>CABFWB010000504.1:145423-204704 GCA_902151455.1 Timema bartmani | reverse complement strand
ACAGACAGACAGACAGACAGACAGACAGACGGAAATTCAAAAACCACTTTTTCGGATTCAGGAAGTCATGAAACGTCAAAATTCATCAAAATCTCGAGTTCGATTTTTTTGACGATCACAATACTTTCTCTACCTGTAAGATAGAGAGAAAGTAAAAATATGTATGAAGGCTTATTGATAAAATAATTAATGGTAAAATGACTAGATACATATAGGACTAACTTATTTCAAATCAAAAACATGGAAAATATTTATAACAAGAATTATAGCTATATTTATGAAGTTTCAAAAGTGTAAATTAGCCTTTTGATGCCTAATGTATTTATAATCTACTGTGATACATCACAAGTCAAATACGGGATGCCCATAAATTACTTACGCTACTATAAATCTCAATAAATTGAGTAATATAGGAATTATCCTAAAATAGTATGTATTATTGTTATTATTATTATTAATATTATCACCGCGTCTTACTACACGTTCGGGTTATACGCACATACACTAATGTGTAATGGCAGGGTGATTGTGAGATTAAGTGTAGGACTTACAGTTTAACGTGAAATCCGAACCACGTTAGAGGCCTGGCATTCCTCACATTCAGAAGTTGTGATTAATACACGTCTTGTCAGAGGTGAAGGAAGGGTTTGGCAATCAGATTAATCTGTGCCTGGACCGAGGATTGAACACAGAAGTCTGACACCTTACCCCTAGACCACCAGGCCACCTAATAGTATGTAATTAATAACACTACTCAAGACATTTTATTTTGATTTCAGAAATCTTATCAAACCATTTCAAAATAGATTATAAAATAATTATCATTATGGTTTATAGTGGGGTGAATAATTTATGGAAACAAGTACAATCTCACATCTGCTCCCAATCACCAAAGTAACAAAATGGGAAGGAAGGTTAACATTAGTGTGGTCTTGAAATAATGTATTGGGATCCTGATGCCTTGGACCCCACATGTGAATGTTCCTTTCATTCAACTGGAACAGGCTTGCAAATAAGCACATCATATTTAGAGGCCCACCAAAAGAACTACAGGCTCACTTTTCTTAACTGATTCACTGCTTATAACCAGGCTGGCATGATTTGTTTACAAACAAGTTTTGAATGCATTCTATTGGTTCAAAGGCTGTGACAGATGGTCTATTCATAATAAAAATCATTAAATTGTTTGTTGTTTCAAATATTAGCATGTTTCTGGGGTTAAATTTTATTTGATTAATACAACTGGAAACAAGTTCACACGCTGCTGTAGACACTGGCAGTGTTGCAACAGCTGACAGCAACACACTAAAAATCTCGAAAATGCGCCAAGTCTGATCTAGTACGTAAGTGTTATTGGAATCTTAGGCGCCCACGGAAATAATTTAGAAGCCAGGGATATGTGGGCGTCTGATAATTTTCATCCCTGAACTAAGGTAGTTATCACTTAAATGTACTAATAGTAGTGTAATATTTAGTCCTCATCCTTCCCATTTTGTAATTTGTCACTCTTCAGGTCACCTTCCGTCTCATCACAGCTAAGCTAAAACGAGGGGGTGAAGTATGTTCCTCGACAACCACGCTATGTCGGGCTTCTACTGTAATACATTCAGTCAAGTGCTCAATTCATGATCTGGGTGCTGGTTGCTAAGCTTTCCTCTCTATAACTATGTTGGACTAAGCAATACATAAGTAGTATAATGGCTCTAAAACAAATTCCAACTCAATAATATTTGAAGGATTTAAAATATATCTAGAATTCTCGAATCTTATTAAGGATTCGGGGTATTTCGAGTTTCTGTGGTCTCCTCCTTATGATCATTCATCTTTAATATAAACTACACAAAATGGCTGCCGTTGACATAACTACCTCTTTGTTCATTTGTTATTGTTAAGTGAATATTATGTCAAACTAATCCCAATACCTTTACACTTGAAAGCAATAGAGTAAGGAGCCTACATGATGATAAAATGTATTCCCTTTCGGGATTCTAATCCATCATTCTCTTGACACCTGAACGAACATTAATCGACTGAGAGCTATTATTCTTACTGACAGGCAGGGCGAAAGGGTGGGTGAGCAAGAATTGTGGTGGGGGGGGGGGCGGGTAGCTATTGTGCTTGGCATTACAATCTCATGTTAATATGCCACGCCAGCTATTGGGAGGAAGGTAAAGTAGAACGTCTTAAGGAGTTCCTTTATCAGGTGAACGTGCCATTTATTTACAAAACTCTCTTCAAATTCTATGGGTATCGTGGAAGTGTTTGACATTACAAATAATAATACTGTATAGACCTACTTGTTTTTGGGTTAGAAATTAATTTATGGGTAGTTTAGTGATGACTGATTTTTAAAAAACTGAAAGTAATTTAAAAATATAATCAAGAATTTGGCTCCAAATCGGTAATTTTTGGAAATGTTTTACATGAAAATTAACACTGTATACCTGTTTTTGGGGGTTTTGAGTTTGTTTGCATTATAAATAGTTATGTTACTATGTTTTTCTAAAAAAAAAAATCGTACAATAGTAGTTAAAAATGGACGAATTTTTTTTTAAATAGCTTAAATGATTTGGATAAAATGGGTATCGGGGAACTATCTTACATTATAAATAATAATGTGTCTTTATTTATCTAAAATAAATAATTTAAGGATAGATTACTTATGGAAAATTACATCAAATTTGATTTTTTGAAATTGCCTTTGTAGATTGAATTTAGAACGGGATTAGTTCTTTTTTCTAAATACGAGTACTGTTTATTTTTACAAATAAATAATTTTATGGTATCTTACAGTTAATTAATTTTGAAAATTTGAATTTTATTGAATATACTTGAACAGTTTTGTTTAAAATCTATGCATAAAAAGCGTTTATTTTTTATTCAACAAGATGATGTGTTTGTTTTTATGAGGAAAATATAATTAATGGTAGTTCACTTAAAACCTATGTTTTAAAATAATCTTATAAGCTATAAAACACAATGTGAGAAAATGTGTGTGATTGTGTGATGCCATTTATTTTAATCAACACCTATAACGTATTTCTTTTTAATTTTACATAAACTGTGACACAGACGTCTTAGACTATGGGAACAAAAAGTAAGGAAACCCCAATACTAAGAAGTATAGAAACCTCAAATCTCCCTTATACCTATGTATTTAGAGTAACCACAGGTCGTGCACTTTAGGTGTATTTTTCTTCTTCATATATTCAAAGCTTTACATCCTAGACGACTTGCCACCCGTTCAAGAGCTCACAATAAAAATATAGCTTAAATTTGGCATAAGCCTACGTACTTAGAGAAACCTTAGTGTTTTTACACAGCTCCTGAGCCTAATGTTTTAAGCCCAGTAGTTTTAAACAGGTAATTCTAGAAAGATGGTGTGTAAGAAATTGATGATTTAATCTCTTGGCTAGATTATAATAGCACAATTATTGTACCTCGTACATATATTTCTATTTTTGTATCAACTGCTATCCTTACTCTTTTGATAGCGTGACCACCACTTTGAGTAGTTATAACAAAATTATAACAATATTTGGAATTTATCATACGTACTATTGGAAAGGTGAAGGTTCACATCTTTTTTACCTTACTTTTACAAATATTACAAGCATTAATAATTATATATTGGGAATACTGACTTGTAATGTTTAAAATGTATTAAAAATATTGTTCACTATCATTCGATTCTGTTGAATATAGTAGTGATTTGTTTTCTTTGGAAATTTATCACCAAGAAAATTTTCCAACGAAACAAAGACTACACAAGACTACTAACTTTACCCGGGTAACACCAGGAAATTGTGGGTAGATGTGCTATAAAATATATAACGAAATTTTATTCGTCAATACACAAATCAGCATATACCCAAATGGATAGTAAGACGCAGTGCTAAAGAAAAAACCACAAATAAATATAATACACAAGATATTTTTTTTTTCATGGGGGATTTTAATTACCATTCAATTGTAAAATCACACAAATTGAACGTAGAATTAGGTGAATTTGTCACATAGTAAATGAACTAAAGATACAAAATTTAAATATAACGTTTTGTGTTACATTGTAAAAAATGTATTCTCACCCCAAATAACATGTCAATATAAAATTAGAGTCTTGATTTTTTTTAATATTAAAAAAACGGAAATTTGTTTCCCTACAAATGTTTCAGATCTTATTATTCTTGTGACGATCTGATTTTTAATCGATATCTCTATTCTGTAGATGGCCGTAAATCTGAGAGCTAGGAGAAGAATCGCACTCCTGGTTATACTTTTAGAGGCTTGGTTTAATGTTACAAGTGAATGGGTATTAAGACGCGGTGTGAATAAAAATAGCTTTATAACTATGTCAAAACTACATTGTGGAGAAAGAGGTTATATTTGAGGTTTAGGGTAAAGATAGTAATCGAAAGTTTGAGAGTCCTAAAATCTAGGGTTAAGCCTTGAGCTACTCCCATGTCCTAGTATTTAGTGTTGCCAAACCCTTCCTTCACCTCTGACAAGATGTGTATTAATTGCAACTTGTGAATGTGAGGAGTGCCAGGCCTCCACCGTGGTTCGGATCCCACGTTAAACTGTAGGTCCTCCATTTAATCTCACATTCACCCTACACTTTAGCGGAAGTGCGTATAACCCGAACGGGTAATAAGACATGGTGCTAATAATAATAATAATATTATTTAGTGCACTGGACTGTTCCACTTCCTGCTTTAGCCAGCCACCTCCATTAGAGGACCCCGATATAAACTGCTCAGTTCTACGCCATATTAGACTTAATGTCCCCTTCACGTTGACTGACCAATCAAATCAAGGTTCATATGGTACATCCGAGAGATTAAACTGTCAAATAGTGGTTCTCAAAATAGGTAGCTTAGGTCAGGACGCAAATACTTACTATCATTGGCTAAACAAAGACCATAACAGTGAATTCAATAAAATCTCGAACTATATAAAACTAAGTTGAGGCATTACAATCGTATTATTTTGAAAATGAAGGAACACTTTTACAGAGTGACGAAAATATTATCATACCTACTTTTAGAGTAGAGTGCACAAAAAACATCAAGTTATATCAAAATCTAAAGGTTAAAACTCTCGCTAAAACCAATTCTCTCACTTTTTGAGATTTTAAAACTCTTTAATATATTTATATATAAACTTCCTTTTATAAAATTTGATCAGCCCGTTTCCGGTCATAGAAATAACGAGGAAATGACTGAGCTAATTTTGACAAACGACCACTCATTTTGACGGTCAGGAGTCCAGGATGACGGGAAAAGTAGTAGTTTTCCACGAAGACCCGATTTTCACAGAAAGTTTAAGTTTTTCAATCTTTGTTTAATCATCATGGAAACCGTTGTTTGCTACATGGCTGTAAATATCTAAATATAATAAATCTCTTTGGCTAAAAAATAATAACTCAAGCTTTATTTGTTCGTCCGAATATATAACCATTTTCCCTTTGGATGAATATTTCTCTTTGGATTCTGCATCTAAATTGGGATTGATAAACTGGGGAAACCTTTATTTTTTACTAAAATATTGTCATTAATTCGCATTTAAATCAATGATATTGAGCATAATTTTTCAAATAAAAGATTAAGTTGTTAAGCTCGTAAAAATATGTTCAACTTTTGTTCCACGCATGATAAAATTATGTTTAAATCTATTTTGATATGTATTATAAGATCAAAAACGATAAAATGATCATGAATAATGTTTAAAAAAAGGCATTTTAACTATCTAAGTATGATATTCTGAAAATTGAAAAATGATATCTAGGTGGAGTAATCCCCACTAATAAGCATAAATAATAGCTCTGGCTATTAATTCTTATCTAAGTATGAGTTTTGGTGTTCATTTTTTCATAAATGGGTTTTGATGTTGATTTTATTTAACTAATGGGTTTTGGTGTTCATTTTAGCAGACAGTAACATAGTATAAATAAGAATCAAATAGCCAAAGCTATTATTTATGCTTTTAGTGAGAAATACTCCTTCTAGATATCATATTATTAAAATTGAAAAATGATACCTGGACACGGGAATCAAACCCGGGACCTTTGGCTTAGTACGACAATGCTCTTACCACTGAGCTATCCATGAATCGTCCCATGCTCAGGTTCATTCTTCAGTCATATTTTAAAGCAGAGACTATGATAGACCTGCGGAAATCGTCAGCTACAAGTGTGTGATTTTATTAAGATCACGAGCTCTCAGATAACGCAGCCACCTTCGACTCGGTAGTTGGCTTAATGCTGTCACTTGTACAACTATTATAATTGTAAGGGACCCTGGGCATGGGACGATTCCTGGATAGTTCTGTAGTTATAGTATTGGCGTACCAAACCAAAGGTAACGAATTCGATTCCCGTGTCCAGGTATCATTTTTCAATTTTCATAATATGATAATATAAATACATATTTTAATTTACGTTTTAATTTACTGATTGATTTCGAGAATATGATATTATTTAAAAGTAATTTTTTGTGTACCCCGCCTATATTTTCACATTCTTACAGTTATGTTTCCATGTTGATACTTAATTTAGAGGGAATGATATTTCAAAGAACTGTAATGTTTTGTGTTACACATCTATATTGTCACACTCTCTCTTTATATCTGACACTCTCTTCTCACTCTACCCACTCACACACACACACACACACACACACACACACAACTTGTTCTTATTTCGATCTTGATTTCTATGCTTGATCCCCTTCCACAAGCCACATATCCTCTTCGACCTTAACCTATCAGTCACACAGTACCAACCAAACTCGACCTTAACCTATCAGTCACACAGTACCAACCAAACTCGACCCCTCCCAAAAACTCTTTTGGTCTAACGTACAAGACTCGCTGCCTTGCTTAGTATCGACCGTTGTGAGGTTCAGAATTAAGCCCTATTGAAGGCTACGTTGGACAGACTGACCCATCCTCTTCCAACCCTCATCTTAACCCCTACCCTCCAATCCCAACATCACACTCCTCCATCGTCCATCTTGACCCAGGGTATATCTAATTTAGTTTTCAGGGATCTTCTGGTTTCATAGAGATAAGACTAAATTCGATCTGAACCAAGAATCGCTTTCATTCTGTCTCTGTCGCCACCAACAATCCTCCTCTTTGCCACTTCTCTTTTCTTTCTTTTTTATATATCTCCTTGGGGAAGATCTCATTAGGTTTGTGTGCCTCCGTCTCTTAGGTACTTCTTATTTTTCGGCAGCTTCGTTGTTCTGGCTGTTACAATCTTGTGACTATTTTAAAATCGTTCCCACGCTACACACGTGTCGACTTTATTAGTTCAGTTTTTTTCATTCTCTCAGTATCTAGCCTTTCCCTGATGCTATCAAGAATTATCTATCACTTTTATTGGTCTCTTTTCTGGTTTGGTTTTTGTTGCTAAATATCCAATTTTTTGAAACTATTACTAAAAGCTCATTCTATAAATTAAAAAATAACTAAATAAATAACTTACTGTTTTATTTTGATGATAAATAAAAGTAATTTTACCCTGCTTTGATGGCCGCATGATATAAGGAATCACTCTCACAATAAGCTAGACTATCAATGAAAGGGATATCGGGGTTCAAATCCCGTTTGAGTGTACTGAGGTTGTTTTTATCTGAAAGGTATTCCATTCTTCCTCCACACAAATGTTAATACATTTACTATACAATTTAACCCTTTTCATCTCTAGCTTACTGCCGTAACTAGAAAATAAGCATTATAACCCCAACAGGTCGTTAAGTTGTGGTACTAAGAGAATGTTGTTTTAAAGGGTTTTTTTCCCGCCGCATTTTAGTACCCGTTCGGGCTATCCGTATATATGCTAGCATGACAGGGATGAGCTAGATAGAATTTAGAGACAATGTTTCCATAGAGGGACAGTGGGAAACCATTTGGAAACCATTTGGAAACCATATGGAAACCATATGAGATTCCAACCCCGACATCCCCATTGTCAGAAAGCCCACATAAATTAACTTTACATATAGACTGCGTGCAAATTGACGTGGGTATGTAAAAGAATAGTTCTCAAAAACTATCAACACACAAGTTTCAATTCATTGGTTGGTATTAAATAAATGTTCGTATAAAGGAGACAACAACTCAATTAATTTAAATTATTAAGTTTTAAAAATTAAAACAGTTTTTTTTTTGGCTACGCGTCCTATCTAATTCAAGTGATCCCAAGACCACATTAACTAATTTAATTACATGGACTGAGAAAGGTAGATTTTTAGGAAAAAGGTATGCTCCAAACTATTATTTGTACCCTCTACCAGTGCACTTGTCTAAGAACGAAGTTTTGACTTGTCACGAATGTAACGCATTACATAAACTCTAATAATATATCTCTTATAGTATTGTATATTCACACTAAGTGCAAAATGTATAAGGGAAATGTAAATCTAAGCTAAGGACATTAATGACACATTTCTGCATTCTCTTATATATAAAATATTGAGGTCGTGAATGCTTTTGCCCTAAATAATATGGTTGATTTTGATGTTCTATGTGACCTAAAACTTTTAAAAGTACGGTTTACAATATTCCTTCTGTCCCTCTGTAAGAGTGTCTGTACTTTAAGCTACAGCCAAAATGGTTTGACCAATTTTGTTCAAAACTTGATATTAAATGTTTTAACTAGCCCGATCGTGGGCTCAAGCCATGAAGTTTTTATTTCTATGATCATAACTCGAGAAAGAATCATTATATCGAATTAAGGTTTAAAATTATGGACTGCTTACTTAGCGCTGAGAATCTAAGCTTCAAAATATTTATAAAATAATCATAACCATTTTGTTTAAAATGGGTAGTTAGAGATTGTTTTACATGGCTTAGGGAGAAAATTTATTAAATAGCAGTTTTATTATGATTGATTTTGAAAAAAATTTATCTTGCTATAAAGTGGTTTTGAGAATAATATTCAAAATTTTATATTAGAAATATTTTGAACTAAGCACTGTGTATGCTAACTACTTTTTTTTTTTAATGAGACTATCAAAAACAGTAATTGACCAATAGCTGATTTAAAAACCTATTCTATACTAAAATATTAAATGAGAAAGTATTTCAGATTTTGTCCTACCTTTTATATTAAATATCTTGGGATTATGTATATTTGTCAACAGCATCTGCCAAGAATAACGTGAGACCTGCTTCGGTGGCCACATGGTCTACGGCACTTGCCTCGAAGTAGATTAGACTGTCGATCATGGGGGAAATTGAACTTAGAATTATGGTCGTGTGTACTGAGGGTGATTTTTCCGAAATGGTTTGCACTCTCCCTCCATGAAAATTCGGGTACATTTACATTAAATAAAACCTTCCTAATATCTAAACCCATCAGGGTAATTATTACATAAGCGTATAACCCGAATGGATAGTAGGACGTGATGCTAAAAAGGAATAATAAAATGACATGTGGAGGGTGAGTATTTAGTTCCACGGCTGCTGGTGGGTTGGTGGTCTATGGTATGAGTCCTGCAATAGACTGAATTCCCATTCACAACAAGGTTTATGTTCTAATTTATTACTCTGGTTTTCCTGTCCCTTCTCTAAAATATAAACTTATCTATGGTGCGACACAGTCTTTCATAATTTATCAAATATATCTCATAGCTTGAAACAAAATTTTCAAAAATATGTTACCATACTTAGATATGTTTTATTCGGAAAAAAAAATGTTTTTGATTACTCATATAAAACACTCTTTGGGAATTGATTTTCAGCAAAAATGTTATGAGTTTTATTTTTAATTTTCAAAATTCAGTAAGCCTATTACAATACACAAATATCTAATAATTATTAACTATACTGTAAAATACTTTCAAGATATTTATTTTAGGCAAAATCATTTAAGCTATTTTTGAAAAGTTTCAAAATTTGAAATATCAAAACTCAGTAAACTAGCCTTAATTTTTGATTTCAAATTAAAATAATGATTTTGGCCTTAAGGCAATTAATGTAGAGTTGTAATTAAATATAAAAACGAACGTTTATAATATATTCCCAGACACATACATAGCTTAAGATAGACATAGGCCAAGAAATAATTTGTATGGTTCACTAATCGAGTATAGAGGAACATGAAACGTCAAAATTCATTGTAATCTCAACTTTATTGATTTTCACTATTAAAATATTTTACTTAGAGATGGTAAGAATAATGTTATAAATAAGATGGTGTAGAAATATAGAATTCATCCTTAAATGTTAAATAATGTAGTAAAAACGAACACAAATAAATCAGTTCAATTTTTATTTGAATTCGAAGGCATTCAAATTAACTTATCATAATATAAGCTTATGCATGTATTTTCTTAAATCCTTATTAGTGGGGTTAACCAAACCAAATGTTTTTAACACTAAACAAAAAGTAGTTTTAAGATCAATAAACGTTTTTCTTCCTCTCCCAACTTGTAAAGTAAGTTTGTAAAAGTTTTGGACCACATTTAAAGATAGAACAGAAGGTAGAGTGTGTATGTGTGTGTTGTTTTGTGGTCGCAGGAGCTGAACTCGAAACTCCCTTTCTAAATCCATCCCCCTCCAGCCTTTCCACCCTCCCGACTACCACGATGTCTGAGAGGGAAGGGTAAAGTCCATATCTCTGTGGGCACCCTCCCCCATCACACACCATCCACGTCTCTATTCGACCAAAACACCAACTTTACCCCGCTCTCGCCTCTTTTCTTCTCCCTTGATACCAACCCTTACTTGTACTTGGTATAAAAAAGAGAGAATGGTCAAAATAAGGCGGGAAGGTAAAATCACTAGAATCCAGGGCTTGTTGGCTCACTTAGGATTAGATGACTGGCAGCCATTTAAAAACACGACCTGCTCATGAAGCTTCAAAATTAACTTTGAATTTTCATCACAAACTATTTCCTAGCACCCGCTTTGATGGTCGATCTGTCAAAGGCAGCGGTTCCCAATCTGTGGTTCGCGAATTCTCTGGGGGTTGTTCATAAAAAAAAATATTTTTGGGGGGAAACGTGTTTAATTAGCCCTCAAACGAAGTGCTTTGATACCCTTCACGACTTCATGGTAGAAAATCAGCTTTCTTTGGATGAAACTGTAAAGAACGTGGTTATAGAACACGTGAAGGGACTTGGAAAAAACATCAGAGAATATTTCCTAGCCATGTCCAATAATAGCAATCCTCCACATTAGCTGTAAGTGAAAAAGAGAAACTCCTTGAGATTTCCAAAGATTTTGAACTAAAAAAAAGCTATAAATATGTATCATTAATTGGTTTCTGGTTAAGTTTAAAGGAGGAGTTCTCATTGTTAGAGAATAAAGCTATTACAGCATTGTTACCATTTTTTCTACGTATTTGGGCGATAATCTTTTTCTTCATATCCCTATTTAAAAAATAAATACAGAAACAGGCTCAATGCTGAAAGTGACTTGATACTTTATTTATCGTCTGTGGTCTGTGGTTCCTGACTTTAAACCTTTGTGCCATCCAAAGCAAGACCGTCCTTCTCACTATGTCACGTGAAGAGGTAGTAGCTGTTAAAACTTGTAAACAATTTTGAAACTTAAATCGGCATGGAATTTTGTGATTAAAGGAGGATATTTCAATTATGTCAATGCAGAAATTTCCAGTACCACATTAAAAAAACGTGTGAAATGTGATACTATTGTGACAGTAAAGATAAGAAAATTTTACTACAATACGGCCTACTTTACTTATTTAATTTTAGTTTTAATTTTTAAAACAAGTATATAGTTATTTGAACGTGTATTTAAGTAATTTCAATATTATTCCATTATATTTGGTAGGGTATCTCAAAGTACATACCAAGCTATAATAGGTTAATTTAAAGGTATTACACATGTTGATCACAATTAATAACTAAATTTCTTAAAAAATAGGTATAAAATTAAATGAGTGGCTATGGCATGGGTTCGTGCAGCTCTGATGTCTATGAAAGGGTTTCGCAAGTCGAGAAAGTTTGGGAACTAAGGCTATATATCCATCCGTCTTCCAATGACGGGGAAATTGAGGCTCAAATACCAGTCAGGTCTAGTAGGGCTGTTTTGCCGAGACGACTGAATTGTCTCCATTTAGACAGTTTTCAAATAAACGACTTTAACAAAAATCCTGATTTGTATCCACTGTAATTATTAGCATTATATCCACAAAATCCTGAATTGTATCCATTCTGAATGGTCTCCATTCAGACATTTTCTTAAAAAAGCACCATAAATAAAAAGTATAATTTGTATCCATTCTCATAATATCCACAAAATCCTGAATTGTATCCATTTAATCGTGGTGCCGTTTTTTCTGATAGATGGCAGCAGCTGAGACTCTCCTTAACTCATTCCGTGTTTACTAGAGAGTAGCACTATCACTAAGTTAATATATATAAAATAATAATTATTCTTCTTTCTTTTAAAATAATAATAAATGGGTACTTTAGAAATTATTGGTTTTAAAAAATCATTATCATCTAGTTTAAAATTGGTACATGGGGAAGCATTTCCTAAATTAAATTAATATTTTAAATAGTTTGAAAAATTTAATATTTCGGGATCCCAGAATTTCATAAAAAAAATTGCTTTGACACCTGAAATATTAAGTTTTGCTCGGGTGGGTTCGTTTATAATATTAAATATTATAACTATTGTTTATTAAATACGTTTGTGTCATGTTAAGACATTCTTTGAATATTCATGTAATAAATAATACCGTTCTTCTGTGATTGATGAGAGTGTTTCTTGATTTGTTTGGATTATATATAATTTATTTTACAATATTAATATTGTTATCATTGAAGATTTGTTTTGTTTCCGTGTGTAGAGATGGCAAAACATATAAAACTTGTCATAAGATGATAAAGAAATACAAGGAATCCCGCTCTCTTTATATACCTACTATTATAGAAATAAACATAAGTCCTTAACTTATATGTTTACTGGTACATAATCACTTTTAACCATAGTCTCAAGAATTCCCTTCAAATCACAAGATTAATTTTATAATTTAATAGTTAAAGGCAAAGATTTTGATTTTTAAACACTGACTTCCTTCTTAATTCACTTAAGCTGGATAAATGGTTAAGCATTTCTACTAATATTAGGCCTAATGGGAATAAATTCACATTGTCTGAACATGTAAGTTTATCTCTTGCGGAGAATGGTAAATATAAATACAAATTTTTAGGGGTTTTCAATTAAAATAAATTTAATTTAATTTAATTTAATTTTAGCACCGCGTCTTACTACCCGTTCGGGTTATACGCTAATTAAAATGAACAAAATTATCACATACAATGTAGGCCTGTGTTCAAGTTGAGCAAGCTAACCTATAAATAAGGTTTAGTAATCTAACTTCAACCCAGGTAGCCCTACATTATAATCTGTGCTCTTGACACAGGTGTTGGTAGGGGTCCTGGAGCACCTTAAAAAAGTGTGTAAAGCCAGATTTTTCTTAAAAATTTAACACTATTATGGTCAACTTAAAGTATTTCTCATTTATTTTACTTTTTACTCACTCGCGACTTCTTGGAGAGAGGAAGTATTGTGACTGTAAAAAAAAATGTATTCCATATTTTGACTAAAATAATATATAGGCACCGTTAAAAAGAAAATGGCGTATCTGATTTTTCCGTAATAGTCACATGGATGAATGGCTATTTTTTTCATATGTGGATTCCTCCAGTTGTTTTTATATCGAAGCAACGGGTGTTTAATTAACATCGCGTTTATGGTACAAATGCATTGCAAGTTCATCACGTCGCGTTTCCCCCTCCTCTTTACACACAGCTAACCCTACTCTGATTTACAACCAATAGGAATGAAGAGTCAACTGACTCCCCTTGAGAGGAGGAGAGTTTCTAGCTTTCCAGAAATCTAATGTCCTTAAAAAAACTTAGAGACTTGAATTTGTAAATTCAAATTGATGTGGTGCAATGAAAAGCAAAGATATAATAATAAAATAAGAATAAAATCTACAAATTAAAAATATACCCTTTTGTCCAGACAATTTTTTCCAGAAAAGTAAAAAACCAAATTATAGGTTTTATTTAAGGAGTGTTGTAGATCCAGTTGCCTAGGCATCTCAGTTATGGTAAAGTTTATTTAAGTTTTGAATAAGTTAGACTATTCTCTCAACCAACCCCACCTTCAAAGTGAAAGTCAGGCACACTATCCTTTCAAACAGCCCCCCTACCTTTATAGTGAGAATCAGAGTTGAGAGTCAGGCACCCTATCCTTTCAACCGGCCCTACCTTCAAAGTGAGCAAGTCAGAGGTGAGAGTCAGGCACCCTCTCTTTTCAACCAGCCCTACCTTCAAAGTGAACAAGTCAGACGTTATTCAGGCACCCTATCCTTTCAGCCAGCCCTACCTTCAAAGTGAGCTAGTAAAAGGTTAGAGTCAGGCACCCTATCCTTTAAACCAGCCCTACCTTTAAAGTGAACAAGTCAGAGGTGAGTCAGGCACGCGATCGTTTCGACCAGCCCTGCCTTCAAAGTGAGCAAGTCAGAGATGATAGTCAGGCACGCTATCCTTTCAACCAGCCCTAACCTCAAAGTGAGAGTCAGAGGTTAGAGTCAGGTACCCTATACTTTCAACCAGCCCTACCTTTAAAGTAAGAGTCAGAGGTTAGAGTCAGGCACCCTATCCTTTCAACCAGCCCTACCTTTAAAGTGAACAAGTCAGAGGTGAGTGTCAGGCACGCTATCCTTTCAACCAGTCCTACCCTCAAAGTGAGAGTAAAAGGTGAGTGTCAGGCACCCTATCCTTTCAACCGACCCTACCTTCAAAGTGAACAAGTCAGAGGTTATTTAGTTACAATATCCTATTAACCAGCCTTAACTTCAAGGTGAGAGTCCGAGGTGAGAATCGGACACACTATCCTAGCAAAACGCGATGTACTGGACGTGCGATGTATTTGTAATGCGATGTAATTGTATACATACACCCCTTCATTCCTATTGGTTGTACGTAAGAGTAGGGCTAGCTGTGTGTAAAGAGATGGGGGAAACGTGACGCGATGGACCCATATCTCTATAACATAAATGGATGGACATACACATACACATTGCCAAGGACTAAAGCGTGACGTTCAGGTTTATCATCTGCTACACTGTGGGGGGAAAGATTTAACTGTTTCTTTCAATGTTCTTATGCGAAAACATGTATCTGAAGAATAAAAGTTTTATTGTTTGAAAATAGTGAAGTCTTAAACCACACTTTCCTGAAGAAACGTTTACTTTAAAGGATATACAATTCAGTCTTACAGGTAATACTGTACAAATACGAATACAATCATTAACATATTTAAATATTTAGTTATCATCAATGCTGCTTACAGTCTGCCAAGACTACACTTATATTTAAAGATGGTTATTAGTTGGTATATTGTGTAAACACCCCCTTAATTCAATAATAAATTAAGGCTGGTGCACAACAATAACAAAAAAACTTTTTAAAAAAGTTTCAAAAGATAAAAAAAGACAATAATTGCAGAGGAGCCGATAGGACTAACACAAAACAAATGGACAGTACACAGGTCCATGTGAGTTCTGCCTCCACGAACCCGCTCTACAAATATTTCATATAATTAATTATTAGAACAATTTCCCCTCAATAGGTAAAAAAAGGGTAAGTATGTAACATAAAAAAGGTAAACAGTACTAGGCATTTTATTTATATAAATTTTAGATATTTTAAATATGGCACAAAAAAAGGAATACATATGAACGTTTTAGTATAAACTAACCATAATTTAGATTTTAAATAATCATCTCAAAAACATCAATTGGTCAAGTCATATAACGACAAATGTAAAACTTTAAAAGAAATAATACCTTTACCAAAAAAAAACTCACTCTAACAGCGGACTGAAGGTCCTAAGCCAATAACAGCCAAATGGGCGATTTTAAAACGCTAGCTTTAATCTAGCCGTAATTTTAACTTTTTCTTATCCATCAACTTACAGAAACAATTACGTAATGAAATGGACCAAAAAAATATTTATAAGTACAAATTATAGTTTTCTAGCCGGACAGACTATAAGTTCAAATTTCCAATACAAAATTGGCTCTTCCATAATATGTACAAATATTTACCAAAACCCAGAAGGGGAGCTTAAGTCTACATTATGCAAGAAAAAACATTAATTATAACAATAACATTCCAAGTGGATTTTAGTTTCTCAAGCCGAACAGGCTATAAATTTAACCATTAAGAAGATGACTTCAAAATATTACTAGACACAACCCAGAAGGGGCCTTCGTGTCTACAAGACAATAACAACGATTATATGTTCATTTAAATGATTGTACTCGTTCATTAAATCTTTAAATATTAAAAGTTAGCCGAAAAAGAATTTTGGGATACATTTGCCGAAAGGGAATTTTATACCTTTTGATCATCCTAAACACCAATAAGTGTTTCTGGAGGAAGTCCAGACAAGAGTGAAGCTCCATGTATTCTACAACACTATATATGCTAGTATTCTAGCTCAGAGAGGGGGAGGAGGGGTACGCCAAAACAAAGGAGAATCACAACACATGACAAAGAGGGATGGAACAGCTAGAAGGTTGAAGAACAGTTGAGAAGCATAGAGAAAGATCCAGACCAAAAGTTTCTATAGCACACTGACGTCTCGGGCACTATACGTCACACCTTTTTCCCGTCATGCCTTGCGATGACTCACACTACAAGCTTCATTTAATTAATCTAAGCACTAAGTTTATAGTGGAACGTAGTGCGGGAGGCCCGCTCGGGAGGCGCAATAACACAATACAACATAATGGGGCAAATGGTGAGTCCACTCTGGTTTATTTCACCAGTGTCTAGTCGTTGATTTAATTACTTCTTGGAGCGGTTATATCAATAAACACTATAATTGGTTTCAGAAACCATAGTATATTGAAATTTCTTTTAATATAATGAATAAGGTATCTTAAAACTTCATTACATGCATTAAATTCGTTGTGATTTAATAAGGAGGGTTATGATATTAATTAATTTAAAGGAACGCCTAAGAATAAGTTACAAAGAGTATTAAATGAATAAAAAAAATCAGGTACTTTTTGGTACTTCCGTGTCCTATCTAGGTTAGTTTTATTCTTTCAATTTAATGAATATTAATTCTTTCGAAATTTTCAATTTTATATATTTCTCTATTTAGTCTTACACCTTATTTTATTTAATTATACATTGGTTTTCCTCAGACCTGAAGATGGCGTTTGAACGTTGAAACATGTAGTCAAGTCAACCTGCCTTTTGGCTTTCAAGACTTAAGGAGTGGAACTAAATTCAGTTAAGGAACGTCTAATCAACTTTTCAATTAACAATTAATCTTTTATAATCTCATCCTTCTTTATATGTTTCAAGGTTAAATGATTTATTAACCTCTAACAACTAAATATATATAATAATTTCCTGTAGCTTATATCAAAGTTTTCTTTCTCAAAAACTTTAATTTACTATTACCATGTCTTATTCAGTTATTCGACAATCTAATATTTTTATATGTTTTTAATTCTTTAACCTGTAATCTTTAACATCAATGTATTTGTTACTTTTGTTATAATTTTAATATGTTTAATGTATTTTATCCCATTCAACTGTCCTGGTTATATTTACTCCAGTTTCACTCTCACAAAATATAACTGATTCTTTTATAATTCTAAATACTTCATTCAATATGTGTCTTACAAAATGATATGTTATACTTATTCTCTGACAATTTTTATTTAAACTCTTTATGATCTATATTTTAAGGTTATTCTTCAATTCGCCGTATAACCTGGTAATCTTATATGTTTTCTAGTTTTACTTTATAAGTAAGTACCTAATTTTTTTATTCATTCAAACCTCTTTATAACTTATTCTTAGGCGTTCCTTTCAATTAATTGATTACATTTGTTTAAATGCAAACTTTGTGTAGTTACAATACATTCAAACTATCACTTAGGTTACAGGTTTGTAGAAAGTATTATTATATTACAATTTTTTTAAAGTTGGCTCATATCTTGTATATTGTTTTCAGAAAAGATATTATGTTGAAAGTTTGATAACTATAATGAAAAAAGGTAGCTAAAAACTGTATTACATTTGTTTCAACTACATACTTTGTGTAGAAGTCTTACGTTTAAATGATAATTTAGGTTATCGGGTTGTAGGAAGTACGGTATCTACTAAACCCTGATTTTAGTAATAATCCCAATATGTAAGGCTTTATTTCGTACCAGAAAACTATCATATAATATTTTGGTAGGATAAACTACCATTTAGAACGGAACTAGAAATTTCCTTCTGGAAGGTCTTTTATCCTAACTAAACACAGCTATAGGGCAGGATTCTGGTACGAGATAAAGCTTTTCATGCGAGCTTCCTTAAAAATCATCATATATATTAGGCTACATCAACTTATTTAAAGGAAAAACTAACCAGTTTCAAACTTTGTTATGCTCTTCAAAGCTTTTACTAACATATGTATTTCATTTAACTAATCACACCATGATGTATCTCATATATTCAATCAAATTAATGAACGATGTCAAATGCCACATTGCCTTGTATGGGTTTAAGAGAGAAAGAGACACCCGAAAGTTTTCTTCTCCCTTACACAATGGTATGGAGATGACAGCTTGAAAATTCAAGCAACAGATGTCCATCCAGTTATATTATATCAATGGATGGACCTGCAATGTATTTGTACTAAAAACGCGATTTAATGGACAAGCGATGTAATGATGGTCCCCCCTCATCAGTTCTTTGAGATAAGAAATAACTTACCATCACAGGGTTGTAGGACTACTAAAGATTAAAAAATTTCAAGCTATTAGCAATGAACATATTTTAAAATTGAGGTCTGGAAGATGGTTAGTTGAATTTTATATTCTTTGGTGAACCAAGAGGTTCCTATTTTTTCAACATGCTTAAGTAAGTGTGTATTTTCATCTATGTTTTTTGGTAGAATGTGATGCCCTTTTTTACACTCTCTGAACACCTCGTAGAGAAAGTATTGTGATCGTCTAAAAAATTGAACTCGATATTTTGATAAATGTCGACGTTTCATGACCCCTTGAACTCCAAAATGTGGTTTTCGCAATGCGGTCTGTCTGTTTATCTGTCCGTATGTCTGTATGTATTTCGAACTAGACCCAAGACTATTTAACTATTGGGCTTAAACTTGGTATCTGGGGTTTTCACAAGGTTCCCCTGAGGTGGTTTTGGAATTGGATATCCAACCATAAAATTAAGGGTAGTTTACTGAAGGGCAAAAAGAGAAAAAGTCGATTATCTCGAAATTCACTCTGAGATTTTGATTAAATTATAGGCCTATATAGATACATTGTTAATAATCATAAAAAATTTAGTTTTCATTTTCTCATTAAAATGACTTTGAGGGTACTTTTTATTAGGAAAAGTCTCCTATTTTCATAATTTCAATGCCTTTTTGGAAATATGAAATAACTTATCATTTTAATATTGTAGTACTATTAAAAATAGAAATATTTTATTTTGAATATATTTTTATAAAACTAATTTTTTTTGAGCTAAAAGCAAATATATATATATATATATATATACTTTATAATGCAGGTCTTTGAAAATTTATTTGTTCTAATGCTCTTTGGTGGACAAAGATGTTTCTCTTTGCTCAATTTTTCTGTTACATTGTTCCTACCTAATTTCTAATGCCACAGAGTAAGTAATTAATATTATTTAGTTTCACAAATCTTACGAGTTTTTAGTAAAGTGTCTGTTTTAAGATAAAAGCGGGAGAAAGTCTGTGCGGTGAACCGTATTATTTATTTCAATTATGTTTTTACAACAAAATAATATATTTTTTTCTTTACATATATCTCAGAAAATCTAGGCTAGTTACTATTAAATAATACTAATGATAATTTTTAGTAGAAACATTTGAAAAAAGTTAAAGCTGACACTAAAACTATATAAATTTACTATTAAAGCTATTGGAAAATACTACACAAATAAACTATTGGAAAAGACTAAACAAATAAACTGTTAGGCAGTATTAGACTAATTAATCTTCAATAGAATACATAAAATTATATTGATTTAAATAGTAAACTATTTAACGAAACCTAATAGTAACAATGTCAATAGATTTATATCTATTTTTGGTAAAAATACTTCATAAGTAGTCCTAAAATACTATTTATTTTAGTAATTAACTATCTTGATTTACATTTGACACTTAACTTTAGTTTTTATTTTACTATTGAAATTACAGTAATATCTAAAAATATTATTGATTTCAATAGTAAACTATTAAAAATAATTATTTACTATTGAACATGTCGGAAGTTTTTCTTTTTGCTACAAACAATTCAATATTAATTCCTAGAAAAAAAGCTATTAAAATTCAATATTTACTCAAAAATACTATTACTCTCTAATAGTAATTGAAAAATACTATTGGCGCTCTGCTTTCTATAGATATTTTCCCAAGTCATCATACGAGATTTAAGTAAATTTAGGCCTATCTATTTTAAGGTAAGGGAACGAGAAAATTATTTCAGATCATTGCATCTATTTTGTTTCTTAACTTTTGGCTATAACTGTGTGTAGAATTTTTATAATATAAACTACCATAGGTCATAAACCTAGTTTATTGAAACTCCCCAATAATACGAATATATAAACACAACTATAAGTTATATTATATACAAATTAAATGGCACTGATTTATTGTAAGAATGGATATCTGAAAGGTTTTGTTTTAATAGCGAATCCTTCTGTGAGTTCTTTCAGATGTATACCCATAACTACAAAAGTCAGGGTATACCCTCTTATACTCCTATCGGTTATTTTAAAACGACTGTCCCCCAAAATGCCAAGAAAATCAATACTCACGTTAATCTTTATGCCGGCATTCAAATCAAGTCAAAGGACGCATACTTCCAATAAATTTCAAACCACAATTAAATATTTCACAAAGTAAGTTGCACTTTGTAGAAAGGAGAAGAGTTTACAGGCTCAGATAAATCATTAAGGGTGTACACTAACATTGGAACCTTCCCGCAAACCACGATGACCTCCCAAAGGGATGTGTCACTGATATAAGTGTGTGTTTGAGAGTACGGACACTTGACCAAAGGCAAGAAGGTCAGAACATCCCTGGTTTATGTTGACACTAAGAAGCTACTGGGGGCCTCTAAAAAGGCGAGTGTTCGGACGTAATGGGCGGCTGGTCAGGACGTCCTTAACTGAGATACGACCCCGGGGGTTTTACGGGGTTGGGGGAGTTGATCGTCCTTTTTGGGATACTCCTGTTGTAGATTCCAGCTTCAATGTCTTGTTGAAACGTGTGAGTGAGATGGTTTTTAGTTGGGATAGAGGGAGAGGATGGAAGCTTAAAGATGTGTTCTTACTTCTCGAAATAATGGTGTGCACTGTTCAATTTTTCTATGTTGTTGTTTTTTAACGTAGTCTATTTGCTCTTTAAAAGCACTATGAAGGGGTGGTTTTATTAATATGTTCTAGAGAGAGGAATTAATGTCATCTCACTTTAAGTGTGTGGGGTGAAATAGAGTACGTGAAAGTCTAGAAGTATAAAAGAAGTATAGAAAACCCAATGAGTCTTCAGTTCCAAAATCACGTGTATAGGGCAATGAACATTCCTAACAGGTTCAAGAAACTATATAAGAATAGATATATTTGAGTAAATTCTCCTTATTCTAAAACAAATTATAATTGTAGATAAGAAAATAACCTACACAAATTGTTTCACTTGACTCACATCAATGATTATTAGGTCTACGGTGTCAGTATCTCAAAAGACTAAGTTGGGGGTATTGAAAAAATTGAGGTTAGAATCTCGGTCGAGTGAAAATGGGATGGATTTAGAAATGTGATTTATCACGGTTACTTCCTATAATCACTATTTCCCACAATAATGTGGGAAGAATTTCTATAAACTTCTTATCTCACACCTTATTTTGTAATTGAGCATTTAATAGCCATGTTTATCGACGTTATAATTTTATTTTTAATATTTACCAGCTTAAGAATTTCTATAGTGACTTTCTCCAATAAATGGTCTGACACAATAGTACATACTTTCTCCAATAAATGGTCTGACACAATAGTACATACTTTCTCCAATAAATGGTTTGACACAATAGTACATACTTTCTCCAATAAATGGTTTGACACAATAGTACATACTTTCTCCAATAAATGGTTTGACACAATAGTACATACTTTCTCCAATAAATGGTCTGACACAATAGTACATACTTTCTCCTTTAGTCTATTTTACCTTGTAACAACATTTTCAAAACTATCATTTCAGCAAACTACATTAAGTTAACCTCAGAAAAACAGATACCTACCCTATTTTGTAGCTCATATATAAAATTCTAGCAATATTGCTATAGAAACTTTAAAAAAAAAAAGCAGTCATCAGTAAGCTCCCTTAAATGAATTTTTCTCATAGAAAGTATAAAGTTATATTTATTTTGTAATTACTTTCACAGATACATAATCTACACAATAATTAGAAGGGTATTTCAGTAAAATCTAAACATTTTAGAAATCAGCCATCAGTCCTAACTATCAAAAAAAAATATTTCCAAAAAAATTATAAAAGGTTATTTATGGTGAGAAAAAATCCTCAGATATCTAGTTTGATCACAACGTTGTGCCCATTTTATATATAAAAAAAGTTTTCAACCATAACGTCCTCAATAAAACTACCCTTAATTTTCGAGATAGAATTAAAATCAGTATTATTCTTGAGGTATCTAACATTTATTAAAACTCAAACGAAAATATAACTGTTTTGGATGTCGCTTTAAGGACAGACATACCACATGTAGAGGAACAGACAAAATAATTGTAAGACACGATATTTTTAATTAGCAGATAAATTAAACGTCAAACTCTATTATGACCTCTAGGTTGAGAATTCTTGCGATTGTAATAGTGTTTCTATATAAGAAAATAAAAACAACATTTATGTAAGTGTTACTATCATAACTAATGATTTGATCTCTGAACTCCGATATTTCGCACAAAACATCAAGGAAAGTTAACTACTTTTATAATTTCATGATTTTTTGATGAAAGTTTTTTAATCATGGGAAGACATGTTATTACCTTTTCCATTTATTTTGATCTTAAACATATTTTTAAATAACAAATCCATTATTAAATAGCACGGGATTTCCTTACATGTGCAACGCGTCTCAGTGCTCCGGAAATCTCCCAGTTTAGCTAACTTCATTGTATGTCACGTGGTCCCAGGAATTAGGTTTGAAATAAACTGAGTTGATGGTGGAAGTTGAAGTTTGAAGTTTTAATCTCGGCTGGGTGGTCTACACATATGATTTATCACTCTGGCTTTCTCTTATTTTATCCCTGCTAATGGTGGTATATATTCTCTAAATAAGCCTCTCTATCCTTACCTTTGAAATTAGTCTGTATGCATAACGTGGAATTTATAGTTAAATATAATATATTATTGGTCCCTCATCATCATATCAACGGTTCCCAAAGGATGTCATGCTAATAATCTGCAGTCCTCGAGTTTATTATTTGCTGCCATTGACAATTATATTAACATATACTGTATTACTATTACTATATGATAAAGTAGTTTTTTAAATGTATATCTAAGTTTATCAATGTATATTTACAAGATCTAAAGACATACTTTTAGGGAAATAAAGTTAAATAAAAGCTTTATTATTTTAATTTTGTTTATATTGATGTATTGATTGGGTTATAGGTGTCTACGTCAGGCTGATCATGACATTTTTACTTGATCAAACAAAACGTTATCTTCAAATTAGTAGAAGAAAGGATGATTAGTCTTAGCTAGGGCATGTTATATTTTTTAGATCACCCAAAATTATAATTTATAACTATTTTGTACGAGAAATCTTGTTTACAGATGTTCCCTTCGTTTACTCTGTAAGGTAGCATGCCTACTCCTCGTTACTCCACTACGGTTTAGCTTAGAACAATGGTCAGCCACCAATCGATCGCGTGCGTGGTAAAACTACGTATTTAGCATTGAGTCTTACTACCCATTTGGGTTTTACCATTGCTCATGCACTAGTAAAGCTAGTGGTTTTAGGGATGAAAAAGGTTATATTTAGAGGAATTATACCCTCATTTGCATGGAAAATTATTTTGGAAAAAACACTCTTAGTACACCCAACTAAGATTCTAACCTCAATCTCCTCGTCATCGGCAGTCTATCCTACTGCGAGAGTAGCGCGTTAGACCATACTGCCCCTGAAACGGGTTACGTTGTAGTTTAAAGTATATATTTGTTTAATCTGAACTTGCAAATATATCGACTATTTACACATAATACTTGAGAGTGATAAAAATAATCTTGATCGGTCGCTAAGTATCTACGGGGGTTAACTGCAAACAAGCAGTTAGGGAAGGAGCGTTGTGCTTAAAATTGCTAAGGGAAACTATCCCCTTCTTTAGTTTTGGCCAAGATAGTAAGGTTGGTGGTACATTCCTGAATCCAAGTAGTGTGAGTTCTGACCTTGAAGCTGTGACAAGCATGGTATTTATTAATTTAAAGGTATGGCTAGTTCACCTTTGTTTTCGTTCAAACTTAGCGGGAATAAGGATGAGTCATTTGAAGACTGGATTTTTACTTTCGAGCTCATGGCCGCAGCCAACGGGTGGAGGGAGGAGTCACATTCTTTTTTGGGGGGGACTATATCTTACTGGGTCAACGCAAACCAACCACCGCTCTCTCACAACTAATGACAGAAAGTAATGTGAAAAATTGTGTTCCAAGTTGAAGGTTGTTTTAAAATACTTATACTTCTAAATTAAAATAAATCGGCGTTTGTTTCACGTTGCCACCAGACTAATGATCGTTTAACAACAGCCGTAAATGACCTGCAGCGCTCAGCAATGGAAGATTACTTGTAGTTTATTCCAGAATCTCGTGATGAATTTGTTAGTGACCAACTTATTCAGTGTATAGAAGACAGTGACATTCGTGTAGCATTGTGCCAGAATCCCACCAAATCTGTAGTATATAATGTAAGTCGTGGTGAGATAATGGAGGCAGTGATGAAAATTGTGTGTGCTGTCCCAGCTGAACGTGTAGCTGCCACCACTACCCCTATGGCAGAGACGAATATAGCACCTGTATTGTTTTCTCGTAGCAATCGATTCAAGAGGCAGCTATGGTAGCACTTAATGTAGTTTTAGCAAAGATAAGACTCCACGCAACGTTCCTGCTTAGTCGCAACAAACAGCCTGGTCATGCGCGTCAATTATTTAAGTTCATTTAATTGTAAATATCGTGGTCATTGAAAGGATGAGTGCCGGGAAAAGAAACGTGACTCCATAAATGGATTCACATGAGATCAATCAGGACCACGATATTTTAGACTTAGAATGTGATTTCAGCGGGAATGTACGGATACATTTTTGGGAAAATCACAGTCATCGATGTAAATTGTTTTTGCCTTCCTTCATCTGCCTCACATCAGGCACTCGAAATTTCTACGATAAATAATCCAGTTGCGTTTTACGCATATGGAGCTGGTGTCTCCATTATACTATATCCCCTAATTGATTCTGCAACCACTGTATGCATAATACTAGAATACTTGTGGGAACTCATTCAGAGTCCAGAGGATCAAATTGTTTAATAAAATATCTCAATTCATGATGTAAGTGAACGTCTGTTTTCAGTTTTTGGTTGGGCAGCCCTGACTGTTATATTCGGTTATACTACTTACACACAGAAATTTCTTGTAATTAAAGGTATTTAATAGCCTTTTCTTTTAGGCTTGGCATTAATATTGGCGCATAATTGTGATATAACTACTTCTCAGAACGTTATCAATATCATTTGCTTTTAAGTTCCATGAAACTCTTTTAAGTCTCCAAACTTAATGAAATCCATATTTCAAATATATAAGCCTCACGCTAAATTTGCAGAAACTATCACCGTTCCTACCAAAGTTTGTATTCCTGAAAAGAATAGTGGCTTCATAATTAGAAGAGTTGGATAGTTTCTTGTAGCAACCAAACACGGCCCTACCAATGCCTGCATTTTGTTCACAACTCACAAGAAGAGGGTGCCTTACCGACTTCTAAATACATCACCTTACCCTATTGATTTGTATAAGACGACATCAATGTGCAATTTTGAACCCTACCTGATGAAGAGAAACGTTCTTATGTTTACTTATCTATAGTTTCACAAACCAAAAATTGTCAAGAAGCTGTATTGTTCAACCTTATCCAAGCTAAGTGTTTTTAGGATACATGTGTGGAATATTATCTTTATTAAATGGGTTTGCGGAAATTGTGTCACAAGATGACTCTGAGTGTGGTCGCACAAGCCTCACATATTATTGAGTTAATACAGGTTGAGCTAGACCAGTAGAGCAACATCCGCATCGCATTACGTATAAACGTTGGGAATACATTCTTAAGGATATCTGTGACATTAATAAACAAGATAAGGTGAATCCCTTTACCTCACTATGGGCATCACCCATAGTCCTTCAATGAAAGAAAGATGGTGACGTGCATTTCTTTTGTGACTACAGAAAGCTCAATGAACTGACTGTAAAAGATGCCTATTTATTGCCACATATAAATTATATATTTAAGGGTTTATCAGAAGCAACGTTGTTCTCATCGGTCGACATTGAAGCCGCCTAATAATAAAGTGTAGATAGCACCAGAAGATCGTCCTAAACCAGCGTTCATGACATAAGATGGCCTCTAAGAAATTAACATAATGAGCTATTATCTATGTAATGCACAGGCTACTTTCCAACGCCTCATGTATTTGATGTTATTGAGTATTAAGTGGAAAACTTACATGACGTGCCTGGATGATGTGGAATTTTGGAGCCGGTATGAGAAACAACACGTGGAAAGTTTTCGTGGAGTTTCTTTTTACATGGATACGTGATTCTGGCCTCAAACTGAAACCTCAGATATTATTACATTTAAAAATGATGCTGATCTGAGAACACACTGCCTTTTGCGACTAGCTATTAATCAAAAGTACTCTCGTTTATTATGTTTTATTATAGTACCTTAGTATAATAGTATAATGATTTAATAGTATTATAGGGTTATAATAAATTAATATAAGAAAAATTAACAACTTAATTTGAAATGTTAAACTTTATTCATTCTATTTTTCCTTATTGATAGGAGAGGGCATAAACACTTGAGGAAAGATTAAATTTGATATAAGAAGAATGACGGGGGGAAATCTAAAATTATATTAGAGTAACAATGAGTAAAGGCGGGACCTGCGATGAGTTTGCAAGTTGATCGGGTACCTAAAGGTTGCTGACATCTGACCTAGACAATGGGGTCATAGTGTAGTTACGTTAAAGAATACTGTTATCTTTCACAGTAAACTGTGTGTACATAAATACACTAATATAAGTTTATTAATATATTTTACATCTCTTACATAGTTTAAACGAGTAAAATTTTTAGTCAATATATTATCTATAAAGTGACATGTTGTCAAAATATTATTATAATTATATTAATACATTATGATTGTTCATATTTTAAATTTTATACATGGGTCTGTTAATAGAGAATTAACACAATGAATTTACTCAAATCCAATATATGTGTACATATATATATGTATATGCGTGTGTGTGTGCGGGGAAGGGGGATGTGGTTCACCATTTACGTGTAGTTTTTTAGTTAAAACCTAAACAAAAAAACTTTGGGGACTCCTGTGTTTGATTAAATCATTAATAACCCTCGTGTTAACCAACCAATACAAAAAAGGATCTAGTTTTGAACAAACAAGGCTGCCTCGTGTTTTTGAAGTTAAAAAGATACCCTAAAGGTCTAAAATCCCAGCACTAGAATCACACCCCGCCATCTCTATCGATTGCGTCTGGCGTTGAAGAACTAGCTCATGAACTCCAATGTCTGACTGTTGCAAACAGTTGTCAAATGAAACGTTTAGCAATTTAAATGAAGTCCATTAGAAGCTGCAAAGGCTTGCTAGGAAGTGTTGGGGAGAGGAGAGATGGTCTGGATGATATAAGCAGCAGTGTAAAGGGGAGTGGGATTGGGGAGGGAGATAAACCCTTGCTCGGTGTTGGGAGAGGGTGTTGTTTTGATCCACTTGGATGGTTTTATTAGGAAGAGTTATGAGGATTGTGTGGCTTGCCATATTCTTGAGAAGGATTTCTTAAACTTTTTAAATTAAAGCCTCACTTGAAAACTAAGAGTAGCCTAAATGTTAGTTATTTATCGCTGATAGAGACTCTTTTATGTTAAAGTTAAAACAATGTTAAAGCACTCATATTTAATCGATTATTATCCTCTGATAGGAATGTAGTAAATGTTGTTGAGTATTATAATTAATTAAAGTTCCATGAACTACCTATAAAATGTTATATTTTATAATAATAATAAATACATTATGATTGTTTCACACTACTGGCGGTGATTTCATCAACATTTGTGGATAGAGAGTGTCATATGGTCACCATAATAAACCCTTTGGCAGTTTATTTCAATTTTCTATATAGTAGCTACTACTTATTTATTCAGGAATTAGCACCTACAGAGCATTTTTATTAAATACATTCATTAATGCAGGCACTACAGTTCTTTGTCATACTGGTGTTATTTTTAAAATAAATTATTACACATGGTAAAAAAGTAGTTCTTTATATAAAGGTTATTAAATAGTTTACATATTGTCATACATCCTAGATCATAGGTGAGTGAATAGTGTGTATGTCTACTAAGCTATGGGTTCTAGGTTCGATGCCCATCATGCCCGAAAGAATTATTGTTAGTGAAATTATTGCAGATTTACATTCTCAAATTGATGAATTGATGATTGTTGCGTTTTCTCTAGATTAAAATACTTCAATTTTTAATGAATAATACAAATAATAATAATAGTAAGTAGTTGGTCAAACTTTATATTATATTCTTTTCATATACTATTGTTAATGTAAAATAATTAATGTATGGGGCTGAAATTAAGTGTAACTATTCATGCGTATAGAGTGTAAAAAATTTAAAAAATGAATATGATTTTAAAAAACACTATTTAATATGTGTTTTATAGTGGTATATTTACGTCGTTTCTAATATCATTCATATACGATACTTTTTATACTCCAATGATTTGATTTTTTCCTTCTATTTTGTGGTACTCAGTTATTATTTAGAATTAATATATTATTTTTATTCTAAGACTACTCGTTAATTTTACTAATGTATTTGAATGAATCATTGCAAACGTAGATTATAATGTTTAAAGCCAGTATTCTTAAGTAGTATTAACCCTACAAAATATGTACATAAACATGTAGCAAATTCAGTTGAAATGTATAGTTAAATATTTAGTAATGGGAAAATATCTAACATGAATGAATAAACATACAGTCGAAAGAGACGTATACAATCTGTGTATGGACGTTTGTCACGTGAAATTCTTGGAAAATTCACTTGTTCAACAGCTGACGTTAAGTTTTCTTTCTCCACTGTTGTTGCTAGTGCTGTGAAAACAAGTGAATGTCAGAGCACTCCAAATTTTTTAAAGTTTCTTGGAATTCCTTTTAAAGGTCCGAAATTAAATGTTTGATCTAGACATACTAGCTGATATTAATATTACAGTCACCCTATAGAGGTGGTTGGTCTTTTTTTATTTTTAAAAGACTGACCTACATGCCGTATTATGAGACAGACCTCAAATTACATTTCGTTGGTTGATTTTGGGTTCCATTTTCATCATTTGTTATTTGCTTGGTCGCTTTTTGGGTTTTTTCTCTTGACCAAAGAAGAACAGGAAAATATGCTAATCAGATACAAGAATTATTGTATTTACAACTCATCGACTTGTGTTTACAAACTAACACGCCGCGCGAGAGACGTTCTCTAAAAGGACACTATCACTGTTTATTTAATAATTAAATTTATTGTTTTTGCTCTACTGATCGTAGAGACAACACTGACAAGTAGAATATAATATGCTCGGCCGAAACAAACGGACTGATATTTCCAACTAATGACACACTCATCTTCAACCCGGCTTCCTTACCTGTTTGATGTTGCTGGAATGGGCTGAGACATTTCTACTTTATATATTTCACAAGATAACCCTCTACCCCTAGTTCTGTTAAACTCCCTGCTATAGACTCAAAAAATATTAGTAATTCTACCTGTCGCATGACCTTAAAAAGAAACACCGGGTTGTTTCAATTTTTAAATGTGATAAAATTATATGAACTTGTAACGACAACAAAAAAGTGTCAGCAATATTAAAATTATTTTGTCGTACCCATTATAAACATGCAGAGTGAAGCATGCCAGATTACAGGTTTAAAGTCTTGGTCTTGATTTAAACGACACCAGCCTTAAGAGGTCCGTCAATATAAGTACTGAGAATTTTCACAGAATTACTCAAATCCCAAGTTATTTAGAATGGGGTAGTAAACTATGGTTAGCACCAAAATGGAGATAAGGCATATTAGCCCATCTCAATAGGATTAAAAACCAAGACATTCTATGCACACCAAAAAACATAAGAATCACCCATTACATTAAAAACAATTTTCAACAACCCAAATTTTGCAGGCCTGTGTTATCTCATGTTTAACATTTAATGAGAGATTTCACAGTTTTGAGATGAAGTTAAAGGGTTATAAGCGTATACCTAGTATGCCTCAATTAAATTATTGAATAATACACAAAGTTTTTAGTTCATTGTTTAGTGTTGTGTGGATTTTGGAGGGTTTTTTTATGCTTCAGAGCTCTAGTCCTATATTAATCTCATTACTGTGAAGGTTTCAACCTTAAAGAAACCGGTGCCCTTAAGAGCCCATGTAACCACCAACTAACAGTAAAATTTGATTTAAGATAACAATCGCGCTGATAAAACTAGGTTTTCTGCGTTCTTAATTCTGATGGCTGCAAAATTGCGATCAGTTTAATAAGATTTATCATTTAAATTAAATAGCTAAACTTCTATTTTATTGAGCTTTTTATTAAAATAAGATAGAAATAATTTACTGATCTCAATTCCACTTTTTCATAAAGAAAAATACATAAAACTGCCCTATGATGCAATGTCCGGTTCCAGCTGTATTACCATTTTAAATTAGGTACTGTCCTTGGAGTGATGAGGAAGTCTATCATTACGAAAATTTGCCCTGTGCTTACTTACTTTAAGGAATTATAAACTCAAAAGTTCACTAACGCACTCACAAAAGTACGCCACACATCTCTATATTAAGATAGATCTATCCAGTCCATCTCCTTACTTCCGATCTCTTTAAGTTACATTCTAGTGTTATACTCCCATCTGTGCCTAGGTCTTCCCAATGATCTCTTCCCATTTGGCTTTCCAGTCAGAATCCTGAACATGGCTCTAGATTCTCCCATTCACGCTGCATGTCCTGCCAAAGTAATCTACAGCAATTTTTTTAAATTTCTTGACATAATTATATTTGTTGTTCAAAATCTAATAAGGGAGAGTTGGACGTAAAGCTTTGTCTAAATTAAAGAACTCACCAAATGGAAGGTTATATATGTAGAAAAAATGGCAAAACTCGTGTTCCATCAAGTATTTCAGTATCGCTTTGGTTTGATTTAATTTTATAAATAGTTTAAAATATAAATATATAATTTTCACTTGAAATATTTATATTTTAAATCTGGTTTGGATTCAATTTAAATAATATACAACTTAGGATAAAGAAAACCTGGATGATCAGTGAGTCGAAGGCTTTATATGTTCTATGTTGTGCTATCCACATATTATGTATTGCCCCTGGAACATCGATGCTACTACAGTAGGATTATAAGCAGTTTACCAGCTAATGTCAAGATTTTAGGTTTAAGAGGCCAGTAAACTATGTTCACTACTACAAGCTATAGAAGTTTGCAGTGGCTGATTCAGGATAGGGGCTCGTGCCCTCCATGTTTATTTTAAGAAAAACATACTGAAATCGTTTCGATTCCCTCTATATACAAAATAAAATCTATTGGTAACAGATGAAGAGAGGCTGGATGCAGCAAAAACACAAGAATACAGTTTTTTCATCCATTATAGAGTAACTTTATGGACAATTGAATTTATGGAGGAGGTTCTTGACTCAGTAATCCGAAAAAGTCAGTATGCCAATGGAACCTTACAGATTTGCGTCTGTGTTTCCAAACATCAAGTACCTATTGAAAACTATTTGTGTCATACCATATAATACTTTAATAGCTGAGTGATCTTTTAGTTCTTTAGATAGAATTAAAATATTAGAAAATACCTGAAGAGATTCTATCTGCTCTACTTGTGCCTGAGAGCCCACTCCACAAATTACCATACACTCTTTTGCTTGGACCTACTTGTTAAAGGTCCACGGTGTGGCCAACTTCTTCCCTCTTAAACTCGTGTTGGAAGCGGCCCTACTGAGAGAGCTGGGGTCACCACGCGTTTGGCGTGTGTGGGCATCATATCACCAAAACCAAAAGAAGTTCGCACTTCCTCAATCTAAAAAGCCATGGGATCCACGGATCAACCAAATAATGGTTTCTGAGTCTTTCATTGGGTAGAGAAAATAAAACAATCACCGGTTTTTGTGTCCCCAATTGGATACAATGGGAAATTGGGAAAACTATATACACTTGGAATTATTTTTATTTTCTGCGATGGACTTACACTGTAAAATCAGTTGCTAAGGTCGACTATAGACTATGCGTATCATACTTGGAGCCACTTTACGAGAACGTTTATGAGGAGGATGCTAGATTTCCAGAACCAATGTCTGAGGCTCATTGTGGAAACCTCTTGGTACGTTTACAACGTGACTCTGCACCAGTATTTGGAGATGCCCACCATTAGAAACCACTTCTAGAAGCTTACGCAATCCTTCTATTACAGGCTTCCTGGTTTCACCATTTCTCTTATCCAGGGGCTTAGTAACTACGTCATCAACCTTGGTGGGTGCCACCAACGTCTCTAAGCACCACTTGGATAACCGAGATGTGTAGAACAGTGATCAAAGGGAGGCTCTCACCCCATAGAGTAGCCCCTCATAGAGAAGTATCCCCACATGTATCTCTAGAAACACTTATTCAGTTTGCAACTTTATTTTTTCCCTCACTAATATTAATAGGTATTCCCCTTGTTACAGAACCTTCACAAAACGCAACAACACGTCCCTCAGCACAGTCAAGAACATGGTATTACCAATTTGTCTGTACATGTCACGATTTGTTATCACGCTCCCCTTCAGGGAGATATAAAGCCTGCTATTCTGCTTCCGCGTTGACGTTTATTTGCTGCGCTGCAAGCAGCAACGACTCAAGCGTTAACGTAAGGACCTCAAAGACCCACGTCATCACCATAACTTATCTACGAAAGGGTAGCCAGTATATAAGAAACGCTTACCTCACATTCCAAGTGCTCTTGTCTAGCTTGGGGGGATCAAGCATGGGTCCAACGATATGGGACTGGAGGGACTGGTCAGGGTCATGGTGAAGGAATTCTGACTCACACAAACCTGACGAGATCCAGAAGGAGCTAGTGGAGATAGGATTTCCCATGAAACTTGTCACCCAGATGAAATCACAGTGAAAATGAGACCAGTAGAATAAAAAGAGGAAATGGTTGCATAGCTTTGCTGTAGATTTGTCTCATGAGGAGTATACTGCGAAACTTTATACTACTACAGTACAGTGCAGGCTCCACATCATAGGGTAAAAATACAAGTCAACCAGTGGCCCAGTTAAATATAAGTCCTGCTTCTGGTTCAGCTATTTTCCGAATGATTGCCATGCAAATACGAGGTTGTGTTCTGTTGTGTAGACTATAAGAGGAGTGGGTGCCAAAAGGAGAGATAATCTTCCCATAAGTGCCTTCACTGCTCAGGAAACTCCTCCTAGGCTTGGTGGGGCTGCCTGACATACATGATCTTATGAATGGCAGGGACGACAAGAATATCCAAGACCCAAAAGGGAAAACCAATTGCCTAGGTGAAGGCCAGAAAACCTCTGGGCAAGTTGTAGAACCATGACATGTAGGTGACCATGACACCTGTACTGAAAACCAAACCACTAGTAAACGATTTCTCCAGTGTGTTGACAGGTAGACCAACCACTCTCCTCTAGACCAAGGCACCTGGCAAAGCCACCCTCCCAGACCCAGCCCTGCCTGAATCTTCTTACTTTTCAGTCAAGAATTTGCCCATGACCGCTCCCCCATCCCTATCTCCTCGCTCAACCCACCTGGCCCCAGATTTTTGCACCACTATCCCAGCCCCATTTCACCCTTCCAACCCATTCTTTCTACTCTCTATTCCTCCCCCTTCACCTATATTTCCACTCCAGAAGATGAGGCTGCAAAGTTTTATACTTGCATTGAGATGTTTAAAGGGATTTTGAGACTGAATCCATGGGACTTTTCATTGAGTCTCTTAAGGAAGGACCAGGAATCTCCGAGAAGTAGCCATGGCCACTTGGTCATGGAGAATATCATCTGCTAGCTTGTATCACATGGAAGCACACCTAAATAGAGGACCGCCAGTGCTAAAGTATCCCACGATCGCACTCTAGAACGCCAACGATGTAATGAGAAAGAGCACCAAGCATGAAAGTTTCCTGGCTAGGCTTCAATATTGGTATAATGCTGTTGGAAGAAACACACTTGCTACCCACAAAGAGGTTATTGTTGGCAGAGTTCATCTGTAATTGGAGTGACAAAGTGAGGGATGTGACTAAAGAATGGACGGCCATACTGGTCTGAAGAGGCCTCAACCATCAGGCCACCTTTCCTCTTCCCCTCCAACACATGGAAGCATTGGTTATCCCAGCCCAGCGCATTTCATCTCCAACTAATTCCCTACTCATCGTATTCTCAACTGGGCCTCAGGAGCGTATATGGATGCGGTGCTACCTAGTACTACGCCTATTTTAATTGGTGGGGATTACAGCGCAAAGCTCTCCTGGGGCATTAGGATAATGGAAATAAGCAGCTAATTTTTCCATGACTTCATATATCAAAATTATCTGTTAGGCCATGGCACCCCCTTCCCAACCCATTACTCTTACAGTAAGCTCTTGACTTTGTTGTCACCATATATACCAGAAGGTGATTGGTACTGAAGTAATTAGGTGATCAAAGCTCAGACAAAAGTTCCATTCTTGTAAACCTGGGACATGTTGTTTCCTTTATCGACCTCAGCGAAAATTAATAATGGTGTGGAGTTCAAATTCTCTGTCATCAAGGGGGTACTCGATGTTTCAATGCGTAGGCACCGTCTTAAGAGAATGCCACAGGCTTCTTTGACCAATTATATCCATAGTTATATTCGGGAGAAAAATTGGATGAGGAATGCTTGACAAACTTTGAGGGACTCGGTGGACAGGGCCAACTGGAACCGTAAAGTCCATGCGTTTAGAAAGATGGTCCAAGACTTTCGGAGGGATGTATAGAGGAAAATATTGATAGCCTGTGCTTACAGGACGGGCTCTTGTGACAAATGACGAGGAACTTGTTGCGGATTCTCGAACCAAGACAGCCTATTGTAGGATAGAGCCTGGTGGCTATTTCCGAGCAGAAGAAGACAAATTTTCTCGCTGAGGTCTTTTTGGTGCAATTCATACCAATTGACGAGCCAACATATCCGGTGCACATAATGCACGTGACAAAAATCTTCAGTGCTGTCTCTTACAAAACCTTAGATGAACTAGAACCGATGGACGTAACTTAAATGGCATGGGCATTAGCCGCTCTAAGATTAAACAAAGCCCCCGGACAGGGAGGCATCAGAAACGCCAACCTAAGAAACTTGCCTTGTGAGGCGATGAACTTCTTCCTGAAATAATTTAGCACCATCTTGATCCTGAGCTATCTCCCTCTGTTCTGAAAGCACGCCAACGTCCTCTCTTTTTACATACTGGGTAACGACCAAGCCCTAGCTTCATATTACCTAGTGATCAAATCGCTTGACTGTTTGGGCAAAGTGTTCGAAAAACTATTACTGACAAGCATGTTCAAAAGGGGGCATGCTTGTGGACGAGCAGTTCAACTTATGGATTAGACACGCAATGTCCCACCAGCTTATCTACCTGGTCAATCAGGTCACAAAGAACTTCAAAATCAAAAGGCTGACCAGTGCTAGTTTCCTTAAAGTGGCAAAAGCTTTCGACCATGCCTGGTAGGAATGACTCATTTTAAAACTGGTTTCCCAAGACCTTTCCTTTTACCTAGCTAAGATTGAAGGCCTACAATACCATACCTTCTCCACAACCTTTGGGAACTCAACATTCCAAGTCAGAAGCATGGGCTGGAGTGCTTCAGGGTTCCCTCATGGGCCCTCACCTATTCAGTTTGTATGTGACCAAAATTCCGAAATTCCCAGACACACAGTTGGCACTTCTGCGGACGACACAGCTCTAATAGTGGAGTTATGGAGGGGGTTTCTGATAGAGAGTATACTCTAGACTCATCTGGTGCATTTGGAGGGATGTATGACCTCTTGGAGGCAGTGCTCTTCACGTAGAAGAGAAAATACTACAGGCTGAATCTTTTCCAGGTTTTCGGAGACCAGATCAGATGGGCTGTACTTACGTTGGACATAAAGCTGATCCTGGAGACTACATTTTACTGAACGACTTACCAAGTTTGGCAAAGGCTGGATGGCTTAGGCCCACTGCTAAACAGGTGTAACAGTGCCCTGTTCACGAAGAATCGACTGACACTATACAAGCAGTTGCTAAGGCTGATTCTTGAATATGTGTTCCATTCTTGGGGCCACTTGGCATACACGTATATGAGGAGGATGCAGACTTTCCATAACCAATTTCGGACCATCGTTGGGGACGCCCCCTGGCACGTTTGCAACGTGACTCTGGTCCAGGACTTAGAGATGCCCACTATCAAAAACTACTTTCGGAAGCTTGTGCAGGCATTCTACGAAAGGCTTACCGGTACTACTAATACTTTTATCCATGGGTTTGGGAACATAGTCAATAACCCCGGCCCTGCTTGGAAATGCAGAAGTGTAAAATGTAGTCGGTGGAAGGCTCTCACTCAGCCCCTCATGGAGTAGTTTCTCCACACGTAACTCCAAAAACCCATATCTTGTTTGCAATTTTTACCACCCATACTAATTAAAATAAATGTTGTTCCCTTGTTTCAAAAACCCTCACTAAATTTGACAACCTTCTTACAATTCAGTCAACATCATGTTGTGACCATTTGGTCAGTACATTATGGAATTTGTTCTCATGCTCCATTTCAGGGAGCATTATAGCATGGCTATATTAGTCTGCGTCTATTTACTACCCTCCATTATGTATTTGTCCTTAAAATTGCCGATTGTCTGTGGATCTGGCTTTTATATGTTCTTCTGACAATTTTAAGCTTCTCCATAGCTATACATTTAGTATATATATCTTTGTCTTGTCCCTTTTGACAAAGTCATGGGAAGTTGGTCTTCTCTCATTAATTTTGTGCTTAAGACAGGCTTGTATATTTATTACATTATTTTTGTGGTTTTTATGAGGCTAATCATCTGCTGAAGCTTCATTCATAGTGTTGTTACTAATATTTTAAATGTATTTAAATGTTCTATATTCCTTATGGATAATAAAACATACATATTCTTTTTGTTTATCCGCTTAATGGGATCCACCCACGGTTTTTCGAAACTACTGCATCTAGTCTTTGTTGTGCCTTTCTCGTGGCAAGTTCCATTGTAATATCTTCTTTCATTACTTACTGAGTATTTATCTCTGTTGAATATAATTTGAATTGCTTAAATTATCTGCGATTTTCCGCTTACCTATTTTATATTCCTTGGTAAATAGTGGGACTAGTGCTACCAAGTAACAATATATTTACCAGAAAAAATCTGAAAAAACTTAAATTAGACTGTATGTAAACTTTAGATCTTTTTTCATCTCAAAGAACTGGATATTACCTGCTTTGGTGGCATCGTGGTCTATACGCGTCACTCTGATGCTAGACTAGACGTCCGTTGATAGGGAAATTGGAGTTTGAATTTGTCTTGTAAACTGAAGTTGGTTTTCCAAAATGGTTTTCCACACTCACCACGCAAATGCTGGTATATATTATCTTAACCAGACCGTGCTAATCCCTAGCTCACTAGCGTAACTAGTCCATATGCCTATAGCTTTAACAGATAGTAAGACACGATGCTATAAAATATTTATTTTTTTAAAATATTCAGTTTGGTATTAACTTATTATAAAACCAATTTTTTATACATTTTATGATGAGATAATTATTTATCAATCAAATTACAAATGCTTTTATTGAACCAACCATATACACTAGAAAAATCCTTTATGGGATACTCGAGTTTTTGATAAGGATTCTAGGTAGCATTATTATTTGTATCCACTACTTTCAAGTCGGTAAACGTCAGTAATTCCTTGAAAGTGTGCTCAAGGTGCAGCAAGGCTATTCCTCTCTTAAAAGCAAGATACACAGTATATTTTATTCCTCCTTTGTAAACAATACACTTGTAAACTCTAATTTTCCCTTGTTGAGAAGCTATATGGCTACACATTTTTCACCACTTGTAATCAAGCTTTACAGGGCTGTGACGGATATGTCGTGGTTGAACTCTGGTTGCTTATGATAATGGTTCTTTCCCTAAATGGTTTCCTACTCTTCCTTAACACAAATGTGGGAACATTTTCTCTAAATTTATACCTTCCTCAACCATACTCTAATATCCTAATTAATGTATACATATATAGCCTAAGTGACTTCTAAGAAGCAGTGAAGAAAAAATCAATATATTAAGCCAGGAATTTAACACTGGACCCATAATTTAGAAGTTGAACTGATATAAGGATTAAAACCTTTATTAATTTATCATGACAGGGGGGATTTGTCACATAGCTGAGTTCACATATTAATTACTTACTTATAGCCTTGTCTATACCCTGGCTAGTTTGGATTCGCACTTCCAGAAAATGCAAGAGCAGGGTGCTCTGAGGGTGATTTTTTCCTAAATATTTCACTGTACTAATTTCACGCAAATTGTGGTATATTTCATCTAAATTCAACCTTCCTCGTTCCTACACTATTATCGTGGATAAAAAGCGTATAGTCTTGATGTAACAAAAACGGTGGGGAAAAAATGCTGCTCTCTATTTTTGGTAAAGGTTTGTATCGACCTGTTCACTATTCAGGACACATCAGCTGGTAATGAATGAGTGCAACCCTGGGTGTGTTTCCAGGTTTCCTTAACGCCAACCTGGCGCCTCACCTGAAAGCGAGGGTAGCCAACTACGGGTTGATGGACCAGATAGCGGCGCTTCACTGGGTGCAGCAGAACATAGCTCTGTTCGGCGGGGATGCTGGAAACGTGACGCTCTTTGGGCATGGCACGGGTGCGGCCTGTATCAACTTCCTTATGACGTCACCCACCGTCATGCCAGGTGAGATAGATACAGAGAGACAACAAGAGGAATCTTAACTTTCTAAAACTATAAATTATTAAGTGGGTTTTACGATTATGTCAGTCCCCATATTGTCCATCTTTCTGTCTGTCCCTGTGGCTACAGCCGAAATGGTTTAATGGTTTTGGATAAAACTTGATATTCAAATGTTGTACGTATTTTTTAAAATTGGTTCTCTATCCCTAAAATTAAGGGCAGATTTATCTGGGTATTGATTTTAGAAATTCAAAATTTTTGGTCATGGCTATATTTATTATATTCTTAAAATTGAAAAATTACACCTTGACACGGGGTCGACTCCCGTGTCTAGGTGTCATTTTTCAATTTTCAGAATATGATATCTAGATGGAGAACTCCTCACTAAAAAGCATTAATAATAGCTTCGGCTATTTTATTATTATATTTACTATGTTAAAAATTAATATATGGAGTGTTTTATATGACCAATTTTACTCTATATTTGTTTTTGCTACACAAAATTCCTTTAAGTATATCTTATTGACAATTGATTTTTAATTTTATTTTTTGAAAAATAAACAACTATGAAAAAAATGGAATGAATGTACTATGCATTCGTCTTTAAATAAAACATTTTAGGACTTAATTATGAAGCTTTTGTCGCAAACTATAAAAGGTTGTCTGTCACCAATTACTTTTTATTACTACGTTCAATACCTAGGCTCCTAAAAAATAATAAAAGGACTAGGAATTGTAAGGGTTTGCTTATAAAAACTCAAACACCAGTGGGTAAGTGGATTAAAAGTCAAGTGTATCAAGTCTATTTGCTGGTAGTAAGAATGTCAAGATTCGGATCTCATGTGGGTGTAATTAACATAGCTTCTACTTCCATAGAAGACAAGACTGTTGGTTTGTCTGCGTGACCACCTTGGTTGATGTGATTAGATTCAGTTTATCAAGTTGGGTAGAGTAATGGATATGGAATATTCTTAACTCAGCATTATAAATTATAAAGTTATTAAATAAAAGATTTGGGAAAATCGAGAGCGAAAGAGAAAGAAAGATTAGAAAGTAGCAAATTAAAATTAATGAATAGTAAATTAACAAGATCTATAGAGTTCTGGTTTAGATAGAGAATAAAATTAAAATAGTAGCCTATTGGATAATAAAAGTGGAGGGGAAAACCTTGGAAGGAGGGAGGAATGAATTATAGAAACATAAATAAAAAGAAGTTAGAAAGACGACAAATTAGTTGGGGGAAAATATTGATAGTAAAACACATTTAAGGGAGAGCGAGGAAAATATAGAAATTTAACTGAATGGTGGATAGGTGGAATATAATTGGTGTGGTAGAAAGTAAGAATGTGGTAGAAAACACAAGCTTTGAGAAGAATGAGAGAGTACTGATGAATGAAAGAGAATAGTGGAAAAAGAAATCAGAATAACTGATGGAACAAACATCGAAAATCTAAAAGGATGAAAGTGGATACGAAAGAGGATGGATACAAGAATAGGAAAAAGCTGATAGAGTGGAAGGATCTGAAGTTGAATCATGCATACAGCCCAAACGGATCTTATGAAGCGGTAGGTAGGGAATACAGGTCTTGTTCTCTCTATATTACAAATTGAAGTCTAATTTACGTAAACTATAATATATCATAAAGTTATTCATATTTATACATTTAGTGGGTTTAATTAATTTAATATTTAGAAACACACAAATAATGGCGTGTTTATATGATAATTATTTTAGGCTAAGGGTATTACTTATACCCTTTAGTCTCGCTTGGAGCTCCCGTTTATAGCAATGATTACGTTTATCAGAAATAGCTTTAGATGTCTAGGCTAATTACGTTTGCTTGAGAATTACTCCTTAACACAAGTGTTTTATTTATTAACCTCTAATTTACTGCGCTCATACTAACGTGAACATTCAGACTCGAAGACAAATTAAGTCAACAAGATTCTTCTCACATCTTCGCACGCAAAGCTTCTAATTTCATTATTCCTTAATTTCAACACGCATCATAAAGCCAACAACAACTCTAGGGTTCCTGAATTAAAACCCTTATATATATATATATATATATATATATCCCCTTTACGTCCTACTAAACGATTGGGCCATACGCACTTAATAACAATATAAGGGTAGGGATGAGTAAAGTAGAATTGAGAGGATATGTACTTACGTCTGCATGGAGGGTGAGTGGGAAATACTTGGGATAAAAATTACCCTCAAAATACCCGATTTGTATTTTTAACTTGGAATTCCTGTCACCAGTAAGCTTCATGTGCCAAACACTTGGTGCGCATGATTAATATAACGTGTTTAATTGTATTTGTTCATTTGAATAGTCTAACTGACCTTTTAGTATAACACCATCATCCAATTTAAAATTAAATCATTGCAAATAAGATAAGTTGAGACTAAGCCGATGTTCAAAGAAAATATATTTACTCCCACCCTTTAAAAAACTTGTAATTTTCTGTTTTTGGAGTTGATGCCATTTATCTCCTGGCCGTGGATAAGGCAGATGTCTCTTCAGGAAAGTCACACGTGCCTATAAAAGAGAAGCCAAGAAGAACACATTAGTAGAAGCCACACTTAAATAACCATTAGAAGGAGAGGGGAAGTGTTTTGGGTGTGTTGGCTGTCAGGGAGAGGGGTGAAAAGGGGTGAAACACACGAATGGCTGACGGGGAGAGGACCACTTTATATGGTTGGCTTCCCCAGTCGGTGATGGGAAAGAGAGAACGAAATAACGAGAGATTCACACGGGGAAATAAAGAGAAAGAGATAGAAAATGAGGCTCATTTTAAAAGAACGGGGTGTGAAACTGCAGTTCAAGACTAAGAGAATAGACGAATTAAGTTTTAATTGGGCAATTTTTTTGTACTATAATATGATTCTTGTCAGAAATAAACTTTTATAAAATACTAATATTTTTGGCAGTCAACATGTCACTCTCATATTATTATTTCCGGTGATGGGGAGATTGGGGTTTGAGTCCTGCTCAGGTGTACTAAAGGGGAATAAAAAAAAATATTTCCATCCTCCATCCACGTAAATGCGGGTACATTTTATCTTAAACCAAATCTTCTTTTATCCTATTTCATAAGCGTAATTAATGTATACGTATAGGCTGAACTAGTAGTAAGAGGCAAGTGCTTTTACAGATCTTACATCAACATTTTTGTTGGTCAATGTAAATCAAATATTGCTTCAATAAATACATATAGCTTAATTTTCTTTGAATGGTGACCTCAAATATTAATTTCCTGAATATATCTGAAGGGTGTCGTGGAATTAACTAGAAACTTTTTCATCAAATGCCACTCTGTTCATGTTCATAACAGATACTCAACAACTGGTCATATTACTAAATGACGACTATTATACTCTATGTTTGTATTGAAGCAAAATTTTATTTATTTTTTCCAAAATATTTTTTGCTACAAAAACTTTTAAAAAAACTGGCTTTTTCTGCGTACCCAACATCCCCACCTTAACTCATTAATATATGAAAATTGTTAACGTCACTTTAATAGCTGTCAAATAACGTTTTATATTGTTCAAACTGTATTCAAGATAAGTTTTTTTCATCCACTTAGATATTCAGAGAACAGTTATCAAGTATTTCAGAAATACAGAGCTATGTTTTGTATCACGTCTTATATTCTAATACTTACACTGGCTTGTTAATGTAACTAGAAATTAGTGAACTGTACTCTCAATAAGAGTGGAAAAAGATTTTGAAACCATTTAGGAAAACAAATTTTCAGTACATCTGCCTGGGATTCAAATCTTCTAATCACCAATAACATATTATAATGCGAAAGTGACGTCTTAAATCACATGACCATATATACAGGTAATAGACTATATCATAGCAACCATGATGTGTGACGATGATTTTATCTTACTTACACTAATCGAGTGGAAATAAGTAGGGTGGAATCTTGATGAACTGTATCTGAATTCGCTTGGTGGGACAGTGGAAAACTATTTAGTAAAATAAAAAACTCGGTACACCCGGCTTGGAATGGAAATTTCACCTCCTCCTCATTGTCAATCCAGTCTCTTGAGAGAAGAGTGACGGCTTAGACCATTTAGCCACCGATATGACTACATTTATCAACATAAAGAGTTTTTTCAAAATATGAGAGAAAATGTGTTCAGGGTGGTGATAGGTGAGCTGTCTCCTCCATCTTGGTGGATGAGAAGACTTAGCCCGCTTCGGTGTCCACGTGGTCTAACTCGCTACTCTCATGTTGGACCAGACTGGCTAAGATAGGGAGATCGGGGTTCAATAACAGTCGGGTGCACTAAGGGTGATTTTTCCTCTATAGTTTTCCACTCTCCCTCCACGCAAATTTGGGTGAATCTCCTTCTTAATCCCTAACCCATTAGTGTAATTAGTGCATAAGCGTATAACACAAACGGGTAGTAAGATACAGTGCTAAAAAAATAAAGATGAGATATGGTGTGCGTGTGTGTGTGTGTGTGTGTGTGTGAGAGAGAGAGAGAGCGTATTTATGAAATTGAGGGGAGAGAGAGAGAGAGAACGTAGGTAGAGCCGAGTCGGACAGACGGAAGGCCTAGTTCACGCAGATGCGTTAAGCTATAGAAGCAGTTTTCCTTTTTTCCGAAGTTGTAAAGAAGAATGCAATAGTTTACCCTGCAAGTTTTGGCGTTCCTGGTTAGGAGGGAAGAGGGTGGGAGATGGCAACATATGGTAATTAAAGAGAGACAGAGGAAGTTGTGCGTTGAGTACGGAAGAGTAAGTTTCTTCGTTGGGGGAACAGATGGTTTGTCGCCCGAGAGGCGCTGTGTGACAAACGACGCCCAGTGACGGCCTTCTCTTCAATTAGAGATTACGACCTTGCGCTTGTTAATGTAGATTGTAGACTAATACCCCTCCTTCAATAGTGGTATCGTAGATTTGGGTTTTAGCGCCGTCTATTTTGTTCGTTAGAGGGGTAGAATTTTTACCATTTTTAGTAAAGTCTATTTATAATTACAAATGTGATATCTTTTCTTTCTTTTTTATTTCATCGTGCCCTTCCCATCTTGTTTACATGCATTTTAGTTACGCTAATAGAAAAAAGAGGATAAAATTATAAAGTTTATTAAATGCTACCCAACTTACATGGGGAGAGAATGGGAAACCGTTTAGTGAGAGCCACCCTTGGAATATGCTGCCTGGATTTGAGCCTCAATCTCATTGTTTCTGGAATACCAAACCAAAAGAGAGTCCACGTGCCAATGATGTGGGGTCTAGTAAAATTAAAAACTAGTAGAAAAATATACACTTTCTTCAATTATTAAAAAATGTCTTACTACCCGCATATTTTCATTACTAAGGTAAAGAATATGAGGGTATAATTTAGAATAAATGTACCTGCATTCTCATAAAGGAAGAGTTAGAAACAATTTAGTAAAAATACCACCTCGACATTGACTGATGGAATTCAAACCCGGGTCTCCTTGTTAATTCTAAGCCAAAATTAACGTTACTGACGCCCTTGTCCACGTGCCAAATGGTAATGAATTTAAGGACGGTTCAATTTTCGATGGCTGTAAAAATATCTTAGAAATATTTCTAGAAATTCCATCACATATTGCGTCTTTGTTAAAGTTCATTGATATAATATTGATTTAAATGGCTTTGTGATTCCTTAAACTACTAATTTATTTTATATGCGTATTATATACATTCTATTAAATTTCATTCCAGCTGTCTACTAAATTCAATTAATTAAAATTTTATTTACCAAACACACAGACCAGTCACACAGATTGAATGCACACAGTAATTATTACTGACTGTACAAATGACATTATGCAAACAAAGTGTTGACTAAACGAGTTCAATATTAATAATCATTACAAATTGATGCAATCTCATATTGATATAGCATGGTTGATAAATCGAGATTTTCTAAAACACAAAATATTATTACTCTTATGTCAATGACAGGGTTCCCAGAGTGTGGCTCGCTGGTCATCTATGCCCAGGGTATATTTTATATTTCATTATAGATTTATCTGAGAAAAAGTGCTATAGTGTTCGTGGTTGTTTTGAAAGAATCAGAAGTAATGCAATAGTTTGTGCCCATTAATTTTGTTTTCATAAATAACGTTTAAATAATATAGAGTGATAATTGTACACTACAAAGGGAATCCCTTGGATATCAAAAGGTGTACATTAAAAACCACCGGGATAGCATCTTTTTATGACTTGTTTATCCCAAATTAGTATTTTAAATTTAAGATTTTATTTTGATTTATAAATTTAAAAAAATTCAAACTACTTTCCTAAAATCAAAGATGTGTGATTGGGGTACTGTATGTTTAGTTGAACATGTGTAGTGAGGCCCTTTTTTAACTCAAGCAGTTGACAGTCCATCAATTTGTCTAAACATCTGTTTGTTCCATGATTACTACCAAATACATTTACCAATATTAACGAAATTTGGAGGAAACATTCTTTGAACCCAGGCAAAACGTCGAATTTATTTTGATTTCTTATCCATCCATGTTTTTCAAGATGACGGCTGCTCATCCCAAGGGAATTGTATTTAAAACACGAATCAATTTATTAAGACCTTCTGTAGTTTTATACTACATATTATCCTACATATTATATATTGTGGGATGGATTTCTTCAACCGTGTGAACATTGGTAATTATTTATGAATATAAGGTATAATCATATAGTATTAATTGCTTTCCTTGCTCGATCATCAATGTAAAATATTAACTTCAAATTCAACAAGAAATCTTAAGATTGTAATAACGAGAAGAACATTGAGGGAGCAACTTCTATGTTTCACAATCCTTATAGTTGTAAAACTTACTTGCTTTGCTTGGATACCTAATGGCAGAGGTGGGCAACAAATTTATCGATGTAGCCACAGATGTGGCAAATGAGAAGTTAAATTCACCCCAACGTGTAAAGAGTGAGAAATTAGGTTGCTTAATCGAACTTTTAAAACGACACCAACCATTTGAACAATTTTATTCATACAATGTACATTTTGACAACACGCTACAACTGCCTCAGACGAAAAAGTTGAAAATTGTTCAAATTGAAAATCTATGATAATTTGGTGTGAAATTTAACGATCTCTATGTCTGAAGGCAGCGATGAAACTAAATGTTGGGAAAGGGAGTGTAAGGAAGTATTGGATAGTAGTGTTGCGTCACTGTCTTATTCAAAAACAGGAACTTTTCCAACTATTTGCAGAAAATATCAAGTTACAGCTAGCACACGCCATCAGAAAAAAGTTAATTTTACTGTGAGAGCTGGCAAACTCTTATTTACCACTTGTGGCGTTTGGATGTGGGGCTGCCCACCCCAACTTTAGGGGATTAGGAACTAAAAAAGTGTATGGCCCACTTACATAAGTACACCAACTATCTCTATCTTGAGACAGTTCTATCCAGTCCACCTCATTACACCCTATCCTTATCTTGAGCTAGTTCTATCCAGTACACTCCACTACATCTTATCTCTTTCAGGTCGATTCTAATTTTATCCTCCCATCTACGTCTAGGTCTTTTCAATGGTTTCTTGCTATTGGGTTTGCCAGTCAATACCTTGAACACGGATCTATAATATTTCCTTCAAGCTGTATGTCCTGCTCCTCGAGATTTGATTACTCTAATTAAATACTAAAAACTTTAGTTATCTCTGGTCTATGATGTTATGGTATGATGTTATTTGGAAGACGCAATTTGGTCTGGGATGTGGTTTTGTAGGGACCTTAGGCACTTAAACTTTTACAGGAGCACAAGCTATGTAACATTGTTCAAAGGACATAATACTATATAACCAACTCAACAATTCATATAATGTATTACTTCCGGCACATATATTACAACCAATTTGATTGCATCTTAATTACTACTCATATTTAACCCCACTAAGGTTGTAGGGATATAAGAGCTTAGAGAAAATATACCCGCATTTTCGTGAAGGAAGATTTGGGAAACATTACAAGAGAATACATCTATAGCTCTCGGACGGGATTTGAGCCATCCCTTCCTCATTATTGTTAAACCCTAACAGGCGAGCTTTACACTGAAATTTGCGTAACCACCAATGTGGTTTAGGGCCTGAATTAATAGCTAAAGGGTTGACTAAAAGTTTTTCCTGTACCTCTATTCTAGAAAACCAAGTGAAATTAATCAAAACATTTTAATTAATTTCACATACGAAATATAATATTACGCATTTACTTTCTGGCAGTATTAATAATGTTTTTTTAACCCCGTTTTTCTGTCAACAGTAGACCTCACTCCTTTTATGCTCTAATCTTTACTACAATCTTAAAATTTCTCTTTGGAGTTCAAGTTGAAATAAATCCTGTAATTTCTTCTTGAAATTTAAGGTGATGATTTTGATTAGTGATCAAGTTTTAGAGAACACAAATTAGTATTATATTTGTAGCGTGTTAAATCTGCTGTTTAACACGTACACTCAAAATACCTTAAAAATGTTTAACTCGATGAATACAAGAACCAATATATTCTAATAATGTGTGGCAGATATTAACTCACGGTGAATTCATGTTACCGGGAAACGCCCAAACTTTAGTAAAATGCCCCAGCTGACTCTTTATGGTGAAACAATAGAACGACATCTCATCCAAAGGCCCCACTTTGATGAAATGGAGGAGCTATTTCTCTTTGTTCTCTACGCAGTCTTTGAGTTATTCGGCGCAGTTTTTCAACTTACCTCCCTCACTTCTTTGTTCTGCTGGAAACCCTCCCAAAGTACGTCAGTTCTGTGTGTATATAACCGTCAATCCTCGCTTCACATTTTGTATTACATTTTATCAATTCGACGGAGGAACAACTTCGACGTTAATCTACATCGGCAAACAAGCTACTGGTGACTACGATGTGTGAGGCGTTGGTCTTTCCCCCTCTACGCAGATGAAGCCTCGTCTGAGACTATGATTATTTAAAAGTTAGAATCTTCGTTAGAGTCGTGGTACTCTTTATTTAACTATGTCCATGGACATAGTTTTTTTGTGTCAGAATGTCTGACATTTTTCCAAGCCCATAAGGCATAGTTTTTATGTATAGAGTTATTACTCCTTATCTATGTCCAAATGACATTGTTATGTCTGTCAGAGTAACTTACTTGTTTTTCTATGCCCATGAGATATAGTTTTAATGTTTAGAATTCTTACTCTTTATCTATGTCCAGATGACAATGTTATGTTTGTCAGAGTAACTGATTTGTTTTTCTATTCCCATAAGGCATAGTTTTAATAGTTTGGGTTCTTACTTGTTTTTTATGTCCATATGATATAGTATTAAATGTCAGTGTGTCTGACTTTTTTCTATGCTCATAAGGTATTATTTTGAGTGATAGGCCTAATGCTCTATGTATCTTGGTTCATACGACATTATTTAGTATGTCAGTGTTTCTGACTTCTTTTTCTAAGTCCTTAAGACATAGTTTTATATACTAGGGACTAGCCATGACTCCCTAACTGTATGGCCATGTTTATAATAACTTAATGGTGGAAATCAGGTTATCTAACGCTTTGTTCAATGACCTAATTAGGTCTGTGACAGATAGCAGTCACTATTGTTTCTTTTTAGTGTACCTTTTTACGGTACGCAACCTGTGGGAATATTACGAGTTCGTAGTAGTGGCCCGCGGGAATAGTGCTTAGTCTCCGGCCCCCTTCAAGCGCAATTTGTATAAGTTAATACATTTATTGTTTGCACTAGTTATTGTGTGCCCAAGATTTGGTGGAAGTATAAACATACTATTGAATATCAAGGCAGTACTAATTAGAAATAGACCAGCCATAGTATCATTACAGCCTAGATTACTAGTAGATCTCCATTTACTATTTGTAAAATGATAGTTCCTCCTCAAGGAGATTAATTTTTGTATTTCTTTAACTCTCAATGGAGTTAACTCTTGCTAGCAAGCTAATTTAACTACCATCTCAGTATCTCTTTAAATTAGGACTTACCAAAATTTATTTAACTATAATTAATGTATTTTCTTTTCAAGTCTAAGTCTAGTAGTCGTGAGGTTAGATAGATTTCTTATATTGTTGCCTAACTAATATATGCTTTCTATTTATTTTGTCGCCTTGTTTAGGCAGAGGCACCCTCCTAGCAATAATGTGCTTTAGTACTGAATTGAAGCGTTACTAGACTCAATACTAGACTTAACATTAGACTTAACTTAATTTTTGTTGATTTCTAGTTCCCAGTTGGGATGTAAACGTCTGTGGTGAGTTTTTTTTTAAAATATGCAAATGACTGTTTAATTTAATACCTATTTGAATCCTATGTAATTCTATTAACTTGTTTATATTTAAATAAACTGATTTGTCATATTAGTATATTTATCTTATGCTTGCACCTTCCAAACCTTACTTATTTAACTTAGTTTGTAAATGTAATCTTCACTTTTTCTGTTAGACAGGAGGAGCGACGGTTTATATTGATTGGTATATTATAATCATAGAAAATATTCGTTGTTCACGTGGTCAGTCTTGGTCATTGGTTGTCAGTCTTGCAATAGGTGTATAAATGTGTACGTCACTTGGCCTAGATTCCAATAATGTCTTTATTTGCCAGATTTAATTAAATTGCTCCACGCATTTAGCAGTTTCATTAAACAAATTGGTAGACGAGATTTTAAAGTGTGGTGTTAAAACAAAACCTTGCTACGTTCAATCAGTAAGTTATAAAATTTCAATTATTGCCATCAAATTGAACAACTTTTGAGTTGCCACGTTTCTACATTAAGTCTTATAAACGCACTTGTAAGTTAAAGTGTGTGTAGATAAGACCATGCTGAAGCTGAGTAATGGCTGTAAGAGACAAATGTCAAGGATGCAAGAATGTGCGGGGATAGAGAGAGGAGAGGCTGAAGGGGACGATAACTAATGACCATTAACTGCTTCCATTCCTGCCCTCTGGATAGGACCAAGCAGGAAAACATGGCCAGGAATGATATTACAAGCATTTGTCGAGTTTATTAAATGAGTGGCGCGTATCTGAACCCCGTGGCCCTCTCATTTCAATCTGCATTAATAATTTTAGTACCACAAATATCCCTTGCCCCGTGGCCTGGTTGAAGGGGACGGCTAAATCTTAGCAACACTCATAGTTCATTACTTAAATATATCAACACCACTCTCTAATACTAAATAAAATGGCTTAATTTTAGGAAAAATGGACAGCGAGTTAAAGTAAATACCCTCGCATTTCTTATAAATAGAAGTCTTTAGGAAAAATATATAAAAGATCCTTTCAGAAGATACGGTTGGTTTAGTTTCAAACCCAGTAATCAAAATTAATATTTTTTAATATTTGTCATGAGCATAGGGTAATTTTACAAAAAACTTCTTAAACGAAAAAAAACCAATCAAATGCAAATCCCGCGATGCTCACGATAAATATTCAAGAACAGTCGAGATTATTTTATGTAGAAAATTAAACTAANATATATATATATATATATATATATATATATATTAAGAATTTTCTTATGTAAACACTTTTAATATGGACCTTAATTGGCCTACCTTTCAAGCCAACGTTAAGATTTCTTATTTAAAAGAACAAACTAAGAATTATTAACTAAAATATAGTTCACCAGCATGACTGTTTAAGAAACGGGAAACAATCCTCAAAGCAGCCAGCAAGAATTAAGCTCTGGCCTCATCAATCAAATCTAGACTCTCTATCCCACACCTAATTATAATAATGATCGGTGAGTATGTAGAATAAACGTCAAGCTCATCTTGTCCGGTTTTTCGGTGGCAGGGAGGTCTGAATCCCATGGTGATGCATATGAAAGGTTTTTCTGTGGCAGGGAGGTCTGAATCTCATGGTGATGCATATGAAAGGTTTTTCTGTGGCAGGGAGGTCTGAATCTCATTGTGATGCATATGAAAGGTTTTTCTGTGGCAGGGAGGTCTGAATCTTATGGTGATGCAAATGAAAGGTTTTTCTGTGGCAGGGAGGTCTGAATCTCATGGAGATGCATATGAAAGGTTTTTTTTCATAAATGTTTTTTCTCTAAATAGACATACAAATGTGAGTAACTTTTATCTCAATTCTATCTTACTAATCTCTACCCCCGTGATTTAGATAAATGTGAGTATCATGAACGGGTATTAAGACAAGGTGGAAATAAGTTTATATCTTTCAAAGTTGATTGATTATATAGAGTGTATTGAATAGGGAATATTAAGTCTTCATAAATATTGATGAATCCAGCTTTAATCTGAGAGGTCGTTCGTTTGATACTGATTGGTGATGATATCGTAAGTAGTGGTGGGAAAACTAGCTGAAGTGTAGTAAATGTTAGTCTCTCCGCCATTTCGTTCGTTTCTATGGTAACAAGGGACGCCTCTAACAACATCGTTACCATAGAAACACAGTCAGTCACAATGTAGGCAAAAGGGGTTGAAGCGTTACATAAATTAAAGGGCATAGAAGGGTAGTAAGAGAATAAGTGAAAGGATTGGGAGATGAACTTAGCATAAACGTAGGTATAAAATAGTAAAAACAAGCCGATGTAATACAAAGGGGTTAGGGAAGAAATAAACATATCAGAGAAAAAGAGTGGCGAAATAAAAATAGCTACTATTAAAAATTATTATTATTTGTTATCAAACTTGTAAACTATTAGTGGTTAAACTAATTTTCCCTTTCGATACTTTATTTTTTGTTTGCTATCTCACACCACGTTAATTGAGAATGATTGTACTTATTTAAGATGAGCCTTGATTGACGTTGTGGTTTACCACTCGCAGCTTTGTTGTGTGTGCTGGTGACTAGATCACAATTATGGCCGTGATCAAAGTCGCTCACTTTTGAGACCAAGTCACTGTCGCAAAGCAGTAGCTGGGAGGTGAGGCCTACATAATATATACAAGAGAGAATATTAAATTGTTGGAGTCCTAGTCGGGGCAGACGGAACGTTCATATTCAGTGGGATATAAATTCTAAATAGCATTCTAGTTAGCAAATCTGCCACATTACTTCCTAGCACTTGTAATCGGCTATATGTGGTTTTCTTATCGATAAGGAGAAAGTATGGGAAATTTCTATTTCCAAGCAACTGACGAGGAATAAGAGAGAGTAAATAGCCAACAATACCCACAAAGGATCAATTCGTGGAGTTGAAATACAAAACAAACAAAAACAACCGAGAGTTTGCAGTAACTTTATGTGTTTCAACTCCATAAAATAAGAAGTGTAATAACGTTCAAGCGTTCCTGGTAAGACCCCTGGTATTTGCAGAACTAGGTGCATCAGGCTCTGTACAATACCTTAAACAAAATTAATTTTACCATCGGTTACAAAAAAACTTAGCAATTCAAAAACCTGAAATTTTATCTCAGTTTGTAGTGGGTCCAAGGATTCCGGGTTAGATTCCAGGCTTGGCCGAAGGATGTATCATCATTAAAATGTGTGTTTCCCCTTTAAAAGTAATGAATTATTAACGACCTGGGGTCGGGTACTGTATATGCTCTAAGTTTGGTCTACAAGTGCCAGGGTATATTTGTTTTGTGGTTCTGAAATTTATTTATATATTAATTTTAATATAGGCCTACACTATTAAAGTCTAACCACGCCGAAAAGACAATGAAAGCTTCTACAAAATATATGGTAGTGAATTTAATTTTATATATAAAAACTAGCGGACCCGACAGACGTTGTCCTGCCCGAACGTTGGCTTTTCGTTTGGGTGGCATAGTTGATTTCGATAATAAAACAAATACTATCTGATCATCACAATTACAAATTCACAATGAACTCCAATTAGTGAGTTACACAAATATTACAAATTCAGTGTTTGTCAAGACAACATACAAAATAAAACATCTTTTCATTTTTGGCATTTCTCCCACAACTCCACAAATATCGGCTGTATCGAAAAAAATTGCGAAGTTTGCTTACAAATTTGTATGCCGGGTACAGTTAATTTTATTTTATTGATCCCTTCAAACCCCCCAAAAAAATCCCTAAAATATTTTTTAAAAATCCTAGAGCCCGATTGCAGCGCTACCTACCGGGTCCAATTGTGAATCTAAACCATCCACGGACCCACTCGAACAAACACAAAAAATTTCGTCAAAATCGGTCCAGCCGTTTAGGAGGAGTTCAGTGACATACACACGTACAGAAGAATTATATATATTAAGATTAAGATTTGATACAGAGGTATTTTGCAAGCATTTGCAATTCAAATTTTAGTGTTGGTCATGGCATTATCTCCGATATTAAAGAGCATGTTAGTAACTAAAAACATAAATCTAAAGTTGACTCGTCCATTAAATGTGACTCACACATTTTTTCGTAAAACGTGGCGGTAATGATGAAGATAATTTTATTGCTACCGAATTATGCTTTGATTACCACATTGTAAAGCATCATCAATCTTTTACATCTACTGACTATGGTAACAAACTAATACCAATGGTTTTTAGGGATTTAAAAACCGCAATTAAATGTATTCACCAACCAGAACCAAAGCTACAAAATGGATCAATAAAGTCCTAAAACCTCATTCAATAGATTCAATTATCAAAGAGCTTTCAATTTTCTCATATTATACCATTAGTACGAACGCCAATTACCGCAAAGAAGAAAAAAATATTCACAATAGTTGTTCAATATTTTATAAATAGCGGAATTTTATTAACCCATGGAAATTAAAATAGTGAAACATTTGACATCGTCTCAATCTTATATTTAGATATAAAGAAATTTGAAAATAAATTCCCAAAAATATATAGCTTTTTGTGGTGACAATGCGAATATCAACTGTGGTTGAAAAGGAAGAAGATCTGGAAAAATAAACTATATGTTAACAAAGTTAAATGATGAATTAAATACTGGAATTGAAGGTGTAGGTTGAACAGCACATATTTTAAACAATACCATACAAACAGTGACAGATCAAGTGTCAAACTGTATTCAAAATATTTCAACATATTTCACTATACACAGTTAGAAGCACTGAACCATTGAAAATTTTTGTGAATTTGTGGAGCTAGAATACAAAGCACTTCTTTCGTATTCAAAAACAAGATGGAGAGGAGAGAACACCAAAAACATTTAAAAAATAAATGGTACGGCACACCGCAAAGACTTTCTCTCTCTTTCTATAAACTCGTAAGATTTCTGAACGGAATAATNAAAAATCCTAGAGCCCGATTGCAGCGCTACCTACCGGGTCCAATTGTGAATCTAAACCATCCACGGACCCACTCGAACAAACACAAAAAATTTCGTCAAAATCGGTCCAGCCGTTTAGGAGGAGTTCAGTGACATACACACGTACAGAAGAATTATATATATTAAGATTAAGATTTGATACAGAGGTATTTTGCAAGCATTTGCAATTCAAATTTTAGTGTTGGTCATGGCATTATCTCCGATATTAAAGAGCATGTTAGTAACTAAAAACATAAATCTAAAGTTGACTCGTCCATTAAATGTGACTCACACATTTTTTCGTAAAACGTGGCGGTAATGATGAAGATAATTTTATTGCTACCGAATTATGCTTTGATTACCACATTGTAAAGCATCATCAATCTTTTACATCTACTGACTATGGTAACAAACTAATACCAATGGTTTTTAGGGATTTAAAAACCGCAATTAAATGTATTCACCAACCAGAACCAAAGCTACAAAATGGATCAATAAAGTCCTAAAACCTCATTCAATAGATTCAATTATCAAAGAGCTTTCAATTTTCTCATATTATACCATTAGTACGAACGCCAATTACCGCAAAGAAGAAAAAAATATTCACAATAGTTGTTCAATATTTTATAAATAGCGGAATTTTATTAACCCATGGAAATTAAAATAGTGAAACATTTGACATCGTCTCAATCTTATATTTAGATATAAAGAAATTTGAAAATAAATTCCCAAAAATATATAGCTTTTTGTGGTGACAATGCGAATATCAACTGTGGTTGAAAAGGAAGAAGATCTGGAAAAATAAACTATATGTTAACAAAGTTAAATGATGAATTAAATACTGGAATTGAAGGTGTAAGTTGAACAGCACATATTTTAAACAATACCATACAAACAGTGACAGATCAACTGTCAAACTGTATTCAAACTATTTCAACATCTTTCACTATACACAGTTAAAAGCACTGAACCATTGAAAGAGTTTTGTGAATTTGTGGAGCTAGAATACAAAGCACTTCTTTCGTATTCAAAAACAAGATGGAGAGGAGAGAACACCAAAAACATTTTAAAAAAAATTAACTACCCCCTGAGTTCAGCAAAGTTTTAAGATAATTTTAAGAAACATGATAACTTTGGATTAAACGAAAGTGTTAATATGTATAAAGATGAAACAATTAATTTTATGGAACTTTTGTTGACAATTTAACTGCATGGATTGCTCCATTAAAAATTTTCAACATTTTCACGGATGAACTTTAAAGTTAAGCCAGCATGGGATAAAGTGAAAGAAACAATTAATTACCTTGAAGATAAAATATAGATTTAAAGGATATGTTTCTTTTCAACATAATAAGTAATGTTTCAACCATAATGGAAGAAGAAACAAATATAGAACTGATTGGATTAATAAGTCAGCCGCAGAGAAAAGGAGCGTCATTTTCTCAAAAATAGAAACGGAATTCCAGGAAATATACTTGAATATTTTTAAAATTCATCAATATTTATTTGTAATTCCTGGTCACAATGGGAACGATGAACGTATATTCTCTCTAGTGGGGATACAATATTCAGGAAAAAGAAATAGACTAATACCGGAAACATTTGAGGGGGTATTACAATGTCTTGTCAATTTTGATTCAAATTGCTGCGCAATTTAAGAACACAATCTCAAAAGAATAGGACTTTGATGAAGGAGACAAAATATAATCGCAAATTGGTAGTAATCTTTTAACATTTGTTTACATTTTTACTTTTTCTCGACACCTCGGAAAGATCGTATTGTGATCGTCAAAGAATTCTAATTAGAGATTTTGATAAATGTTGAAGTTTCATGACCCCCTGAAAACAAAATGTGGCTTTCGAAATGCCGTCTGTCTGTCGGTCCATCTGTCTTTCTGCCTGTCTGTCTATCTGTACCTTGGGCTGGATCTGAAAATATTTTACCAATTGGGCTAACACTAGGTATCTAGGGTTTTCATAAGGTCTCTCCAAGGTCTTTTTAGAATTAAATCCCTAACCCTAAAATTAAGGGTAGTTTACTGAAGGGCAAAAAGAAAAAAAAATCGATTTTCTCAAAATTCGCTCCAACGATTAAATTTTATATCTCAACACTTTTCATTATAATAAACAAGATGTAAATTCTCATTTTATCATGAAAATGACTTTAAGGGTACCTTACATAAAAGAAACTTTCCAACTTTGTTCATTTCTCCGCAACTATTTGAGATGCGAAATAATTTATCATTATAATATTGTACTACTTTAAAAGATAAATATTTTATTTGATACATATTTTTATAAAACTAATAATTTCTGAGTTATAAACAAATGTATATATATATATATATATATATTCATTCATTTATTCAGGTCTTTGGAAATTATTTTGATTGTTTTGCTCTTTGGTGGACAAAGATATTTTTCTTTGATCAATTTTTCTGTAACAATGTTCATAGTTCCTTAATACCATAGAGTAAGTAAGTAACAGTGTATATTATTTCATTTATGATCTTCATTGTAATGTTCTTACAACAATGTACAAACATATTATTTCGTTTAACAAATCTTAGGAATTTTTAATAAATGTCTATTTTAAGATCAATGCAGGAGCCAGTCTGTACTGTGAACTGTACCATTTATTTTTATTTGGTAAAAGGCATTTATTTTCGTCGTAAATTTGAAATAAAATTGTAAAACATAATTTTCTTTCCTTGTTTCTCCTAGCAAAAATCTGCCAACCTTAGGCTATAACTTTTTTTGTAATAGGCCTACATATATCCCCTGTTGAAGGATCGAGCTTCTCGCTGATTGGCCAGGAAAGCAAAGCGATTAGTGAGGAGACTACCTTAAAGTAGATGCTCATTGAAGACAAGGGGATACTACATCTTTAGAGCAGGAGCAGGGCTTAGTTTATATTCATGCATAGTGAATAGCTAATAGTGAATAGTGCATAGCAATCAGTGCATAATTCATAGTAATTATACAACGGCTCTTAAAGAAACTGAGTGATTAAAGTATTATTGAAATAGATTGTCTTTTACTTTCTCTCTATCTTACAGGTAGAGAAAGTATGGTGATCGTCAAAAAAATCGAACTCGAGATTTTGATGATCATTATTCCGTTCAGAAATCTTACGAGTTTATAGAAAGAGAGAGAAAGTCTTTGCGGTGTGCCGTACCATTTATTTTTTCATAGAAGCTGTCCTAGCCTCTTTGAATTATTTACAGTGGTTCCCAACCTTTACTCACTGGCGTACCCCTTGGCAGCTAATTTCCATAAATTGTGTCCTTTATATAAGCAAAATGTTAAGTTAATAATATATAAGTAGTTATTTCGGATTTATTTGCTGCAACTGAAAATAGATTGGGTTAGGTTAGTTTAGGTTAGTTTACGTTAGGTATAAAGAATACTATAAATAACCATAAGAGACATAAGTTTTTGAATGAAAAAATAGTACAAGGTGTGCATGATGGTTAACAAAAATAAACCTTTTCGATGAGGCAGAAAATTCAAATTTTCTAGAAATGTAGAAGGATTACTTAAATAACAAAATAATTTTTTAAAATTAACTATTTATAAAGGGGGGGAAATGGGGCTTTTCTAAACTAGCAAAATTAAAAGAATAAACTCCTTTTCAGTGTGGTGGAAGATTGCAATTTTCCGGGTGGGTATTAGAACCACCCCAAACACCTATTAAGTAATGATACTTGAATTTCAAAATGAAAACACAGTAAAAAAAATAATGGGGGTTCCCTCAAGATTCCAAAAACTAGTGTAATTTTGTTCGTAGTTGTTAGACATGTAAGTCAATATACTTTCCCGGAGGGTCAAATGATGCCTGAATATATCGAATTTTAAAAATTAAGCATGGGAAATGGATTAGCTCGAAATTGTTACTACTATTATAAAACTCAAATTATCTTTACGGGTTTGCTTTTGGCCCCTTTTTGCTTTTTAATTTTTTCTCATATTTATTGTACATTTTAGCCTGTTAATTTTTTTTCTCTTATTACTAACCCTTTATTAAATTAAAAATGTGATTCAATTGAATTTTTACCCTTTTCTGGCCTTTTTGAACTTTTTAACCCGTTAACTCTAAAATATTTTCCCCAAGCCAAGTTGGCCACCTCAACTAAAAGGGTGTAAATAGTGGGAAAATAATAAATAAAATAGTAAAATGATAAAAAGGGTAAAAAAGTAAAATGTGCCTAGAGGTTAAAAATGAAAATCAGTGAAATAGAGGTAAGAGGGTAAAAAGGGTAAAAATTGCAAAAAGGGGAGAGTTACAAAAATAGAAGAAAATGTTCAAAGAATAAAAGGCAAAAATTGTATTGATAAGATAGAGTTTTAAAGAGGGCAACTAGTTCTTAAAGGATAAAAATGATAAAAGGGGCTAAATAAAATTGGTAGAAAGTGCAAAATAATTGACTATAATCACTTTCTAACTTCCTTACGCCATTTGCCCTTCTTACATCTTTTTACTTTTTTCTCCTTAGTACCCCTTTTTTTTAACTTTCTAGCCTTTTAGTTCTTTTTAACCCTTTTACTATTTTTTAATTTTCTTAGGTTTATTTTTTACCATTTTTGAAACTGTCACAATTTTTTCCCTAAACTCTTTCTCCAGGGAAGAGCTGGGTAC
>CABFWB010000504.1:110693-142976 GCA_902151455.1 Timema bartmani | reverse complement strand
GTTTTAGCAATGTTTTTCATCTGTCTGTACCTCGGGCTAGAGCCTAAACTCTTTCAACGATTAGGCTAAAACTTGGTATCCAGGGTTTTCATAAGGTTGCCCCGAGTGGTTTTGGAATTGGATATCTAACTCTAAAATAAAGGGTAGTTTTCTTAATGGCAAAAAGAGAAAAAATCGGTTTTATAAAAATCGCCTACAACCGTTTTGATTAAATCTCATTTCTAGGCTTTGACTAACATTTTAAACAAAATGGCTACTCTCACCTGTTCGTCAAAATGAATTTAAGGGTTCCGTACTGATGCATAAATTCTAATTTTTAATTATACTTCCGTAAGTCATTTAGATATGAAATTACGTACAGTTGCATATATGTAAATATAATAGATAATAAAAATATTTACTTGAAATATATTTTTATAAATCCATTAGTTTCCAAGCTATACGCAAATATATTTTTTTTTAACTTTTCGAAAACTTAAGGTAAAGTATTACGAGCGTCAAAAAAAATTAACCAGAGATGTTGATGAATGTTGACGTTTCATGACCCTCCGAACCCTAAAAAGTGGTTTTTGCGATGCCATCTGTCTGTGTTTCTGTCAAACCCTAAGATTAAGTGTAGTTTATTAAAGGGTGAAAAGAGAAAAAATCGATTTTCTCAAAATCGGCTTTAACGATTTTGATTAAATCTCATTTCCAAACATTGATTAATATCACAAACAAAATGGAGGATCTCAATTTTTCATCAAAATGACTCTAAGGGTTCTGGTCTGACGCGTAAATTCTAATCTTTTATCACACTGTAACTCTTCAAGATATTAAATTACGTATTGTTGCAAATATGTGGGTCTATTTATATTAATAATCTTTTATTTGAAACATATTTTTATAAAACTAATAATTTTCAAGCTATAATTAATTATATATATATTTAGCTTTCTAACAGTAAAGATAAGGTATTACGACCGTAAAAAAATATATCAAACCTGAGTTGTTAACTGATGTCGACGTTTCATGAATCCCTGAACATTAAATTAAGAGTATTTTAATAAAGAGCGATAGGGGGAAAATTATTTTTCTCAAAATCAGCTCTGACGACTTAATTATTTAGATACTAAATAGCTTATCGTCATAAAACTGTAGTACTATTAAAAATAAAAAATGTTTTAAACGAAATATATCTTTATAAAAACAATAATTTTTGAGATATTGTAAAATATAATACAATTTTGTGGGCTTTAGTTGTACAGCGATACTACTCATTTTTTAACACAATAATTCTCTAGAGCCATAGAGTAAGTAAATAAGTAAGTCTTTCAAAATATTGATGTTATTTTTCCTTTAACCATTTCTATCTGTTCTACAGGCTATTGTTAGAATAAATAGTCTATAATTTTATTTAAAATATGCTGCTGGTAAAATGTAGAAGGGGAAAAACTAAGTACACTACATAACCCGCTCTAATTACTCAAAACCCCTAGTGATAGCTACTTATAGACTGACCCATCTGGCTGGGCGGACGTGAAATCTCCTAGATACGTCTATATAGAGCAGAAGCTCTTAAAGTTTTAGATAGAAGGACCCTTGCATCTGAAAAAAATGTTCAGGAGACTTCATAAAAATTTCTACACCAAAATTTAAAACTTCAATAGTGACAATTAAATTTTATAAGTATAAATGTATAAAACGAACTCAAACCATCACATGTTCTAGCTGTACCTTTTGCAAATTCCTTTATTCAAATTTGAAAAAAAATAGAAATCACAATTACTGTTGTTATTTAATAATGTGAAAGAAAATAAGGAAGACCAAGGAATTGCCTGTATATAATTATTTGATGATAATATGGAGGGTTACTCAAGTGAAAGCCAGAATTTTTGCAATATTCAATACCAAAAACCATCTATGAATTTATTTTGTTTGCCATTTTCTTAATTATATACGCCTAGCAAAATTTTCTACTATAGTAAGTACTCCCAACAGTTGTAGAATATAGAACATGAGTATAATGGCATTTAACCAGAAACATTTAAAATGAAAAATAAAAATAAATGTTTAAATTTTTTACCATACAAATTAACTATGACAAGTACTCAAGAATTGTTGATAATAATCTGTGTATAAAATTAAATTAAACGCTTTGGCTGGGTTTAGGAAACATTTAATTTGTTTTAGAAGAGAGGGTTTATTTTCATCTTAGCTTAGTAGCCTTTCTAACTATTTTATTTTTACATCAATTACTGTTTCCAGCCTATGGCCTGTGGTCATTTTTTTTATTCAAGCCAAATATTTTCCATTACTGGCTTTGCTAGGCTTTTCGTAGCTTTATATGCCTTATAATCTAATTTAAGACTAGGACGGACACAACATCAAGTCCCCACCGTTAATTTATCATTGCGAGAGGGTAAAACCACATTTCATCAATGATAAATTTTTCAGTCATATCGGGAATCGAGCCTGGAACCCTTAGCTCAATTGACAGAGACGCTAGGGACTGAGCTAAGGTATCGGCTCGTACGGGTTTACACATACTCTAATTACGCTGATGGAGTTATGATAATTAAAATAACATCTTATAAGAAGTGAACCCATACTCACGTAGAGGTAGAATGGTAATAAAACTAAAGACAAATCACCCTCGATACACCCAGCCGGGATTTAAAACCAGATCTCCCCGTCTTTGGCAATTCAATCCAACATGAGAGTGATGTGTTAAGCCTTGTGGCTATAGATGTTGTTGTTTTTGTTAAAAAGGTTCAAAAATACAGACCTTAACTTACATTCTCTTTCACCCCAACTTAAAAATAAATCACAGCCCAAAGCGTCACGCGTTGTTCAATAAGAACGTGAATGAAGTTGTACAAGCGGCAGCCGACCGTCATCCACATTTATTACTTACTAATATTTTAAATACATTTGACAACATCAAAATCTTTCGTGTACAGTCATAGTTTTTGTTTACCCAAACTACTAATAATTTGAACGATTACTTTCCATAATTTGAAAGACGTTAGCACAGAAAAGGAATTCTACATTTAATCTTGGAATATTTGAAGTTAATAATTCAGAAATAAATGGTAGGACACAATAATACAAACGTTCTAATTTTGTGTATTAAATATTTGAGGAAAATTTCCAAAATATGTTTTCAGTACACACACTGAAGTAAGATTTTCTCATAAAAACCAACATCTTGTTAATCACAGTAACCCCTCATAATAGTATAAATTTTAAATCTATCCAATGCAGATAGAGAGATGGCATTGCGAAAACAACTTTTTTAGGTTTAAAGGGAAATAGATTTTTATGATGATCATAATACTTCCTATCTCCGAGGGGTGGCGAGAAAATAAAATTAAAGAAACTAACCAATAACCGATATTGCTATTTAGATTTAGATTGGTATTGATACTTGGAGATCAAAGTAGCTAGAAAAAAACTATATTAAACAATCCACTATACATACCATTGTTCATAGCGTTTAAGAAGTCTGTCTCGACAAATATACCAAAATAAAAATAATATATATGCTTGAGGTGCTGAATACTTTCATGTTTCCCTAAATACGCATACCAAGTTTCAGTTTTTTAGGTTAACTAGCCTTGGAGTTATCGTACAAACATACACATACCCTAATTTATGTATATGGCATAAAGAACGTTAGTACTCATGTATATTAGTAATGAGCTCACACATTAAGTAACTATGTGAAGTTTTATAATCAGGGAAAAAGCTTGTGACTAACACAATAAGTAATTTAGGATATTTGAAGAAACATTATTGGATATCACAGATGCATTTATTTTTCTTGAAATAATTGGTTAAGAAATCCCGTTGAATCTAGCTCAAGGCACTTCTTTAAATTAACATAATTTTCTTTCAAATAAATTAAGTTGAGACTAAGAATATAAGTTTGATCCTTAGGCTATATTTAGGATATATTTCATTTGTTTAGTTTTGCTGAAATTAGTTACTTAGAATATAGGGGCTCTCTGCATGGATGATACAAGAGGTAGGTCTGGGGTGGGGTGGGGTGTGGAGAGGGGAAGAACCGCCATCGTGCTCTCTGCATGGATGATACAAGAGGTAGGTCTGGGGTGGGGTGGGGTGGTGAGAGGGGAAGGACCGCCATCGAACTTGTTCGTAATAATATGTTTGGCTATGCCTAAAGGGATCCCAAACTTGGTCTGTTTCCTGGTCGAGACTTCAGAGAAGGGAACGAGTCCTCTCAACTTGGCCCTTGCAACCAACTTTTTGGCAAGATAAAGGAGGGTACGAGGGGGTGGACTGCTAGGAACAACGGAGATAGGGGAATACTTTCAAGAAAGAGACGGAGAAAAAACATGGAAGGGAGGGTATAAATTGTTTGTAGAAACTTTCAAATCTATTTTTTACCCTTGTACCCATTAGAAAACAAAAGCTACCCCATCTCCAGACCCCCTTTACTCCTTTCCAACCTCTTCCCCCAACCAGCATTTTCCAGCCCATTCCAATTCCTTTTGCCAGCTCCTCAATTCACCACCGTCAACCTTCCCCTTTCGTTTTGTTGTATTTTGGCAAACTCTCGTTATAGTTTTCATGTTTGGTCTTTTGCCTAACATCTGCAACTCAAAATGAGGAGTTGGGGGAGTTTTTTTTTTCATCTCTTCCTCACTACCCATATTACTCCAAAATCTATTTGTTAGGGTGGGGATGGAGGGGTGTTTTTAACTTCTGTTTTGCATGCACAACTGCTTTTATTTTGTTTTTATAAACAACGAGCAAACTTTGTATCGTGATTACCTTAGTAAGATTAAGAAGAAGAAGAAACAATTCTGGAATTTGAAATATGTTTTGATGTATCAAAGAGAATTACATAGCCATAAATAAAGGTTATATAACTTGTGGCTTATTAGTATTAACAATTCTTAGAGCTAACCGTATGTATTAATATTTAATTAGTATTCTAGTAAATTGAAAAGTATATAAATAAAATTTATAATTAATTAAATATTTAAAAAATACCCACATCAGTGGGCATTTCATAGGTCTCTTATTATTATTTGTTTTCAGGGGATTAGATATCGCTACTCTGGAGCGCATTTCCCTACATTATTTTTCAATTTCCATCCACACAAATTCGTGTGCATTCCTTTTAGTCCATACCATCCACACCCTCACACGATTTTATAAATATGCGGATAGCATGTTTGGGTAGCAAAATGGTTTTCTGGGGTAAGAGGGGGGGGGGATTAATCTAGGTTTTCGTTTATAAACACTCCCAAAAATTGTATTTCTACGTGGGATTTTTTTAAATATATTGTATATATTTTGAGTTTAAGCTTAAAATTGGAGTTGTTCAAAAAATAAGGTTAGTTTTATTAAAAAGATTTAAAAATCTTAAATAAACTTTGTATGATATAATTACTCCCCATCTAAAGTATTATTGTTTATGCTATTTTCCCCACTAGATATAATTATGGTATCAAATTAATTTAAATTACTTATCTTTTGTGTAGAGCTCAATATTAAATGTACTTATTAATTATTTAAAATAGTTAAATTAATGATAAATACATCAAAAATCCTTAAAAAGTTGATTTAAAACTTAACTATAGTAGTTTCATTCTAGTAATCGAGTCTCAAATATTTTATTCAATTTAAAAATCCACCTTACCAAGGTTTTCTATATTAATAAGACTGTACGTACATACAAACTTCCATTTAAATTGAAAATTTTCACATTTTTCCATAGCTTTATTGTACATTGAATTTATCTAATAAACAATTTGCTAAAAGAACCACTTTAAGAGATATTTAAATTAATTTAACAAACATATCTGGTTTCCTATCTAATTAAAACATTCAATATTTAAAGTTTTCATCTTTAAAATAAAACATTTTGTAATTATTTTAAAATTGTCTACATCAATATTATGATGGATCTAGGGTTTGTCTGTGCCGCTGAACTCGATAATGTAGCTCTTATAATTCTGTTTGGGCATATGTATTTTTGTCTGTACTCGGGATTACAGTCAGAACGGTTGAATAAGTTTTGTTCAAATTTTGTATTTATAAGTTCTTCATCTAGGTAAAATCATGTTTTTTATTCTTATATCACAATTGTTAGGGGTAGTTAGCAAATTACTTTATTTTTGAAGCTTAGAAGTTGTTCAAAAATTGTACTAACAATTTGGTTTCAAATGAGTGCATATTTAGGAAAGCTTTACATGATAATCCTCTATACCTTTTTTCTCAAATAAAGAGATTTAAGAGTTATTTATCGATTATTGTTTTTGTAATGTAAAACTTATATGATAATTTTGTTCAAAATAAATATCTGAATAGGTATAAACCTGGAGAAATAGTTGTCATATGATTATAAAGCTAAGTTTAGGGAAAATTGTTTAATGATAGTGTACTAATAAACCTTTAAAATGTATTTCTATTCACACTAGATTGTATGAAAAGGTTTGTTAAATTGTTTCGTAGCATCAATTTATCTTAATATTTTCAAAATTTAAATATTTTACTTGAGTCTAATGTTACTAAAATATGTAAAAAACCATAGATATTCTACCACGGGGCCCCAGCTTTGCTATGGTACTTGACTAAGTATACATCCCATTTGACTTGTTGGCACGTTAAATGCTGATACACGCTTCCTTAAGGAATTAGGTGGTGCTATTTTTGAGTGAACTCCGTGGTAGCTCGTTATTTCCCAATTCTGGTGCCGAGATATCTATTTGTTAGAGCTACACATAGAGCTACACCCATTGAGATTGTGATGATTAATTGTTTTAATAAAATGCGGACACGTATAAAAGTGATTGAGTGGAGAGAGAATGGAAACGTGTATAAGGAAATAAAAGAGCCTGCTAATATTTTGACTAAGGTGTGTTTGATTTAATACACCAAGATAACTTCTATATTATCATATATTGTTTCAAATTAAATCTGACATTTTGGTGGCTGGATGGTTTGAAAAGATACCCTTGTATTAGTCTAGACGGCTGGTGACGAGGGGATTGGTGTTCGAATCCTGGTCGGGTGTGCTGAGACTAGTTTTACAAAATGGCTTTACATTCTTCCTCCACAAAAACGTGGGTACATTTACTCTAAATTCAACTTTACTAATCCATAACACATTATCTTAATTTATATATATGTGTATAACTTGAAAAGTAAGACGCGGTACTAAAAATAATATTGGAAAATAATTTTAAAGTAGGGTTCTAGATATTTTTCTCAATATTTCTATCAATTGAGATAGTGATATTGCAATAAAATAAACCTGTATAGTTTTGGTAAGAAAACGTTAGGAGCAGTGACTCGAGTTACTAGAAATTATTTTATATATTTATACGTAAAAACTTGTGATGTGCAAGTATCACTTTCTATAAATAGGCCTTCTAATTGTTTTGTGCTCTACGTCTTGCTACTGCTCGTTCGAGTCTTCCACATATTGACAGTAATTATACAGGTATGTAGAAGGTACAACTAACAGGAAATGTATCCACATTTCATGGCTATAGATAAAATGGGAAACCATTTAGGAAAAAACTCAGGAAACCTGCATTCAATCGGGATTTGGACTCAAATCTATCCATATCAAACTAGTCTATTGCGAGATGATGCCTTAGCCCATCTGACCAGTGATGCGAGTAGACAAATACTATTAATAACTAGAATTCCTATAAAATATGAAAGAGTATTGAAATTCTTGTGTTAAAAAAGTTTTAATTTTATATAATGTCCTTCTTACCACGTTATAACTAACCGATATTTTGACCTCTTTTGACATTTGACGTGTTACTAAAATCAATTCTGTATTCATCAGCCCAGAACATATGTTATTTAATTTTAATAAAAGGAAGTTGAATTCATATCACTTTTAAAACTAACAAGCTATATTCGTAAAGTGAAGGAACATGGAACTATTTTGAGTAGCACATCAACTGCTAGAATAGGCCAACGCTATCGTTAACGAACAGTTATAGAGATCACTTCATCGCCTTTGAAAAATACATTCACAAATGTAATTTAAAATGTTAAACACTCCATGGCATAAGCCCTAATAAAGATATAATGAATGAGAGGTCGCCGTCTGCTGGTGAAGATAGCGCCAACTTCTGTGGGTAGAGGGTGTCATTGTGGTTAATACAATGAATTCTACAATAATTATTGTTCTGTCAACGACTCTTTGAATTCTTATGTTCATCGCATCCTACTACTTCTTCAGGATTTATGCATTTTTCATACCAATGGGGTAGAGAGGAAGAAGGGTTAATTTAGAGTAAATCCACTCGATTTCTCTTAAAGAGAGAGAGAGATATAGAGTGGGGGGGAACTGAGAAAATATCACCCTAAATACACTGGAGCTCTAAGCCTGGCCTTCTCGTTGCCAGCAAACCAGATTAGATGGTATTGACGTTTTGTCCCCTTTCCACCAATTAAGATTTCCATGAAAATTAAATTGTACTTATTTGGGGGATTGATTAGACTCGTTCTGAACTGAATGATTAAAGTATCACAGAAACTACTTAGAAATTTAACTCACTCACGTGAAAGTGGAAACCCACATGTTAACAATAATAATTAGTTTTACATTCAGGGAATTTAACTAAAGGTTTTTAAAATTTTATGAAACATAAAAAAAATCATATGTAGTAAGAGCGTAATTTAAATATAAGTTGAGTATTAGATTTTCAAAAGTAATGTTTATAATGTATTAAGCTATAAATTTGTTTAATAATATTAATATAAATCCAACAAAAGATGATATTGAACATATTATAAAACGGTAGTTAAATTTGTTTAATAATATTAATATAAATCCTACAAAAGATTATACTGAAAATATTATAAAATGGTAGTGACACAATAAAATAACTTACACAATTACAATAATTGTATGTTATTTTACTGTGTCATTAACGTTTTATAATCTGTTTAGTTTCATAATTTTGTAGAGTTCGTATTAATATTATTTTAAAAACTATTTAACTTGTAATTTACAATCATTACTTTTGAAAATTTAAGTTTTATACGTATATAAAGATGTTTAGCTAATAAGGCTAACTTGCTACTGACTGAGCTGAGATTGTGAACAAAATGAATCCCTTGAACAGTGTGTATATATATATATGTATATAAGTGCGTGTTTCTGTGATGATCACTGTTGGTTCATGTGTATCTCTTAGGTCTATTCCATCGCGCCATCCTTCTGTCGGGATCCTCCCTGAGCAGCTGGGCACTCGTCGAGGATCCAGTCAGCTACGCGGTACGTCTCGCCCGTCAGGTCAACTGCTCCATACCCGAGGACCTATATCGTGACCACGAGAACATTGTCGACTGTCTCAGGGACGTCCCACTGGATGACCTCCTCCAGGCGGATGTCACCGCACCCACCTACCTCAGCGCCTTCGGACCCAGCGTCGACGGAGTCGTCATCAAGAAGAACCTTCAGAAGGAGCTGCTCACGTACTTCCACCCGGACATCCAGAGTTTCACGTCGACCTCTAGCAACGGGAACGGTAACATGAAGAGGAGTGGTGACGCAACGCTGGCGGCGATGGCGAACAGTGCCGGTGGGAACCGTTATGACCTTTTGTTCGGGGTGGTGACGAGTGAGGCGCTGTGGAGATTCTCCTCCGTGGACGTTCAAGTGGGCTTCGAAGGAGAGAGGAGGGACAAGATAATCAGGACTTACGTTCGTAACGCCTACACGTACCATTTGTCAGAGATCTTCCACACTGCCGTTAACGAGTACACGGACTGGGAACGCACGGTGCAACACCCCATCAACATGAGAGATGCCACCGTAGCAGCACTCAGTGACGCGGAGTTCGTGGCCCCACTGGTGCAAACTGGGGACCTTCTCAGTTATCGGGTGACATCGAGCCCCGGGGGAGGCTCTACGAGGTCCTATTTCTACGTGTTTGACTACCAGACGAAGGAAGGGGATTACCCTCAGGTCAGTGAGTCAGTAACGATCATTTATAGTTATATTAGTATTACTTGGTTGGGGCTGTAGATGCTTTCCTTTAGATTATCTGGCCACTGATATAACCTACTTCCATTGTCACCAACAAGACAACAGATCTAGTCGCTGATCTAACTACTTTTACAACCATTGTTCTAACCACTGATCCAACCTACTTCCATTGTCACCAACAAGACAACAGATCTAGTCGCTGATCTAACTACTTTTACAACCATTGTTCTAACCACTGATCCAACCTACTTCCATTGTCACCAACAAGACAACAGATCTAGTCGCTGATCTAACTACTGTTACAACCATTGTTCTAACCACTGGTCCAACCTACTTCCATTGTCACCAACAAGACAACAGATCTAGTCGCTGATCTAACTACTGTTACAACCATTGTTCTAACCACTGGTCCAACCTACTTCCATTGTCACCAACAAGACAACAGATCTAGTCGCTGATCTAACTACTGTTACAACCATTGTTCTAACCACTGGTCCAACCTACTTCCATTGTCACCAACAAGACAACAGATCTAGTCGCTGATCTAACTACTGTTACAACCATTGTTCTAACCACTGGTCCAACCTACTTCCATTGTCACCAACAAGACAACAGATCTAGTCGCTGATCTAACTACTGTTACAACCATTGTTCTAACCACTGGTCCAACCTACTTCCATTGTCACCAACAAGACAACAGATCTAGTCGCTGATCTAACTACTGTTACAACCATTGTTCTAACCACTGGTCCAACCTACTTCCATTGTCACCAACAAGACAACAGATCTAGTCGCTGATATAACTACTGCTACAACCATTGTTCTAACCACTGATATAACTACTTCCATTGTCACCAACAAGACAACAGATCTAGTCGCTGATATAACTACTGCTACAACCATTGTTTTAACCACTGGTCCAACCTACTTCCATTGTCACCAACAAGACAACAGATCTAGTCGCTGATATAACTACTGGTACAACCATTGTTCTAACCACTGGTCCAACCTACTTCCATTGTCACCAACAAGACAACAGATCTAGTCGCTGATATAACTACTGCTACAACCATTATTCTAACCACTGATCTAACTACTGCCATAGCTTATAAAAATGAGAAAGTGTTGTCACTCTATTAGTTTACACGGGTCAGCCGCTTGAAGCTCTCGCTTCGAATTGGTCGGCTGCCAACTGAACAATACAATAATTTAGAATACCGTAACTCAGTTAAATAGATAGGTTATACTAAACTACTTTGTTATTAGTAGGCTAAATTTATTTTAACCACGCAAACTACTAAAAACATTGTTTTAAACCTAAAATTTATATCATTAGTAAAACCATAGCTGAGAGAAGTATCTGTAATCTATTGTAATACGAGCAATTTTATACCTACATTTTATTTGTAATTTATGGTAAAAATAATAATAGCAGGCAACTAATAATATTGACAGTTTTGTATTCCAGTAATATTTAATATATTTACTATTCTTTTTATAGTTATTATGGTATTTAAATTATTTGATGTATTAGTATCAATTATTGGTATTTCTTTACCTATTAAACCCACGTATTTTTTTCTTCCTATAACAGCCGTGTTATAGCATAAGTGTAGTGATATATTAATTCCTAATTTTTTGCAATAACTTATATTAACTACACATTATATTATATTTTATTCTTTTGTTTCATAAAACAATACCTTATGATTCTTTCGTAAACATAAATGTTAAAATGAGGCTTGTACTAGTTTGCTCACATCTATTATTTTGTGTTATTATGAATTACTTTGTAAAATTTCAAAAAATACCCATTATTAAGCAACAAATTTCCATCAACAAGTTATAATAACTACAAAATTGGCAGATTATATATATTTAATTGAGATTTATAATTACGTATAGTTGTAGTTTTAAGAATTGGTAGCCTTTGAAAACTTTCTGGCTGACTTAGCATGTTTTGCAACACTTAGCTTCTTCCTAATTTCTTTTGCAGCGAAAAATAAACGGCACTTGATGTAATGGTAAACAAGTTTAGAGAGATGGTTCATTAAATGCTGATAACTGCATCCCCTATTCCCTTCAATGCAATTGGTATCTAATGATTTCCTTCAATACACTCATAGAAAACGTCTTCCAACAAACTTTCCTGTCATTTTAACTCATTGCTGATAACGTTTTGAATTTACAGAAAGATTTGTATAATATATTTCGATGGATAAATTAAAGAAGCGTCACTACGGGAAGGTCCATACTCGATTCTCTTTCTTGAAGCAATTCTCCAAAGCAGAAAGTGCTTCTTCATTTATTTCACAAGAAAACTTCATAACTTGAAGTAGTCTTCGTAAATGAAGTTGTGAAGGAAGCGGGAGATATCCTTTTTTTGACAGTGTCATAAATATATTGGGGGTCTAATATTCAATAAGACACTTTCTAAAAGAAATCCGTTGTTGACTCATTTATTTCCTGCTTTTACATTGTGATTTTGTAATCATTGGGTTTGTGGACATTTATTTTTTATTCAAGTGATTTAATTTGAATTCATAATTTGTGGTTCCTGTCCCCATACCAGCGCTAGTTTATGGCAATAAATTATTGGTTATGTAATCAAGAAGAAAATCATAACCGGTGGACGCTGGCTTACCCAATTTTGGGACATCTGATGTTCGTTTTTTAGGAGGATTCTTTTGTTTTATATCTTTACTAAAATACTTTGGCATGATAGGAAAAATATGTGGGATAGTACTGAGTCTCAAACGCTAATTTGATCGAGGAAGTTTCATCTTTTCTCCGTTGATTAAAAGATTGACACATTTTACAAGGAAATCTTCAGAAAAATTTAAGTCACAAACCCGAGATTTTAAACTTAGGTCCTAACTGTCTGTCTCTTCTTGGGATTGCTCGCTCCCACTTTGCAGACTAGCTCTTGTCTTCAGGAGGTTGAAAATAATGTATTTTGAAGATTTGTCATAGCCTGATTAGAATCCTGGTTTGAAACACATTGGCATGGTTGAAGCATATACTACGTAATGAAATAATAAAAAACTAATTTACTTACATAGACTGAATAATTAATTACTTCGGTTACAGCACCCAAGTTTCTCGAATCCTTCGCATCGCCGCAATTTGCATTAAATATAGAGGTAAGTGTCAACACTTTCTCATTTCTAAACGATATACTACTGGCAATATCATTAACGTAATTACAGATCTAGCTATTGTTATAACTACTGTTAAAACCACTGTACCAGTTACTCCACTAACTTATGTTCTAGCCCCTTATATAACTCTTGCTATAACTACTGTTATAACCACTGAAGCACTGACTTCACTAACTTATGTTCTAGCGCCTTATATAACTCTTGCCATAACTACTGTTATAACCACTGAACCAGTGACTTCACTAACTTATGTTCTAGCGCCTTATATAACTCTTGCCATAACTACTGTTATAACCACTGAACCAATGACTCCACTAACCTCTGCTCTAACCCCTTATATAACCCCTGCTATAACTACTGTTATAACCACTGAACCAGTAACACCACTGACTTATGTTCTAGTCCCTTGTATAATTCCTGCTATAACTACTGTTATAACCACTGAACCAGTGACACCACTAATTTATGTTCTAGCGGCTTATATAACTCTTGCTATAGCTACTGTTACAACCACTGAACCAACCACTTCACTAACCTCTGCTCTAACCCCTTATATAACTCTTGCTATAACTACTGTTACAACCCCTGAACCAACCACTCCACTAACCTCTGCACTAACCCTTTATATAACTCTTGCTGGAGCTACTGTTACAACCACTGAACCAACCACTCCACTAACCTCTGCACTAACCTCTTATATAACTCTTGCTAGAGCTACTGTTACAACCAATGAACCAACCACTCCACTAACCTCTGCACTAACCCCTTATATAGCCACTGTTCAGGTACTGTTTTGCTACTGATATACACTGTTACAAGAATTTATGTTATCAATTAATCACTTATTTAACCACAGTAGTATAAGCATTGCTCTAGTATCTGATCTAGCCACTGATATAACTGTTCTATATATATAACTACTGTTAAAACCTCCACACACAAACTCTACCATGGCTCTAAGCGATATATATTTATATAATTTTAATTGAATCAATTAAAAAGTGGTTTATACACTGTGTTAAAATAAAAATTAAACATTTAAATTATTATTAAGGTATTTGCAAGTTTTTCAGGTTAAATCAAATAATGTATATAGGCCTATTTTAGTTTATTTAAAAAATGTAATCCACCTAAATAGTTGAGATTTTGGTTCGAATTTCTAATGAAATTCAATCGAATCCAAATAAGGGTTCTAGTTAAATATGAAATTTGGAATACGATAAGAATATTTCAAATATTCATATTCCAAATCTCGAAAATAATATTAATTCTATCGAGATTCAGGCTCAATTTAGAATTTTCGAAGCTTCGCACGAGCCTAGACAATAATATTTCAGCAAAAGTGAGAATCAAACTCTGGCTCTATAACTAAGTAGATAGTTACGTTACTTACTGAACTAAGGAGTCTGTCTTCTTACGTGGATATTGTCTCAAGATATGTAACTAGCCTCCCCTCAAAAGTGAAGATTCATAGCTTTTGGTTACTAATTAGGGAGGTAATAAATTCCCTCTTGCCTTGTCCTTTGGAACCGCAGAGATCTCGTGTACTATCAATTACAGAAGCGATTATGAACTTTGCATTTGTTTCTCATAGCCCGTCTTTCCTCTCCTTATCAACGTTGCTAAGGAAATATTCTATAGGAAGGAAGCCGGAATTAGCAATAAATAATCGCCCATTATACTAAACAATTGTAAAAGAGCACTTCCTGTGTTTTGTTAAAGTCGTGAGCAAAAACTAAGGAAGCTGCTTGAAATATTTAGTTTTGCTTTCATGGCAAAATTAGCCAGTGAATATATTATAATTAATACATTTGACATAATAGTTATTAATGATTTTACTTAGTGGTTAAAGACAAGGCCATAGCCAGCCAATTATTTCAGGGGGTTTGGTGGGCACATCCCCCAATTTACGGAGGCTGGAAAAAATTCTAAATGATAAACAGTTCTAGAAACTACCTGAATTGTTTTTATGGCAACATAACTCCCTAAATGTAGGGGGCTAGAAAATAATATAAATATAAAACACCACTAAAAGCTCTCTGAAGTGTTTTTTATGGTAAAACAGCCCCCTAATTTGTACTTGTGCCTTAATTTTGATATTGTTTGAACTATAAATAAAGCCATTTATTTTTTTTAAATTAAATTTTGTGGTGGGGGTTGAACCCCCAACCTCCCCCCGCTACGTCCTTGGGTTAAGATAAGATACGTAGTTTAAGGGAAGTGTACCTAAATTTAGCCTGATATACATTGTCCATATCCGTAAATCCCTTGGTATATAGTTCATAAGTGATCAAGTCCACGTTTATAATGTTTCTTTGTCCACAGACTCCTAATTCATAGTCCATCCAGGTATATAGTTAGTAAGAGATCGAATCTACAGTAATATTTCTTATGTTCATAGGTTGGGTTTTTAGCACCACGTCTTACTACATGTTATCGGGTTATACGATTAAATTACTAATTAAGCTAATGGGTTAGGAATTGGGAAGGTTGAATTTAGAGGATTGGCGTGGAGGCAGCATGAAAACCATTTTGGAAAAAACATCCCCAGTTCACCCGACCGAGTTTCTAACCTCGATCTTCCCATCCTTGGCAGTCTAGCTCAACCCAAAACTAGCGCGTTAGCTAACTACGCCACCAAAACGAGTCTGTTCATAAGTCCCTATCCAAAGTTCTTAGTGCATAAGAGATCGATTCCACCGTAGCAAATTCCTCCATCCACAGATTCCTTGATCAATAAAGTTGGATCAACTTGAACTTTCTAAGGCTTTTCATTACTGATGGCTACGGAGAATCAACCAATTGCAGACCAATAAATACACAGCGATGTGAGAATGGATATAAATCATAAATGAAATTAAAGAAAACAGTCATCATTATCTAAATCTATCTGACTTTATTAACATTTAATTAAAAACCTCATTAATTAAAAAAATATTTATTTTAACTCAAAACGCTATATCAAATATAAGATTATTATTAAAGGCTTGGTTGTGTTAATGGAATTTAACAAAATAGTCTTATTTTTACAATTATATTTAATAAAGTATTATACTTCCCCGTTAATAGACATGTTATCATGTGATTAAGGATAAAAGTGTGTGAACGAAATTAATAATCAAGAAGTCCACTATCCACCGAAGAAACATTAAGATTTTTTTTGTCTCTGTTCCATGTTTCTGGAAATGCTCTTCAATGTTCCAGTAAGTTGTACCTCACTACTTCTTGTTTCCAATCACAGAAACTAAAAGTGGATGGTAGTTCCGTTTTTTCTGTTAGAGCCGGTAGCTTGGCTGAAACCAAAGTTTACGTTTTATTTTTTATTTTCTTAACACTCAAAATAATATAAGATCCCGCTGCTAGTGGAACAAGGTAGTCTTCATTATCTTCGTACCACATGTTGACTGAATAATTTGACTCAGTGGAGTCAGATTGTTCCCACAACAATGCGAAACTTAAATAACCAAACACAAAACCGAAATGTTCCTCAAGTTTAGTTTCTCCAGTGGAGACAAAAAATCAACGCTTGTTGACATCGGTACCTACATTTTGAAGCAAATAGCAACATATAATAACAAAAAGTTTCTCAATGTCCCTTCGGTGCATACTTACCTTAAGGTGGGGACTCAGGGAAGTGAGAAAAGGCCAGTTTTCTTTTCAGTTTTTACTGAAAAACTTTTTTGGCCAAAATAAATAAAATATTGCTTCAAAATAAGCTTAGAGTTTAATTTTATTCAATTGATGACCTCAATAGTTGTTGAATATCAATCAAGGGTGTCCTGGAATTTAATGACAACTTTTTCTCATAGTTTAAAAAGTTTTTCATCTAATAACCCTATGCTTATGACATATATTCATCAACTGTCGATATCCCCATGTGAATGAAATTAAATTATATTTTTGTACTAAGGCAATATTTTTTTAAATTCAGTCAAAAAAATTGTTGCTATAAAAATTCCAAAACACACTCTTTTCTAGCGTGCCCTACATCCCTACACTAAGACATTTAGTTTTTGTTAAAAATTATAAGAGTGTGTTCAATTTAAACGAGACTTTAGCGGGGAGTGAAGATGGGAAAATACCTTTTATAGATCACGTGTGTACAAAGCACTCCCAGTGCACCTTAATGACAATCCGGTATATAGTGAGATTATCGCTTTAGAGCATGTGTGAAGGTATGGCGTGTTGGTGAGAAAACGGTGTCTATTTAATGGGTTTAATTTGGAATAGAGGGGAACTCGATCTAGGCAGATTTTACTGCTAAGATTTTTGTTTTGGCCCAAATGCATGAATTATTGGTTCACTTTGTACATGTTTAACTTTATTTACTATATGTAGCTTTTTGTCACCACGTCTCACTATCCGTTCAGGTTTTACGCATATGAACTAATTAGTTTAATGTACTAGGAATGTGGAAGGTTGGATTTAGAGAAAGTGTAAATGGATTTGAGAGGACAGAATGTAAACTTATATAGAAAAAGCCCCTTCAGTACAACCAATAATAATCGAACCCTGATCTCCCCATTATCGTCAGTCCAATCTATTATGATTATGCACTAGATCGTGCGGCCACCGAAGTGGGTGCAGCGCGTAGTAATATAAACCATTCTTTAATACTTAGTTGTAATTAGTGATCATCGCAGTACTTGACTGGAACTTTCTCAAATAACGAGAGAAAATACCTCATCAAACTACGCAATGGCCACTACATATATTCAAAGACTATTGAAATTATAATTTGTAAGAAATTAAACTAATTATTTTATTCTGAAGAAAAATCTGAATTATTTTGAGCAATTTTTTTATAATAAAAAATTTAAAAGTCATTCATTCTCTCTTTACTCACACCTCAAAGTGGGATTTTATTTGGGTTAAAATAATTGCATCTAAATTGTAATTGACTTCAAGAAGAATAACAAAGAATAATTGTTTACATCCCAAAATTATTTTAACTAAGGGCACAGCAATATGGCCTGTGATGATAGATTATTACAAAAACCTATTTCACTTCTAAAGTATATATTACAACCCAATTCACTACGGCACTGTTTTTACACTTAATGCTTTAGAGAGATTGTAGTGAAATAGCGTGGGAAACTATTACGAAATAACCAGCGAACAAGCTACTAGGAATCTACACTTTATCATGGTTATTGCCTTCATCCTGGTTTTATGTATAGTTAATCTCACCAAACAAGATAGAATTTGTTTAAGAAAATGTTGTGTATGCATATCTTTAAAATATGATTGTTTTTAATTGTGTGTGTATATATAATTATGTAGATGATTTTTAAAGATATATCATTCGAACCAAAACCACATGTTCCTAAATGATACTCTTACATTGTGACAAAATTATATTTTTAATCTTGAAATTTTTTTTGTAAATATACTTTCTATGAAATGGTCTACAAATTAAGCTACTTGATTTAGTCATGAAAATGGCTAGTAAAAATATACCTGCAAGGATTTAGATAAAACGCTCCATGGAATTATATGTCAAATTATAATAGGTAGCAAGAAAATGTTTATTTTAAAATGCAAATTAATTTTGGCCAAACGTAGATAGTAGAGTTAGGGCCAGTTTCATAGTCAAACTTAGAAAGCTTAATTTCAGGTAGGTGACGTCTTGTATTTAGTATCGCGCCGCACTTGAGGCGTACTAAATCTGACTATGAAACTGGTACTTAGTGTTTATACTATTCAGCGGAAGAGGGAATAATAATCAGATAGTCAAGAGGCCTCATAGCGTGAGCTACTAATTTACATTCATATCTTTTTATTTAGTATCCTTAAATGTTTTATCTAGCTGTTGAAAATAGTAGACAAGTTTAATAAAAATAGGAAAAACTCTACACACTTAACGATAATACAGAACAAATTGTTGAATTAATTTTAATTCACAACCCAAAATCAGACTCCAATATATAAAATATGTCGATAGATTGGTCAATGTGTTGGATACTAAATTATTGATTTAAATATAGTTGATTGTTAGTAGATCAATTTATTTTTTCCACTGATAAGTCGTTGACATTGCTAGTTTATATTTCTTAAGTACGTCAAGTTAAGATGCAATCCTCCTCACAAAGCAGCCTTGAATTCTTTAGGTAGCCAATACTCTTATAAACTTTTAACTATAAAAACTATTACCTTCCCTACAAACCACACACACATTTTCATGATAGTTACTTTTTTCTCCAAGAGTCAGAATAACTGTTCGTCCAAATAGAAACAAATGACTTGTACATAATCAAGTATGGAAACATCACTAGAGTGAATGTGACATAGTTTGACGTCATGTGAAGGCTACATCGTTATTGGCACACCTTTGACTTATAGAAGATTCAGAGGAAACAGTTGGTTACATCCAAAAATTCCTATCCAAAGTCACAAACACAGGGTTTGAAATGATCAAATAATAAGAACCCAGTCATCACTTCTAAAGTTTACACCCTCTTTCATTAATGAAAGTTCACAGACGTACGTGTCCATACCTTCATGGTGTAAGAATGTAACATTCCTATCCACAAAACTAAGGACCAGTTTCATAGTCAGATTTAGTACGCCTCAAGTGCAGCGCTATACTAAATACAAGACGCCACCTACCTGAAATTGAATGGAATGGGTCATTTTCATATGCGAGACTGGCCCATTCCATTTTGGTCTAAGTAGGTGTCGTCCTGTATTTAGTATCGACTCGCACTTTAAGCATACTAAATCTGACTATGAAACTGGCCCTTAGTCTTCAAAGTTTGGTCGCTTCCAAGGGGCTAGGGTAGATAGAAGGGGCACCCCCCCTCAAACCTTCGTCTGAAATTCGAGATGAAGGGGTGTAAAGGTTTTCCCAAAGGTGAGGGTAACCGCTTACGTATTCGAGGAATCCCAGCAATGTTGCAACTGGTTCACACCACTTTAGACTCGAGGTTAGCACGTGGCACCTGGTTCACACCACTCTAGACTCAAGGTTAGCATGTTGTAACTGGTTCACACCACTCTAGACTTGAGGTTAGCATGTTGCAACAGGTTCACACCACTCTAGACTCGAGGTTAGCACGTGGCAACTGGTTCACACCACTCTAGACTTGAGGTTAGCACGTGGAACCTAGTTCACACCACTCTAGACTCGAGGTTAGCATGTTTCAACTGGTTCACACCACTCTAGACTTGAGGTTAGCATGTTGCAACTGGTTCACACCACTCTAGACTCGAGGTTAGCATGTTGCAACTGGTTTACACCACTCTATACTTGAGGTTAGCACGTGGCACCTGCTACAGTCCCTCACTTTTAATATATCATCAGAGGCTTCTACTTAAAAAAGTTGTCTATTTTAATTTCATACCAAAGCTATGTTTAAATATCTTAAGATTACTGGATGTATATTAAAATGCCCCATTTTATAAATATATCTTGAACTGTTAGGATTTTTACTAATTCACTACGTGTTTTTTAGTTACACTAATCGTTCGGGCTATCCTCATATTTACACTAAATGGTCAGAATTGAGGAACTAATAAATAAGATACAATAAGCCCAGATTGGCACTGAGGAAGATTGCGAAACTATTTTCAAAAATACACTTCCGAACATCCAGCCAACATTCAGGTGCCAACATTACCATCGCTGGTAGTTTAGAAAATACGAGACTGACATATATTTGTCTATATGTCCACCAAGATTTTTTTTTACCACGCTTGACCACCCTGAATACGCAAATGAAATAAATGTGATAATTGGTTAGAGAATAGGAATATTGAATTTAGAGGAAGTGAATATATATTTGCGCCGAATAAAAGGGCAAAAAACCTTTTTGGCAAAATCACTCTATTTAGGGCTGACTAGGATTCGAGCTCTGATATCTGCGTCTTCAGCAGTTCACTTAGACGATTCGAACACCGAAATTGGTCACCAATGTTGTTTACATCCTAATGCTGTACTATACAAGAGAGTGTTGAATTATTTATAATATTTGTGTATTTGGTTGTTATTCCATGTGTTCTCTCTTGATTAACAAATCTTGCTCCTAAAATTAATGTTATTGGGGGCCTTTTCTTGTATTTTAATTGTTATATAAAAATCTGTCATATTTAGTAAATTTTAAGGACTCATTAGTCAAAGTTCAATAAACCTTGAGGAATGATTTGAAGTTCTTTTCATAGCGATGAAAATTTTTAGGTAGATCCCAAACTTTTATTTTTTATTCTATCAAAAGGAACAAACGAAACTATAAACAAATAATGTTAAACTATATTTTACTCCCTTTTTCCAAAAAGGTGCGCTAAAGGAAGGTTATTTAGAAGAAATGTGCCAACATTAACATGCTAAAAGTTTAAGAAAGCCAAAGTCATACATCATTTTAATGAAAAAACCCCAAGAAAATACGATGGAAACCATTTTAATCAAATAGACCAGTGGTTTCTCATACTTCTTAGTCACACGGACCCTCTAATCAAATAGACCAGTGGTTCTCATACTTCTTAGTCACACGGACCCTCTAACCAGGGAACAGCTGATTAGTGAATCCCTCGATATAGAATAGATGGTAAAAAATATAGTGAAAAATGTATAGTAAATAATAAGGATAAATTAGTCATTAATTCTGTTATGGATATATATTTTTTAGTTTAAAGTGTTTAAAGTATAAATGGAAATATAATAAATATCGGTATTATAATTGCACATTTTTAGTCATAATAATTTTTTTTAATAAATATTAAAGTATTTACGATGAAAATTAAAAGAAAACATAATATGTTTCATATTTGTAAATTTATAATCCCTGATTATTTATGTGAGGAATGGAATTGAAGTCTGATTCAACACTAAGAAGATTTGATTTCGCATTTTTGATTCCGCAAAGATAAGAAACGGCTTGTTTGTACTAATAAGTGTTTGTAAAAGATATAAAATCATTTATTGCATTTTATGAAATCATTTGTGTTGGATGACGCGAAAACTAACATTAAATTAAATGTCCAAATGATCCTCTCAAAATTACAGGAAAAAGGGGCGTGGCAAACTCCCCCACTTTTCGGCCTCATTTTCCGCCTGGCCTTTAATGTGGGAAGGCATAGCCATTGTTTTTAGTTTATACTAGTGATTTACGCTTTTATAAAACATTTTAAAATATCTAAAAAAATAAGCGTACGTCGTGGACCCCCTGGATGAACCTCACGGACCCTTGGGGATCCACAGATCCCACTTAGAGAATCACTTAAATAAATCATTTAAAGTATGAAATTATGTTGGGTTTACTCGTTTTGGAGATAAGTGAAGTGTATGAAAAGAAGCTAGCCTAGAAGCACGTTAGTCTAGAATATCTATTAACAAATACTACTATTACTACTACTACTACTACTACTACTAGTAATAATAATATTAATTTAAATTTGATTAATTATAGTGCTGGCCAACAGTTGTGAGACCTGTCAGGCCAGCACTGAAATGTACACAAGTACCATACAAGCTCGCACGTATAATAACAAAATAAACTAAACAATAATAACTACATAATGATACATACTGATAAAAACTACAAAAAATAGGATATAATTTTTAATGATAGATAATAAAAATAATAATTAAATAACTTGAGAGTAGTAAAAGCATAAGTATTTAAAAAGGATGACAATAATAAAAATAAATCAGGATAAATTAATTTAAATATTCAAGTCAGAGCCTCTACAGCATAAATTACATATAAGGGGGTTCCTTAAATAACTCTGAGTTTAGATTTTCTTTTATATAATAGTTGAATTCGAATAATAATAATAATCATTCCATTGTGTCAGCCTGCAATCGAGATATACCGATCAGGTGGCCGCCATCTTTTAGTGCCAAATTCTGTAGCTATAGTGTGTCATGTGATCAGCACAATGAACTCTCCAACCATTAATATCAGTTTTCTAGATCCAAGCAACTACTATTTCATTCAAGTAGCTACTCATTTGTCCTCCCAAGGCTGAGATAACTTGCTTCCAGACCCACTGTTTCTTAGAAAATCTGGAAGTGCCAGGAATCGAACCCAGTACCTCGGGATCTGTAGCCAGGAACTTTGACCACTATATACAGAGGCAAGCAAATAATACAAATAATAATAATAATAATAACAACAAGAAATGTCAAACTCGATTCCTCGATACCCTCGATTCTTACTGGGATCGAAAGAATCGAGAATCATTCTTAATATTACTATTATCACTACTCGATTCTAAGTTCTCAATAAAACTGGCAACCAAAAAAAACGGCAACATTTAAATCAGATAATAATCGATTATCTTTCATATTAATTTAGTTTGTGTTTCGCTTAAATACGGGCAAATTATAAATATACCATAATGGACCGAATATATTACGATCCTAACTATAATACTCCCCTAACATTTTGAGGTGTTCTACATGAAAAATAAATGGTCTACCTGACAACATGACGGTACTAAGAGGTGAAAACTTAACAAACTTGACACACTTATACTTTCTCGCTATCTTAGAGATAGAAAAAGTATGGTGATCTTAAAAAAAAATCGAACTCGAAATGTTGATGAATATCGACATTTCATGACCCCTCAAAATCCGGAAAAATTTATTTTGAATTTCCATTTGTCGGTCTGTCTGTAACTCCAACTAGATCGTAAATTATTTTACCAATCGGGCTAAAACTTGGTGTCTAGGGTTATCATAGGGTTTCCCCTAGGGGTTTTTGGAATACGATATCCAACCATAAAATTAAGGGCTGTTTACTGAATGGCAAAAAAAGAAAAAATCAATTTTCTCAAAATCGGCTCTGACGATTCTGATGAATTTTCATTTCAAAACACTTATAAATTATCCAAACAAAGCAACTACTCTCAATATTTCGGCAAAATGGCTTTAAGGGCTCCGGTCTGATGCGTAAATTCTCATTTTTACCTTTTCGCTATCTTACAGATGGAGAAAGTGTTGTGATCGTCCAAAAAATCAAACTCGAGATTTTGATGAATCTCGACGTTTCATGACCCCCCCAAATCCAAAAAAGTGGTTTTTGAATTTCCTACTGTCTGTACCTCCAACTACAGCCTAAACTATTTTACCAATCGGGCTAAAACATGGTATCTAGGGTTTGCATTGGGTTGTCTCGAGAGGTTTTTGGAATTGGATATCCAACCCTAAAATTAAAGATAGTTTAATGAAGGGAAAAAAAGAGAGATAGTCGATTTTCTTGAAATCAGCTCTAAAGATTTGGTTTAAATTTCATTTCAAAAATTTATAAATATTCTAAACATAATGACTATCCTCAATATTTTAAATAAAATTAATATGAATACTAACAATTTACTGATTTATGGAACGAGAAATACCTAATTGCTAACGCATAAGAGTGATAAAAAGGAGCCAGGTATAAATAAATGTAACAATGTGTTTGTCATTTGTAATAATGTATTTATGTTTTGTTGATTATTAAAGCTACAGAATATATGTTTACAAATCCATACCGGGTGTAAGCTATTATGTTTTCATATCAATACATACCGTATGTTTATATTTATTAAAATACACTCTCTTCCGGTGTATTACCTAACCAACAGCTCATAAATTCATGTCTATGCGTTGAAAATTAAAATTAGCATACACATTTTAATCTGTTTAATAGCAGACACTCCAGAAAAAGCTACAACAGAATAAGAAATAAATTGTACGGCACACCGCACAGACTTTCTCTCTCTTTCTATAAACTCAAGAATCGTCAAGGTGTTGCACATCTTCAAGTCATCCCATTGATATTTAATTATTCATTTATACATTTTGACCAATAAAAAATGTAAATATTGACTATTGAGTTTAAAATGGAGATAGATCATTGCTGTGCAAACATTTCTCCTAAGAGTTTTAAGGAAAAATAACATACTTTTTTTTTAGATACCTACTTATATTTAATTACTCTATGGCATTGGAGAATTATTGCGTTAAGACTTAAGTAGTATATGTTTACAACTAAAGCTCACAAAATTGTATTAATATATTTGCAAATATCTCAGAAACTGTTGCTTTTATAAAAATATATGTCAAATAAAAGTTTTTTATTTCTAATAGTCCTACAATTTTGCAATGATAAGTTGTTTAGTTTCTCAAATAGTTGTGGAGATACGGAAATTAACGCTTCTGTAAAGTACCCTAAAAATCATTTTCATAGGAAAATGAAAATAGCCAGTTTATTTATAATCTTAATCAACGCCTAGATACGAATTTTAATCAAAATCGTTTGAGCAGATTTTGAGAAAACCAAATTTTTCTCTTTTCGCCCTTCAGTAAACTACCCTTAATTTTAAGTTTTTATAGACACACAGACAGACGGCATTGCAAAGACTATTTTTTAGGGTTCGGGGGGTCATGAGACGTCGACATCCATCAACATTTCAGGTTAGTTTTTTTTTACGGTCGCAATACTTAAACTTTAATGTCCAAAAAGTTAAAAAAATTCATATAATTGCGTATAGATTGAAAGTTATTGATTTTATAAAAATATGTTTCGAATAAAATATTTGTATTATAAATATATATACATATTTGTAATGCTAAGTAATTTCATATCTCAAATAGTTTCGGAGCTATTATAAAAAATGTTAATTTACGCATCAGACCGGAGCCCTTAAAGCCATTTTGCCGAAATATTGAGAGTAGCCATTTTGTTTGGAATATTTATTAATGTTTATAAATGAAATTTAATCAAAATAGTTAGATCTGATTTTGAGAAAATCGACCTTTTCTCCTTTTGCCCTTCAGTAAACTACCCTTAATTTTAGGGGTGGATAGCCAATTCCAGAAAACCCTCGGGGCAACCCTATGAAAACCCTAGATATAAAGTTTTAGCTCAATCGGTAAAAAAGTTTAGGCTCTAGTTGGAGGTTAAGACAGACAGATTGAAATTCAAAAACCACTTTTTCTGATTCAGGGAGTCATGAAACGTCAAGATTCATCAAAATTTCGAGTTAGATTTTTTTGACGATCACCATACTTTCTCTACCTGTAAGATAGAGAGAAAGTAAAATTAGCTTTAAAAGAAATAAAAGATAAAATTTTAAAAACTTACAAATAATTCACAGAATAAAAGAAATTCCATATTAAAATAACACCCGTGAAGATGAATATATTTTTTGAAGATGGCTCAAAATACATGGGTCAAACATATCGTCTTTACCGGAGTAAGGAATATGGTGAAAGACTTGAAGAGTTGTTGCAGTGTGGGGTTTATAAAATATCCATCCATTGACGGGGTATTCAAAATATAAGTTCCACATGCATAGGCTGTGTCTCTAATGAATATGATGAATTTGGTGATTCAAAACCATTGTTGCAACCTGTCCCTTCTGGTGTTGCAACATGTCCCTTCTGGTGTTGCAACCTGTCCCTTCTGGTGTTGCAACATGTCCCTTCTGGTGTTGCAACCTGTCCCTTCTGGTGTTGCAACCTGTCCCTTCTGGTGTTGCAACCTGTCCCTTCTGGTGTTTCAACCTGTCCCTTCTGGTGTTGCAACGTGTCCCTTCTGTTGTTGCAACCTGTCCCTTCTGTTGTTGCAACCTGTCCCTTCTGGTGTTCCAACCTGTCCCTTCTGGTGTTGCAACCTGTCCCTTCTGGTGTTGATACCTGTCTCTTCTGGTGTTGATACCTGTCCCTTCTGGTGTTACAACCTGTCCCTTCTGGTGTTGCAACATGTCCCTTCTGGTGTTGCAACACGTCCATTAAAAGGCAACTTGCAGCATATGCAGTCTTTGATTCGAAATAATTTTGCTAAACTAAATAAAAACATATAATCAAACATACACTTTTCAAACACTCGGGAAATGTTATATTTTATACCCGTATAAAATAAAAAGGACTTATTGAAAAAAAAAAGTGAAAAGGTGTTGTAACATGTCCAGTCTCCCCTACCAAACCTCAAATGAATTGCCATAAAGGGTTTAAATTTTGTATAGCTTGATACATTTTAATACTAAAATTGTTAATCTGTCACACGCGGATAAAATATGGCAACTGCGTGTTCCATAAGACCTGCATTACCTTCTAAGAGTGGAACAGCCTATATAATACTCAACTTGGTTGTTAACTGTCACTCAGATATGTTAATCCAGATCTATATTCGAACCATTTAAAAATTAAAATTCCAAGACTTATGTTGTCAAACACATACTAAAGTGTAAAACATATCCAAAAAGAGCTTTTACATGCCTGATTACGTCACATAGTATTGAAAAAGTTTTTTACCCTCCTAAGTATACGAAAAGCAACAATTTAATATAATAACTTTTTTTTTAATGAACTGTATGCAATTTTCACAATAGAAGTAAAAGTTTGGGTGCTCTGAGGAACTCAAATTATACCTCCCTCCTCTCGGAAACCCCCCAGACCAATGGAATGGTAGGGTGTTGGGGGAAGGGGTTGGTGGAGGGGTTTTGGAGGTATGTGAAATGCAGAAAAGTACCGTCGAAATTCACAGGAGTATAAAACACAATGATGACAAGGAAAAAGGAAAGGAAAGTTGAGGCATGTCTGCAGCAGACTAGAATTAGGGGTTGGGGGAGAAAAATGGTGAAATTTGATGGAGCTAGAAGAGTATATGTCCGTCCTACATGGAAATGTCTTAATATAACATTTCCCAATGACTGTGTTGGTAAAGTAGGTGCTCTTTAGGATACACCATATTGAAAATACAAACATATATTTCCCGGACAATATTAATAGCATAGTATTAGATATTTATAAACGTTAAATATGCATACACCTATGCCTTTAAAAGTACCAAAACAATGCTCTAACGAATATGCTTAGGAAATACAACTATACATTTGTCAAATACACCCTACGTTAACTAAAATTTCCTTAAAATCTCAAAGCAAATAATCAAAAACTTTATTTATAAATATTTGATAAGGAGGTCTTTAAAATAACTTTTGTAAGAAATGAAATTTCATTTAATCTAAGCTATAATGTCTAATATATTTATGTAAATTATGTAAATACAGTTTGATGAATAAATTAAAAATATACTAATAATAATGTATGATATAAAATAAATACTTTAAAGCTTAGTAAAATATTACAGATATCTCGTGATGGTTTCTTTGAAAATGTAATATTTTGCAAAATATATTGAAATTAATAAGTTGTGATGTGATTTGAAAAATGTAATTCATTATTATTCGTGTGGTATTTTCTATTTAGTTTTAAGGTGGAAGGGGGCATTTAAATTCAAATAGTCTCAATACACGCACTATCATAAGGAATCTTAAATAAAATCACTCAAGGAAGACAGTTTGTAAAAATATTTGTGAATGTAAGGTTAAGGGCTATCAAAATAGGGAATTAGTAAAAATTTGTTCTAATAATCTAAATAAATGTACTTAATATATAAATGTAATATCAATATTATAGCTTAAATGCTAATTGATTTCTCATCAAAACAATATAAAGAAAAATGGTTTGAATATTATACAATTTGAATAAGAAAATATATAATATCATTGTATTTATTATTTAGACAGTGCCAAACTATGAACTCACAAGTCACTATTCTTCTATAGCTATCATTTTGTAAAATATGAAATATAACTTTTCAAGTATTTAGAAAATAGATTTTAGAAAATTCTCTAAATATTAATTTATGTTCTAAATATGTTTTAAATTACCTTAAAACTAAAAATACATAATCATGTAACTATAATCCAAATATATTGTTTAAGTTATAGCAGCCCAAATCAAGTATAGGCTTACATTCTAATTAGTATTTAATTGAAGCTTAGAATAAAAATATCACATAGATGAAATATCCACGCCATAAGAACTTTCTATTTTATTCTATAAATTTAAAGTGAAAGCTGCACATCACATCACTGGTTGTAGGAAAGTAGTTTTAGTAACTATTGTGTCATATACTATTATTGTTTGGTTTCAATTTCAAAGTTATATTTTATTTATTATAAATAGAGATTGTGTTTTTCCAATCAAATCAAATTTCTTAAATTTAAAATGTATTTTATTTTACTAAGCTATTGTGATGTAAGAATATAAATTTATATGTTGTTCTTCTAAACAAAATTAATTATATCATTGTATAATATTATTTATGACAATAGCATAATATATTCTACGCTAAAATAATAATAATAATAATAATAATAATAATAATAATAATAATAATAATAATAATGCACTAATCAATGATCACGTGGTCAAATACTGGGCATCCAGTGATGGAGGGACAAGATTTGAATCCCGATATGTTGCGCTGAGAGGAATTCTCACTTTTCACTCTGGTTTACTAATTGTATCTACACACTAATGAAGTTAATAACCTTTATATTGATCGTAATAATAAGAAAGTTCCTCTTTTGCTCAAACATAAGTACATTTCAAAGTCAATTATACATTTTAAAACTTTTTCGAGTGCGTATTTAAACTCTTGGATGTCATGCTTACGTTTTTCAGTTAATTGATTAAATTATAAACAAGCATTCTGATGAGAAAATTAGCAATATTATCTAGAGGATGCTCAATATTTGTTAAAATATTTGAAACACTGGTAGGTTTTTCATAGCTTAATGTTATCAGGAAAGCAAATGGTAATAAAGTGACAGCGATACCCTTTAATTAGAATGTTAAATCGATATGTTTTATGAGACGATAAGCAAATATAGGCTTATTGTGGAATGCACTACGTATTACTTTCCATTCGTTCTATCTGCATTTAACAAAAATAAAGAGGTAGGGAAGGCTCAAGATGAGTTGAGAGTATATGTACCCATTTGCATGGAGGGAATAGGAGACACAATATCACAAAAAACACTTTAATACACTCATTTGAGATATAAAGCATTACCTTTTCATCGTTGGCAAAATAAACAAAGCAATATTTCAGATGTTTTTGTATGGAATGTTCTGTGCATAAATCATGTGACTTTAAATAAGATTTAGTGATTTTGGCGTGATCTAAAAACTAGGTCTATATAAATGTTTTTTGCCAGTTAGGTCCAGCATTGCAAAACTTGACTTTTTTATTTAGTGTTCATGTCTAATGACTCTTTCGGGATATACACATATGAACTAATTATGATAATGTGCTAGGGATGAGTGAGGTTGAATTTAATGGAAGTATACCCGCATTTTCCTAGAAGGAAAGTGAAAAATAATTTAGTAAATAGTATCCTCACTACACCTGACCAGAATTCAAGCCCTGATATCCCCGTGTTCGAAAATCCATTCTTTTGCGATATTTACGCCTTAGACTACTCTACCGCCAAAGCAAGTAAGATATTAATAGATTTTCTCTTAGCTCAACTACCATGCAGAATTTAAAACAACATATTTTACCTACTTAGCTTAGGGTTCCCATTTTGGTTCCTAGCATGGTCAAAGAATGTGTATTGGATGAAGTTGGCAAGTTTATGAATTAAGGATAGGAACTGGGTGTTTTGATTTTGATGTAATTATGTCGGTTTGTAAGTAATGAGCTAAAAACTTTAATAATAAAGTGTCCGTTAAATACCACAAGTTAAAAAAAAAGTTCTTGAGATAAAAGTTCTAATCCAATAGTCTAACTCTTGTATGTACAGTGCGTTTAAAGTTATGTTTAGTTCACGCATTATATTTTAAATAACAAATATATTTAAAAAAAGTAAAATAACACTTAAACACCCATGTCAAAACGATTGTTAGAGTTAAATAAATGGTAGTTTAAGTTAGTCTGACTGAAGTAAATAACTGGACAGGTTACCATTTTGTTAAAGATTTTTTATACACCGTAGCTGCATACACTTTTAAAATATTAATGCGCATTTCTAGTTTCACTAAACCTGGTCCAGATTCCAGCCCAAGCTCCCAATCAGCGGCAAACTAGATTATATGAATCAAGATCTGTTGCCCGTACCCACCGATTGGATACAAAAACAAAGTTACGAGGGGCTTAATTCAAGGGCTAGTTATTAATTAGTAAGGTAGCTTAGAGAAAGCGCAACCTCATAAACATGAAGGGGTGTTAAAACTATATAAATAACTTGCGGGAAACAATCCTAAGTGTGCTTAGAAGAGATTTGAACCTTGACCTCCCAGTCATGTAAATATATTTTATTTTGAAACTGATGCTTTTAAATTATGTGGCAACAGCTGTTGTAGTCATTTTATTGTTTAATTTCAAGGGTAAGGATTGATAAGAGAATTTATGGGAAAATGTAGCAGCACTTGAATGGCTAGAAATGGATAAATTAATGAGAGCATCAGATAATGATAAAATATCTTCGTGTGCATCAGGAAAGCACTTGAATCCCAATGGCCACAAAGTCTAATGTACAATACCTCGTGGCTACATGTAATGGTAGCATCAGTGGATCGGGTTTTAATCTAACTAGTGGACTATAAAAATAGCACTAAGTATTTTGAAACTTTTTCTCCCACTTAACCCTTCTAGTCTTACTACCTGTCTTGACTATAGTCATTTTAATTCTGCCTATAAGGGTCGGGATAAGGAAGGTATAGTTAAAAAGAAATATAACCTCATTTGCGTATAGGGAGAGTGGGAAACCATTCAGTAAAACTGACACTTAGTACATCCCGCTGGTATTGAGCTCTTGATCAGTGACCAGCCAGACGATAATAATCTGACTATTGCCACTGATGCAAGTCTTAGGACTTAAACCGTTTATGTGTTCATCTACTCGATTAAGAAGGGGATGAAGAAGAGATCTGGAGAAAGGAAAGACTTTAAGGGAGGATTGTGAGGGGGTTTAAGAAGATCCGGAAAAGTTCCAGGACAAAGAAATGTTGAGGAACACCGTCATTCCTCACCCCACCCTACCAAGAAGAAACATCAAATGTTAATGGAGGGAAAATTGCAATAATTGAGGCGACGTATCAATGACTGGCGTACACTTTCGAAAACACTTGGAGTTTCTTGAACCTTATCAAATGCAGCAACTATCCTGGCTAATAGGTCTTCCTCAGATTCAACAGCTGTCTCGTAAACCAAAGCTTTGACAAAGCCCCACAGAAAGAAGTCTAACGGATTTAGGTCAGGAGAGCGTGGTGGCCACGCAACAGGCCCACCTCTTCCTATCCATCGGGCAGGAAATGCAGTGTTGAGGTAGTCACGCACAGCTCTTGTGAAATGAGGTGGGGCACCGTCA
>CABFWB010000504.1:27893-90382 GCA_902151455.1 Timema bartmani | reverse complement strand
ATATCTACATGGTGTTATATTGGGGGAGGGGGGGCTAAAAAGGTAGGGAAAAAAAGCGTTACGTGGTATATGGACGACCCTTAAAATCTTATCTCCCTACTTTACAGCCCAAATATAGCTCAGAGCATTTTTAAACTTAGGGATTGAAATTTCACCTCTGAGCTTTAAACCCACATAAATAACAGAACTTATCTGGATGATTTAAATACTTCCTTGTATAATGTCACGTTATCAACCCCAACTCAGTTGCAAAGTAATATAGTCACTAAATAAAAGATAGCTCAAAACTATAAATACGAACACAGTGAATATCAGCTCATTCCTGGCATAGATCTTAGATGGGTGACGAGTTTGTCACAACACGCTGCAGAGCGCATCGGTCTGGCACCTGCCTCAATGTACTAAATATATATATTATACATCTGGGGGAAAAATACATTGCCAGTTAGGATACAAATAGTTCTAATATTTCAATATATTCATTTATAAAAAAAACTTCATCACAGAAAAACTGTGGGTGATATAAACATTCTGATTGAATATTTTAATTCAGTGTTAAAAATAATTTTGGAAACACCTTCATTATCCCATGTGCCAAAAATCATGTTGACCCGTTTTATATGAGAACACGATTTATATATTAATTTAAAATTAGAACAGACAAAACACTCAGCCATATGGTCGTTAATTAATCACTGTGAAATGGGAAATCCCAATTTAACTAATGATACATTTATCAGCCATGGCCGGAATCAGATCTGGGGCTCTTAGCTCAGTAGATATGCAGGCTAAATTATGGTTATACTAAGGCTAGACTGAACTAAGGTGTCGGAATTCTACTAGATGAAGGGTGACTTAAAACGAAGTTATTTACTGTCGTACTACCCATCCGGACTAGCTCAAGTGCAGTTTGTTTTGGGTGGGCCTCAATAATGTTTATCCTGATTTTGGTAGGGATGAATTTTGAGAGGCATTTTTCCTTACCAGAATCCAAATGTCAAGCAGGACTCTAGTAGAAGAAAAGTTATTTTAGAAGTCCCTTCCTTCTAAAATCATACTATGGTGTACATTCTCTAGAAGTGATCTTATTATTAGTTTTAAAAGTTGTTATTTCTTTGCTTTTAAGGAACATTTGTAAACTTAGACCAAACTGGTTTTTCTAACATTCTCTCAGCAGTCAACCTACAAGACGTTTATACAATAATATGTGGGAAATGGGAATTGGAAAAATGGAAAGTTGTTCTTGGCCTGTTTAGTATTAAACCACCCAGCTGTCCCTTAGTTAGGGAAGATCACTCTGTCAAACGAGGTACCTTTTTCTAGGGAGGTCACTTTGTCAACCTTAGACACCTATAACCGAAGTAGGCCTTCCTATTTAAGGCAGCAGAGAGAATTTTCAAAAATATTGTAACTTAATGGAACCAACGAAGTCTTAAATAATCTTCCCTCATGGCGTCTACTGAAACCACGTCTATGGAAGGAGTAAACAGGGTATAAAGGGTGGTGTAGCCTCATCAGCTCTCCTCCCAATCTTATATCCCCTAATCCCCCGCTCGTGAAATGTGCGGTTTCTCTGGTCCTTGTGTCGCGAGATGAGACGAGAGAGGAGTCATCGCCTTGTAAACTAGGTTCCATGTTGTGGTACATCTTTCATACCTCTCTCCTTTCCTCCCTCTGTGCTGGGTTTGATACATAACCAACAATCAATCAATACCTAGACAAACTCTGCTGATAGCTGTTTGTCGTCATGGAGATACTACGACGATGTATAGTTCTGGTGGTCACGTAGTCTGAGGCAACGCTATCCAAACGTTTAATTACGTGTGTTTAATTTGCTTATTATTTTGGATTTATGGAACAAATATTTAAAAATACCTCTAAAATCCACATAGGTAACCGCATAGTTTGAGTTTCAAGATCTAGTCTGGTTTGCTGGCTATGAGGATTTGGTGATTTGAATCCCAGCTGCAAGTACTGAGATGGCTTCCTAATCTCCCTCCACGTGAGTGTGGGTAATCTTCCTCTAAATTCTATCTAACTCATCCCTACTCCATGAGTGTAAATATACTGATATGCGAGGCACGCTAAAATAGAAATATTAATTTTTTATTGCTTGCGTAACTAGAACAGGAACATTTAAAATATGTTTTTGGAACAAAAATTAATGCTGATATTGATTAATATTTTATTTAAACTACTTATTTGTATTTAAAAAAAATTTATTTCATGAATTTTAGTTGAGGAGGGAAGTGGGTTGAGATATTTGAAAAATGTGTCTGACTATGAATTTGATCTCCTTAACTTTGACTTAAACTAGTCACTCCTCTACCAAAAGAGCTATCCTTGTACTCAACCAAGTTGAAGATACAATCCTCCATACAACACTCCTAAGACTGCAGAGACACAATTATAAACCCCGGCTTCTAGAGCGCACTGATGAAATCTTTGTTTACATTAATAGGATATAATACGGTGAACCACCCACAGCTGAGACAAATATATATATCAGAGCTCTCTAAAACTCACCCAAAACTCTACAGCTATAGTGCAATCCAAAACTATCAGACCATTTGAGTGACTTTTGTTATGATTTTGTGATCGAATTATGAAATATATTATAAATAAAATTAATATTTTAATTTTCTAAATAAATCAAAACCATAATTGATTAAATAAATGGTACGGATCTCCACACGGACCTTCTCGCTCTATTGTTTAAAAATGGAGATATTTACTCAAAATTCGTAATATAATCTACTAGCAAACCTAAGAACAAATGGCGCTATACATACGTAGAACATTCTTTGACTCATGGTTTTAAATTTTATAATTTAATTTTGAAAGAATTAACTCCTTTATTTTTGTATCTGGACCGATAATAAATATCGATATTGGGTTGCCAAGGGTCGACACTTCGTATTGAAATTTTGACTTATTGCTAAACTTTTCAGCATTTTATTAGAGGGTGATCTTATGGTTATCTTATGGTTATCGCATTGCTAATAAATTTCTCTTTTATAAATTTTGACCAATAAAATAGGTAATTATTGACTATTGAGTCTAAAATGAGAAAGATAGATCATAGCTGTACCAGTGGTGGATCCAGCACGCGGGAATAGGGGGCGCGCTCCCCCTTCAATAAATTAAATCGATGTTAAAAGTCACTACTAGTTTTACTGTCACGTAATACTATCTCATTATACAGATTTCATTTTTTTTAGTTGTCATTGGTAATATTATTAAATGATTAATATATGATAATTATTATGAATACTTAAGACAATCACATTAAGTATTAAAATGGTGAAAATAGGCATTAATGAAATTACCCAAATTTAACTTGCGCGCATCTCTCCTTGTTGCGGAAACATTGTTTTAGTTTAAATTTATGTTATCATGTTTATTATTACTATTGCAATGATTAATAATAAATCAAGATTTTTAAAATAATTTCGTTTTAAATTACGTGGTTTAAACTAAATCTTTGAATAATACTGCACACATAACGTGTTAATATGGCTTAGTGGAAAAATCACAATACTTGCTCTACCTGTAAAGGTAGCGAGAAAGTAAAAATATTGATATTGTGTGTATATATATATGAATATATATATACACACATATATATACATATATATATACATATACATATATATATATATATATTTGGATATAGCTTGAAGTTATTGGTTGTATAAAAATATGTTTCTAGTAAAAATATTAGTATTATAAATAGATCTACATATTTTCAAATTCATATCTCAAATAGTTTCAGAAATATGATAAAAATTGAGAATTTATGCATCAGACCGGAGCCCTTAAATTCATTTTGCCGAAATATTGAGAGTACTGTAATAGCATAATTATTTTAAGGTTTGTTCTGACAGGATGTGGACCTGAGCTTGTACATTTCCTTGGAAGTCAAGAGTGTTGGGTTACCATCCTGTTGACGAGCGAGACGATGTGACCGATGGACCTTCCTTGCGGGTAAAATATCGAAATCAGCGTTGTGTGTGAGAACCAGAGAAGACTTGAATGTCGGACGCCATGTTGTGTGCATGCGTGTCAACCACGTGTACGACTGAGTAGTGACAATATAATGTGATCTGTTGGGTTACTCCACCGGAGGGTCGATCGCGGGTCTGCAGGAGGGTTGCGAGACCGTCATCGCGCCGGATCCCTCGTCACGGGATATTTAATAGTACGGGATATTTAATAGGTTCCCATGTAGTAGTTTAGTATTTGAATAGCTTAATAAATCTATCTTAGTGGACTAGCTTGCGGGTCTCACTCCCAACGAACCATCCAGTCCAACCCCTACCACTCGGGGTCCATCCTCAGCATGTAAGTCCCTACGGTGCCACGGTAGCGCGTAGTAAGGTTGGCTACCGGGCACCCAGACAAACTAGTAACCTTACCCAGTTCTGTCAGAAGTGTTACAACGTGATGACAAAGTGGGAGGTTACAAAGTGATGTCAAATTAGGGATCTTACAGTACCTATTTTGTTAGTAATATTTATAGATTTTTTAAATGAAATTTAATCAAAATCGTTAGAGCCGATTTTTGAGAAAATTGACTTTTTCTCTTTTTGCCCTTCAATGAGCTACCCTTAATTTTAGGGTTGGATATAAATTTCCAAAAGGCCATTGGGGCAACCCTATGCAAACCCTAGATACCAAGTCTTAGCCCAATCGGTAAAATAGTTTAGGCTCTAATCAGAGGTACAGACAGACAGACGGTAATTCAAAAAACTCTTTTTCGGATTCTGGGGGGTCATGAAACGTCGAGATTCATAAAAATATTGAGTTCAATTTTTTTGACGATTACAATACTTTCTCTACCTGTAAGATAGCGAAAAAGTAGAAAGAATAGAACAATACTTTGACTTAAAGGAAGATTTTTCCTTCTTATGAATTCAGTTGGATTAAAGGGATGGTTTAGTCTGGTCCGTCATTTATGAAGAGTTCAGGTTTCCAATCCCAGACAGACTAAAATTGTTTACCACTCTTCTTCCACACTGATGCAATTACATCTCATTTAAATTGTAATTTCTTCATTCCTTACATATTTATATAATTTAATGCGTGTAGCCTGGACGGGAAGCAAAACTCGGTGTAATGTTTAAAAAATAATTATAATGGAAATCCCTAGCAGGGAATTGATTAAAAGCTTTTTAGATTCACTAATGAGGATTGAAAATTAGGGGAGGTGTTTTGAGGGTTGAACCCAGACCCACCTGCCCCTTATTATGAGTATTATTAATAAATTATTTCTTTTTTAGTTGTCAATGACTAGGCTAGTTAATTTACATAATATCATAAAATTCATAGCATCTACTACCCCAATTTATTAAAAATATAAACTTTAAATTGCATTAATAGGAATTTTGATGTTACAAAAGTTCTTGCATCTCATGTTGTGGACTTAAGGCGGAATGGAAGAGGTAACGACAAACAGTTTGTGTTTATAGAGTTTTCATATTAAACAACTGTTTTTGTCAAAATAAATCAAATATCTCTCCAGTAGAAACAGAGCTATATTTTCTACACGTAGTGATCTCAACAATATCTTGAATATTTATCATGAGTATATTATCCTTTGAAGAGAAACTTTTTAAATTAAAAGAAAGTTTTCATAAAATTTTAGGACATCTTTAACTGATACTTAGGAAGTGTTGAGATTTCTATGCGAAAAAAAATTAAAACTCAATTTCTACTAGATAAAGATTTTATTATTTTACCGAAAAAATGTTTGCTATAAAAACTGTAAAAATACTATGATTACATGTAAACTTTATCATTCCACCTTAACCACGATCCATCGCAGGTAAAGTAACCCCTAAAGTAAAGGTTTGGAGACAACCCTGCACTCATTACACGTCTCTAACCATTCACTAGCATGTATCAAAGCTTACAGCCCCGTTTGTGACTGATAACGTTATCGTGTGTGTGTGAATAACAGCCCCATTGGAGCCACCCCTCAATCTTCCCTGGGAAAGCGGGGTTGTCACAGCGCCCGACAATCAATCAATACGCAAGACAGACGGCTCACCCGAGGCGCGCTGCCTTGCTAGGTTTCTCTACCCAGTCTTCACACAACCAGCGGTTTCGCTCGGCAATCAGCCACCTCTTCACGTCTCCTGTTATTTTGTTAATAATAGCGGTGGCTTCCGAGAAGTTTCGGGAACAAATGGAGAGTCGACTCTAATGGTTTTTTATTTTTCTTACACAGTCTTCCTAAAATATTCAAGTTTGTGTGCTAAAATCTTGAGAATTATTATCTTAATAACAGTTTTCTTCATAGCACATTTTACTAACATTAATTCGATTTAAATGTTAAATTTGCTAACGCCATTAAAAAAAAATTGGCAACAAACTATCTACTAAAAAAATAAGACTAGCTTACAATAGATATATATATTTACTCTCATAAATTAATACATACACACTAGGGTGATTTTAAAAAATCGATGTAGGATTTTTTTTGGGGGCACCCCCCTAAAATGTTTCATTTTGTTAGATTTTAAGATTGCCAAAGTTTGAGCACAATTGGAAGATGTTAACCCGTGCCACTGGGGCCTCAAAGTTTTGAAAATCTCGATTTTTTGGCAGTTTGGCGACTTCGGCGACCCATATCTCTGGAACGGCTAAAGCTATTTGCCCGTGTCATACATCAAATTAAAGGCCATACTGTTTTTAACATTTTATATTCTACACAATAAATACGCAACTAGTACTGAAACCGAAAAAATAGAGCCAATGTCCCTAAAAACGTGACTAGGTACCCCTGAGAGCGAAGATGCGTTATTTGTATTATTATTGCTTATTATGGACAAATACTTGTACTTTGGAATCCCATTTAATTTAAATATGTTTGCTATGGTATACCGTTAATTTTAGACCCACAACAATGTTTTTTTTATGTCAGGTATGTATCTACTTTTTCCTCATACTGTATCACTGGCGACCCCAAGCAGGTAAAACCAAACAAGTTTAAAAATGTATTGGGTTACCCTACTACCTATTGTTATATTTTAAGTAGAAGTCCAGGGGTTCAGAGTCTGTTATTAAAAAAAGAAAAGGATAGCTAGGTGGTTCTTGCTTTTATGATTTTGTTTCTTGGTCAGTTGAAAAGTATTCGCTGAACAGTGAAAGTCGTATTTTGTTCTACGTTCGTGTGATCGAGTTTAAAAAAAACCACTAAATATTAACTACAAAAGACATTTTTATTTTAATTAGGTCGGTACCTACTAACACGTACTCTTTGTTTTAGTTAGTGTCATTTTGTGTCATTTATTCTTTCTTCTAGTGAACATTTTTATTTCTCGTAAAAGTGATGGCTTCTACATCTGGCATGAGAAGTAGAGGTAGAGACAAAATTTTTCTAATTGACTATCCAGCTCATCAGATAACTGGATGTAAGCTGCCCTCCAATCGACAAGTTCTAGCTACTATGTTCTACAATTTGCGTACTGTGAAGTTAAATGTGAGAGACTTTGCCACAACTACTGTTGACGAGGTTTCCGTTTTTTGGACAAAAGCTCGAATTCCTACAAAACAAAAGAAAAATGTCATAGTAAAGCTGGAAAAACTGTACGATGATTGGAGAAAAATGCAAAAGTACAAGGATAGAAAAACGGAAAGTGCAAGAAATGCTGTAAAAGAGTTTACCCTAAAGTTGGATGATCTCTTTGATATTGCCCACCAAGATGCCCTGACGATGATGACTTCAGAAGAAGACAAGGGGTTTCTGTTGAAACAAAGACAGAAAGGAAGACCAGGCTCCATGCTCGGAGTTGACCTGAAGTTGGCTAAAGCTGAAGAAAGACTACTACAGAAACAACGGAAGGTCTTGGACAAACAACTTGAAGCGGGAAATTTGGGTAAGCATTTAAAAAAAAAATATTTTCCTTGTAGCGAAACTTTATAAGATCTAGATCACTAGCTGAAATTTCCATCAATATTAACTTTATACTTATTGTCTCATCTCATTGTTCACAGAGACGGTGGAGCTCACGGACGACGAGACAACAGAAGAGTCAGAAGGACGTGAAACGCCGTATGAAGAGCTCGAGATGAACGTAGAATCTGAAGGACCATCTGCCCCCAAGAGAATCAAGCGTGGCTTCAAAGAGGTCCTAACCATGAAATTGTCATTGTTGCTGGACCGCTGTAAGGTGTCCGATAGGAACGCTACTCGTATCATTTTGGCTACAGTAGAAGCTCTCGGAGAGGATCCCAAAGAATATAAGATCTCCAGAAGCGTTATCCGTGAACAGCGGAGAATAAACCGTGAAAAATACACGGAACAAATTCAAGACAGACTTAAGATACCCCAAAACGAGGCTGTTTGCGTGCACTGGGATGGAAAACTACTACCAGGTATCCTCAAAACAGAGCAGAAAGAACGGGTTGCTGTTCTGGTATCACATGGGACTAAAGAACAACTCCTGGGCGTTCCTGAAACTGACAGTAGCTCAGGGGCGGAACAAGCCCTAGCAGTGTACGAATGTCTAGAGGAATGGGGTCTCGCCAGCTCGGTCGTGGCTATGTGCTTCGATACAACAGCATCAAATACTGGGAGACTCAATGGAGCGTGCAATCTCCTGGAGCAGATGTTAGGTCGAGAGCTCCTGTACCTAGCGTGCCGACACCACGTTTTAGAAGTCTTGTTGAGAGCGGTTTTTGACTGCAAGTTTGGAAGCACATCGGGACCTCAACCAGACATATTCAAGAGATTTCAAAAAGAATGGTCGGCGATTGATAAATCCAAGTTCGATGTAGGCGAGAATGTTTTGAAACTACTGCCCAAAGAAGAAGTAGAGAATATCAAAGAAGAACTGCAAAGAAAACTAATGGAATGCCAGCCAAGAGACGACTACAAAGAGCTGTTACAGTTGGCATTGATATATCTTGGCCATCTTGACGGAAAAGATGTGCGCTTCAGGTCTCCAGGTCCAGTACACCATGCCCGGTGGATGGCAAAAGCTATTTACTGTCTGAAAATACAACTCTTCCGTGACCAGTTTAAGCTGACTTCCCAAGAACAAGAGGCCCTAGAAGCACTTTGTGTTTTCATCGTTCGAGTCTACTGTAAAGCCTGGTTTAACGCCCCCAGAGCGTGTTTAGCACCAAAACAAGACCTAGAACTCATTGAAAATCTATTGAAATACGAAAGCATTGACAAAAAAATATCAGAAAAAGGAATTAACAAAATGATAAATCACCTGTGGTATCTTAGTCCTGAACTTGTTGCCCTGGCATTGTTTGACCCGACAGTGCAAAACACCGTAAAGAGCCAAATGGCGACAAAAATCTTAACAAATCAAGCAGAAGAAAATGAGAAGTGCTCCAGAAATATGCGACCCAAACTAAAAAAAGAACAACTGCCGAAATTCCTAGAAAAAGGTCTCCCAGCCCTAATTACAAGTGAGACTTACCTGTTGTTCAAGAGAGTAAACATTAACACCGAATTTCTGGAAAAAGATCCTGCAACTTGGCCGCAGAACATCAACTACCAGGAGGGGCAAAGGATGGTAAACAACTTGAAAGTTGTGAACGACATGGCAGAGCGAGGAGTCAAGCTCATCACAGATTACAACCAATTACTTACAAAGGACGAGCAACAAAAACAATACGTTCTCCAAGTAGTCAGCAGATGCCGTCAGCTGTATCCAGATAGCTCCAAAACCACATTATGTCAGTCCCTTGAATAAATTTAAATAAGAATAAAATGAAAAAGACATTTATTATACTTGATTTTTTAAATACATAATTGTTTTCATTCCAAAAATTGATAATATAGGAAGGAAAATGGGTTTTTTCACAATAGGTTCCATCTTCGCTCTAAGGGGTACCTAGTCACGTTTTTAAGGACATTGGCTTCATTATCTCGAATTCAGTACTACTTACGTATTTTTTATTGCATATAAAATATTATAAACAGTATCGCCTTCAATTTGATGTATGACAAGGGCAAATATATTAAACCGTTCTAGAGATATGGGTCGGCAAAGTCGCCAAACTGCCAAAAAATCGAGATTTTCAAAACTTTGAGGCCCCAGTGGCACGTGTTAACATCTTTCAATCGTGCTCAAACTTTGGCAATCCTAAAATCTGATAGAAAGAAACATTTTAGGGGGGTGCCCCCAAAAAAATTCTGAATTTTTTTTTTTATCCTATGAGATAAAACCAACCTAATACACACGCACGCATGCGCGCGCGCGGCCGGAAACACACACACACAATATATATATATATATATAGATAGATAGATATATAGATATATAGATATAAATAAAAACTCACACAAACATGGATAAATACATACACACATATAAACAAACCCTTTATTATTTTATATATTTTTCTCTCTTATGAATGTTTATGTACGCGTGTACCCTTTCATAGTTTTTGACCTATCCATTAATTTCAAACAAAATTTGAACATTCTTAGCCCACTACTAAGATAGTTTCACATTTTTTTATAGATCTTCTTAAATTTATGATTCAGGATTCAGAAGTGAACGTATTTTTTAAAATAATTTTTTGTACATTTATAACTATTTAATAAGGGAGTGTGAAGATCAATTTTAAATGCAAAGCGAAGTTTGAAACATGTGGAAAAAAGAAGTTAACGTCGAAGATAAGATTTTTCATATTGTTACATTACACTACTTTAAATTTTTCAATTTATTTATAAATTGCATTCAGGTAAAGAGAAAGGTTTATGAAAAAGCAGGTGACACCTCTATTATTTAATATTCTAATAAGTACCACCAACACATCTATTTTACTTGAGGCCTTTTTAATCTAAGAGGTAAGGATTAGTAGGATAATTTAAGGGGGTGTACACCAGTATCATGGATGAAGAGTAGGAAAAGTACACTTAAACATTATTCTGAAAACCATTCAGTTCACACGGCCAAGAATTCAACCCTAACATTTCTATCAACAAAGACAAGTCAAGTCTAACGCTCTAGACATATCTCTAACGTACTTCAAATATTGGCGCTACAAAATTAATACAATACATTTAGTTGCATTAATAAAAGCAATCATACCTTTAGTCAGAGTTTTATAAAAATAAATCTATAAAACTGGTTCGTAACATTTTGAAATACAATATTATTATTAGCACCACGTCTTACTACCCGTTTGGGTTGTACGCACTTACGCTAATATGTAATGGTAGGGTGATTGTGAGATGAAATGGAGGACCTACAGTTTAACGTGGAATCCGAACCACGGTGGAGGCCTGGCATTCCACACATTCACAAGTTGTGATTAATACACGTCTTGTCAGAGGTGAAGGAAGGGTTTGGCAATCAGATAAATCTGTGCCTGGACCGGGGATTGAACCCCGGACCCTCAGCACAGAAGTCTGACACCTTACCCCTAGACCACCAGGTCACCGATAAAATACAATAAAAGGTGTAGAAAGTGTGCCTTCATGTTAGCAAAATATCTATTTCCTTAAACTTTCAACAAATTACGGCATACGAATGCGTAGTAATTAACCCTTTAAACAAAGATTAACTTATCATTATTTTGTTCCTAAGCCAAATGTCCCCACAATTTTGAGAACGATTTAAGGACGCGTTTCAGAAGGTGAATTTCATTTTATTATTTAATTTGTAGAAAAAATAATTTGTAATAATAATAATAACAATGGTGAACTGGTGGTCTAGGGGTAATGTGTCGGACTTCTGTGCTGGGGGTCCGGGGTTCAATCCTCGGTCCAGGCACAAATTTATCTGATTGCCAAACCCTTCCTTCACCTCTGACAAGACGTGTATTAATCACAACTTGTGAATGTGTGGAATGCCAGGCCTCCACCGTGGTTCGGATCCCAAGTTAAACTGTAGGTCCTCCATTTCATCTCACAATCACTCTAACGATACACATGAAATAAAACTACATACAGTATAGTGACAAGGAAAAACTTGAACTAAATACAAATATATTAGGCCGCATAGAAAAACTGTGAAAATATTAAAAATGCTTATGTGAAAAGAATTGTACTGAGCCTAGTCTAGGATTTCAAAGAGTGAGAACGCACTTAAGTGTACTAATTTACTGCAAATAAAGTGACGTTGAAATATACAAGTATAATCGCTATCTTTGATATAGTAAAATATTTACCAATTCTTATTAAAATGTACGAGATTTACTCTGGCTTAAAAATTGCCAAAGTCAACTTTCATGACTGTTTAAATTGTGCAAATTTACAGTTCAACACATGTTTTCGAAACCTTAACAACTTTTTTTTTATAACATCGGGATCCTTGTATGAATAGAGTCCATGCATTCACCCAACACCGTATATTATACACTACATAGATTGCGGCTTCGCTATTGAGAATTTGTAAACTTTGATATGATAACAATTCTCAACGAGAATGATTTTATTTAAAAAGTAATCAAATTGAAATTGGTTTAGTAGAGCTCGAGAAATTGCTGTTAATACAATTTTAACTTTCAAAAAAATTTCAGGAAATTTTTGGACCTTTCTCTATGAATCAACTTATATATATATAATTGGTCATGTTTAATTCCGAGAGTATCGATATCTTAAAATATATAGATATCTAAATTTGAAATGCAATGCATGTCATTTTCTCTAAAATCAACTTATTTTAAAGAATATTTTTCCTTTTATTTAACATTATTCCAAAAAACTTCTGTCTCTTCACTTTATTTTATTTTATTATAACCCACAAATACTGTCAATAAATATTGAAAATGTCACTTTGGGGCTTAAACGGCCGGGTCTACTAATTAGTTGAAGCAGCTTCCCCTATTTCCACGCGAATAAATACGGCAGTTGGTTGTCTACACGTTTAACACCCTAATACTAGCAGGTGCCTTACTCAGAGGCATGTGTACACTGTACACAAGTGATGTATTTTTTATATGAGTACTTTTGATGGACGGGCTATTAACGCCTTAGGCCAAGGTGTTGGGATGAGGAAGGTAGACTAATTTTAGAAGAGCTAGTTTGGTAGATGGTTGGATAAACCACACTGACAAGTCAAGTGGCCTCACCCCTTGTGTAGACGGCTGGTATTCGAACCCAGAGTATCCATTGACCATGGCCTTGTTCAATGTGAGTCTACTAACCACTGAGACTACGTGACCTTTGGTATGGTTTGTTTGCGATGGGGAGGTCAAGGATCTGAGAACTGCAGGCTCGGTGTATTGAGGTACTTCTTTTTACCTAAATGGTTTTCCATACTTCTTTCATGCAAGTGTGTGTACATTTATTATTAATTCTACCTTTCTCATCGCTACCCTACTAATGCGAATCTGTGGATAGTCCTGACGGGAGTTAAACATGGGTACAATAAAACAAACTAAAAAGTTAATCTTAAAACAAATGTATTATACCCTAATCTATCCTAACCAAATGAAATATAAAAATAATGTTCAACTGTAAAATAAAAACACAATCTCTTTCAAAACCATGAATATGTGAAATCTTATTTTTATTAGATTATTCATCTTTCTACCTAACAATCAACAGAAACCTACTTAGGTTAATCCAACTGACACACAATACAGCCAACCCCCCTCTGTCTATGACTAATGAGATTTACCCCAAACAGTAATGTGAAATTTACCTAAAGGTATATTTGCGACTGCTCTCAAAACACAGGCGATAGGGTGGTTATACGGAAAGGGGTTAGGGTGACAGAATGTTTGAGAGAGTGAAAAGAGGGGTGGGAGGTGTAGGGCACATCAGAGATTGCAGCCCTCTGTGTGTTTATTTGAAGGCAGAGAGGTAACTCGATTATAGTAGGTCTAATCGGCTTTGTGCCAGAACCCCAATCCTCTCACCTCTATCGTACTTCCACCAATCACGGGCTGTAATTACAGGGAGGGATCGACAGTCCATCACGGACAAATTGAGAGCCGATTTAGGATCTCCACACTAGTCCAGCCCTCCTTAAACATATTTTTTGTTTACCCTAAATTCAATTTAAAGACCTCTTAGACTATTAAATAATTTGCACAACAAAGACTGCTCTGCAAATATACTACTCATATATTATATGGGTTTGTTTTGAAGTTTTGCACAACAGTCTGAACAAGAACATATTTGAAATTTTAACTGTCTATTGCATAACATTTAGCACAATGTGGGGGTCAGTTTCACAGATATTGCACAACAGATGGTCTTTTGAAGCTAAGCTTTCAAAGTTCTTTTGGTTTATTTTGTTCTACGATGGCGTCACCATCATCAAAAGAAGTATCATGAAGATAATTTCTAACGCAATTTTCTGTCTTTGGAAAATGCAAAAATGAAGTGAAGTACCACGTTTAAAAAAACGTGGGCTACGATGTAATTGACATAAAAATCTACCTTTCATGCCCTTTGCTTCTGATTGCTTGTTTGATTTTTATCTGAAACCCATGCAATAACAATAGATAGCCACGCCGATGAAGACATCCCTCATTCATTGACACTAAGCTAGGACTAATGTTCGCAAACATTCTGCTGCACTGTGTTTGGGATCACATGTTGTGGAATAGCGGCTTGTCATTATTTGTTTGATAGTGTATGTGGAGGCCTTAGCTATGGAATGTGTGGTAAGGTGGGGAGGGGGGAAGGATCAACGTTTAAATTCAAATTGGTGGCACGGGCTTCCTCTCCCCTTTATCGGGATTTCAAAATTTCTCTATAGATGACAGTTAATTCAATTTTCCTTAACACCGCATCTTACTAACCGTTCGCGTTATACGCTTATATATTAATTATGCTGGTGGTTTTAGGGCTTGTGGAGGCTATAGTTAGAGGAAGTGTACCCGAATTTGCGTATAAGGAGAGTGGAACACCATTGTGGAAAGCCATTCATTCTCAATCTAGCCGGTCGGGTTTGAGACCCTAACGTATTCATCATCGTTAGTCTAGTCTATTGCGACTGAGTACACATATTGTTGAGAACTCCTAACTACGTACCCGCAAGAGTTGGAAATTCCCACTGAGACTTGCTAGAACATGTCACCAATCTAAATATTGACCTGATCAATCATTTGTGATTTTAGTTTATGATTTCCTGAACCACAGATCACAATAAAACAATGTATTCCATTGCTGGGCGTCCTTTTACGGTGTTAGTTTCATAACACTTTTAAAAACAGTCAAGCTTCGTCACTGATACCAACTTGATCCGGTTTAAATGTCCTATCTACACAACCCACTGTTTTGGCTCCTTGAATAGTAACTAGCCTTTATGACACGAATGAAGTTTTGTATAGTCAATACTCTTAACTTTACCAGTATCCATAATATAATCTATAAAACATTCACATGCCCATTTCTCTTTCACAAAAATGTTTTATATTCTCGAATACAATTTATCGTATTTTTTATGACATCGTTAGTGGATTTGCATGTCCATTATTTCAAACAAGATTATCTGCAACTTGATTGCTATATCCAAGCAAAATTGAAGGTTTGATGTCATGAATGTAAAGCTTTTCAATACTTTTTTAAAATTTAACTATGGACTTGCATACCTAAATGCGATATTTTTGAGAAGTTTCAAACATCAACTGGTGCTTCATTACATAGTTAAATCAAGGACGTTTAACAATAATATAATATTACATATTATTCTTGACGCCCAATTTACCACATATCTGGGCTATACACATTTCAAACACACTAATGGGAGCAGGTAAAAGTAGCCGCATTTACTGGGCGAGATAATGAGGAGCCATTTATGTAAGAAAACACACATCAAGACACCCAACCGGGATTCTATCCTCAACCTCCATATTCCGAAAATCAAGAAAATACATGACTGACACCTTTTCTTACCCTCCCACATTTTCTAGAGATAAAGTTTCTCAGCGACAATCTAGAAATGGATTGAACAGGTTCAATTTGATTTTGTAGTTATTCGACATAGATTGAGCCAACCAAACGCCCTTTTTTGGGTGATATCTACCTACCTTAGAGCCGATACGCGTTACAGACGCCTAGAAATACACCCTTCCTCGTTTATTATTATTTACAGAATGAGTTTGTTGTTTTAAAATATGGCTCACATCACAATTGAGATGGTGAAAGGCTAATTCTAAATTAGAAATCTTACATTTTAAGTTTTATAATTTTTCATTTTTTATGACTATATGAACTTAAATTATTTTCAAGGACGTTTCACGTGAAATCTCGCAGTTTTGAGGTCAAATTAAACGGTTAGCTAATAGATATAGCCTTACTAAAACAAATAAAGTCAATTTTTAAAAACAAATAGTCCTTTTTTTTTTAACAAGTTTACAAGAAAATATTCTAAGATAATGCGTGGTTTTGAGGTTTCAAAGATGCCATTCCCACAAGAAAAGCTTTGGTAGAAGGATATTTTCCATTCAAGTGGTTTGAAACCCTTATAGAGGCCTAAATATCTCTCAGGACGAATTTCAGGCAATATATTTTCCCCAGCCCTCCAAGAGAAGGTCTAGAAGGATATCATATTACCCCACCCTCTCTCCTTGTTCCAGATTTACAGGATTTGATACAATACCCACAGTCACAGCACGGTCGTTTTAAGGGAAGTGTAGGAACAGCGTCGTAAGTCTCGTACACGTGACAGGTTATAGCCGCAGGGCTTCCCTCTGGCGGGCCATTTGACGACCTTTCCGACCTTTCCTTCCTCTTGTTCTCTCTCCATCTCTTTCTTGGACCAGACATAACCTCTCACCAGGTCACCGTGGCCTCCCTTTCCTGTCCTCCTACTTGACTCCATCAGTGTTCGGGAAGGGCACTGGCTGACACCTCCTTGAAGATCTTGCAATCAAAAGGGCCAAGAATTGAAATAACACTCCAATGCGCATTGGAGGGATCGTGGTCTGAACGTCCGTTGATTCTAATTTAGTTTTCAGATGAGGAGGGAGTGGGGGTCAGGGTTTAAACCTCAGCTGAGTGTACCGAGGTAATTTTCTTCTTGAATGGCTTACAACTCTCCCTCCACGCAAACTCGAATATGTTTTCCTCTAAATTGAATTATACGTTCCTTATTCTATAAGACTAATAAGACGTTTTGAAAATAAAAACATTCCAAATAAACATGTGGCCCATCCATGGTTTATTGACTTTGAGAGGTTATTAATATTTTTTTATCTCTATTTGTATGTAAGTAGCCAGTTTCTGCATTTTACAAGATTTAAGGGTCATTTCAGCGCTTACATGTCATTTACAGTATTTATTGACGTCCTATATTTTTATTTATAGTGAAAATTAACCAAACATTATTGTTTGAAATAGGGCTACCTCTAAGTATGTATCGATAAAATTAGATTTATTCTAAGATTTAAAGATATAAAGTTCTACGTTGAATGAGTAGTGATGGGGCAGCCATAGCCAATTTCTGAAACTGAGCCAGCAACTGCGGTGTGCGTGACGTAACTGAATATATTTGAATATTCAATGACGTTTCAGGTGTGGAGTGGGATCTGGTGACGTATGAGGAGATCGTCACTGAGCCAACAATTACGACGGTGTATCGGTAGTCAAGGTATATCTGGTGACGTATCGGTAGTCGAGGTGTGACGTCACTTAAATAAATTTGAAGGTAGCCAAGGTGTCCCTTGAATAAATTTTGAAAGACGTTTCAGGGGTGGAGTGGGGTAGATAATAATGTGACGTAGTTCATTGACGACACAGTATTCAAATTGAGTGAATTATTATATTCGTGACATTATGGCGTCAAATAAGTCTCAACTGAGTATGTATGTACATGCTAGGCTTCACTCCAAAAGTAGGTTGTAAGAAAGTTGTTTTCACTCTCCCACCAGGATGCTTTCGCCATCTGCGATCATGTTTAGATGTCTCACATAGAGTAAGACACGTAAAAACTGTGACGTTTTCATGTATGTTCCGTAAGAATCAATAATCTACTCATTACGATATATGACTTAAATATATCATTTAATCAGTTGAAAATATTACTCTCAACTGATTCAGTGTAAGATAACCATCAACAATACTTTACTCTTTCTGTTATATGACTCAAATATATAATTTAAACAGTTTGAAAATCTTATTCTCAACTGAGTTAGTATTCAATGTAAGTTAGTTTGGCATCAAGTTCGTGCGTGACCAACTGAACGACTTTCCAAACTCTAACCTGGCAAATGAGATAACAACTATAGGCTAGCCTCAGATGAATCGTTTAAAAACCCATCGAGATGAATGTTCTTTGCGAATATCTCAATAGTTACTCCTGACCAGCTGGCGTATCAACATTGAAATGTGAATCCAATTATAAGACCTTCAAGTTCTGAAAGGTAAGATAAATTTTTATTAATTTTCGGAAATTGGTAAATGAAATATGTTTTTAAATATGTTTTGTAGAAAATCTACCTCTGACTATAAGCGGTGTAAATGTTTAGTATAGTCATTTTTGTATATCATATTAAAATCATTGAAATATATGTTTTAAACAATATGAGATGAATCTCAAATAGACTAGATTTGCAAACACTATCCAACTATGAACACTTTATTTGAGAATACATTATTCTAAAAAATTAAAAACTACACAGAAGTTGGTTTTATTAAAACATATAATCAACCAATTAGAGAGTAAATACTAATTTACACTATTTATTATTTCAAAGTTTGAACTTACAATGCTTTATCTATCAGGGTGGAGAATAGAAATTCTGAATCTACATTTCGATTTTAAAAACATTTCAACATAATTTTATTTTCATCTCTACTGGATTAGTACAATAATTTGTTTTCTTTAATTTCTAATTTCATAGATAATAATGTTATTTAGTATTTAAAAAGAACCCTGCTCAAATTTTTGATTTCAACTATTTGAAAATATTTTAGATTTTAAAAAGCAGTTTCAATATAATTTTATATTTAACTTCATTGTTTTCTTTTATTAATAGTCAAAACTCTCATGTCAAATTCAGCATTTAAAAAAAGATTCAACATAATTTTATATTTAGCTCCACTTGATTAGTACAAGAATTTGTTTTCTTTAATTTCTAATTTCATAGATAATTATGTTATCTAGTATTGAAAATAAAAACTCTAGACCGGATTTACACTCATACGATTACCATCTATGAAAACTTTGTTTGAGAATATATTCTTATAAAAATTAATAACTACACATAAGCTGTCGTTTATTTAGCTTGTTTTTATTAAAACATATAATTAACAAATTATAGAGTAAATACTAATTTACACTATAAATTAATTTAAAATTTAAACTTGCGATGTTTTATCTATCAAGGTGGAAGATAGCAAATGACATGTCTCAAATTTTTATTTCAACTATTTAAAAATATTTTTGATTCTAAAAACAGTTTCAACATAATTTTATATTTAACTCCACTGGATTAGTACAAGTATTTGTTTTATTTAATTAATATTCAAAAACTCTCATGTCTAATTTAGCATTTTTATAAAAAAATCATAAACATAGCCCAACCACATTAGATTAGAAAAAATAATTCAACATACATAATTATATTTTATTTTTATTTATAATTTCATAGATATGTTTTACTGATACATAAAACAATTATGAATGGTATACATAAATATAACTTTTATTAGTCACATAGTATAATTAAAGAATACAATTTAAGATTTTTTCAAATAATCAATGGTGAATTTAACTTCACTGGACTAGTAAAATTCAACCGGACTAAATTTCAATAAACCTAAGCTTAATAGAATTATCCATCCCAACACCATAATAAATTAATGCATATTTTAAGGGAAATTTATTCACCATATCAATTTGTTGTTTTGTACATATCTCTGAAAATTTCTTTGGAAGAAATAAACCTACTCTACTATTGCTTAAAATAGCCTTTACGTAAATCCCTCTTCCATATTTAGTGTCCCGCTCCTCAAAGGATATAATTTTTAATTTAGTGTTTTCCTTCAAATTTCTGAGTGAAATATATTGAGTCTCCGACTTGGCGGCGTTGAACTCCTTCATAAACGTTTCCATGTCCTAAAAAAAGACAAAGGTAAATTTAAAATAAAAAATAAATATATATTATAGAATTTCAAAGATGTAAAAATAACTTAAAAAACGCTAAATTACCTTGATTGCCCGTGTGATGATTACTCTGCGGGCTGAGGAATTTTAGTAGAACTAACTTGCGGATCTCTGAGTGCGTCTGCGACGCCTTGGTCAAAATCTAGTGCTGTCTCTTCTCAGTTACGTAAGTGTTGTAAATGTAACCAGTACCAATCACAGACAATTTTACAGCAACGTGCCCGCGAGCCACAATAGTATGATTTTTTAAAGTGTGAAAAGCACCCGGAACTACAAAAATGTATCGTGTGTTCGATGGTGGACCCTTGCAGAATGTCTATGATACACGTGTAATTATTGTAGAAATCTGTTGTTCCAATCTCTACACATCTATCACCGTCAGAGTACTCCTCACAAATTATTATATCACCTACAAGTGATTTAAAATGCTCTTCCCCGCATTTACAAACACCGCGCGGTCCTCTCTTGTCGACTTTATCGAAATAAGAATGGCCCGTTACACTAGTCGTAGCTTGACGTTCACTATGTCGACGCTTGAACGCTTGAAGTGGTTTGTTAAAGCACAAGTCCTCGACTGATTCCATGTTAGCGATGTCTATGCCGTTTTATACAGCCGTATTTAAGCATATTCCCGCGAACGAGACTGGACAAAATAGTTTCTAACAAATAAACTCAAGGTGAACAACGTAATCTAGTAAACAACAAAACAAGTTGCTCCTTAAGGTTAAATAAATTAATGAAAAAACTTGCTATGAAGCAAACATCGAGTCGATGATTATTTATAGCTCAAGGTGAACGGTGTCTGGTGGTGACCAAACGCACCATCTTACGGTTAGACTAAAATAAATATCGAGTCAGCGATTATAAAAGAAGAATTTATTTCTAACAGAGTATCATTTCTTTGCTGTCGTGCCAAGTGAAAAGAAGCTTTCACGTAACAAAACATTGAGCTCTCGTCTTTTGGCAGAAGTAAGTACAATTTTACTATTATTTCTTTATGCAATGGCAAAAGTAAGTACAATTTTACCATCATTTCTTTATGCAAAGTAGTGTTCAATTTATCATCCAAACTAATATTTAATATTCTCTTTTTTTTTAGTGTCTAATGAACAAACATTTACAACTGACGAATCTATCGACAATGCTAGACCATCTACGTCACACAATACTGAACGAAACCACATTTTTGACTATGCCCCTCGTACAAACACTGACGACTCATTTACCATAATAAGAGAGACCAGACGTACGTATAGTCGGTTCAACACGTTAGCCAGAGATATTTTAGTTACTTTCAAACCTTGGATTGCGAACGTGAGTCCAGTGCATTACCTAATGACGTGTTTCTCTAGTCTATTGGCGTATTTGCTTAGAGGTACGGCACCTTACGATTTAATAGGATTCACGATCACGAACACGGAGAATAATCTGGACAAACCGGTGGGGGTTTCATACAGTAGAGGCGACCAAAGTGATGCTAACACAATTATGAATACATTGACAAAAGTTATTCAGATTAACGCCAAATTTGGTATAGCCGATGTATTGATGATTAAAGTTAATCATATCAAAATGATGATGGTTAACGGTAGGACAGCATTGAAAAGAAGATGTCTTTCAAACGATTATCTCAGTCACCATAAAAAGAGCATAGTCGTTGTTAAATCATTGACGAATTGTTTGGCGCACGCTATAGTAATAGCGATAGCCAAAATCACTAATGGAATTAATTATAAGGCATTTACTAATGGACGTAAAATTAACAATGCGGTAGATGATCTTCTCGCAAAAACGCACATAGATTTATCGGAGGGTGGGAGGCGTGAACATCTCGATAAATTTCAACGTTATTTTGGTGACCAATATAAATTACGCGTGTACAATACCCTCTCGACGGTCAACGGGTTGTGGTACGAGGGGATTTCGTCTTCGACTAGATACATTAACCTATTGTACGATGACGTCACCCATCACTTCAACGTAATAGTCAATATGGCGGCTGCTTTTTCGGTTCGATACTTTTGCGACGGATGTAATACTAGCTTTAAAAGAGGCGGGAGTCATACGTGTAAGAATACTTGTTCCCAATGTATGTCCACACCTCCGTGTTTGTTCTCGACCGAAACTATATACTGTAACGACTGTAACAGAAATTTCAAATCTCCCGCCTGTTTCGCTAATCATAAAATTGGGGGTAAAATATCTGTTTGTAATTTAAGACAAGTATGTATTACCTGTGATAAAATGAAGGGGCGTAATCACGAATGTTTTAAATCCTATTGCTTGACGTGCAAACAGAATAAAGAAAACCCTCATCGTTGTTACATGCAGACGTTGAGTCGAAAGGAGCTCGATGATAAATATCTAATGGTATTTTATGATTTCGAGACTAAACAAGATCGGAGCATAACCGACGACGGTTTCGTGCACGAACAGAATTTTCTTCACGTACAACACTATTGTGTAAAATGTGAATTTAACAATAATATGGACGAGGATTGTGAACAATGCGGGAAACGATCTCATTCCTTTTGGGAGAATCCGGTAGACGGCTTTATCGAATACCTGAGAGGTGCCAGGCCGTTTGCCAATAAGATTGTTTGCCTTGCGCACAACTCACGTGGATTCGACGCTATATTTATCCTAAATAGGTTTCTATCGCTAAACTGCACCCCTAAAATTATCGTGGACGGAACTAAAATACACTGCATGACGATTGACCACATACAATTTAAGGACAGCCTAAGTTTCCTACCCATGCCACTGAGACAGATCCCGAAAGCGTTTGGACTGGACTTTAAAAAAGAACACTACCCCTATCTGTTTAATACAGAAAAAAATTTAAATTATATCGGTGAGATGCCCGGTCCCGAAATGTTTGGCGCGGATTATATGAAACCGGATGAGCGAAATTACTTTATGGAATGGCACGTGGAGAAGCTAGCGCAGGGGTATATATTCGATAACAAGTCAGAGTTGGAGGCCTATTGTGTAGATGACGTAAATGTATTGCGCAAGGGTTGCCGTACTTTTCGTCATCTATTTATAAATTTAGGTTCAACGGACGTGTTTAGGGAATCGATCACCATCTCGTTGACGTGCAACCGTTTATTTAGAAAACTTTTCTTAGCCCCCGATACGATAGCCATCCTGCCCAACCAGAGAAGGAGTAGGAGTGGGTGGAGGGGGAATAATATTTTGTCCCTAGATCAGAATCTGATGAAATCGAAAGAGGTTCCTCTCACCTATTTAGCAGCATAGCCGGGAAATATTTATGACCGTACGTACACAGAAGAGTGTCTACAGACCCTATATTTGGAATTAGGAAAGAGGGGGATAGTTTTATAATGGGCTACTCGAGTTTTACCGTAGAGGATAACGATATCTACCTGGGTAACACACACTATAAGGGTACGCAAGGACTTTAGGAGTTGTTGACGAAAATAAACCTAAATAAAGATATAATTTAAGAGAGTGATTTAAAAAAATATAAAGACATACTAATTGCCACGAGCGCTCATCGTCAAAACTTTGATCCAAACTCAAAAATTACGTCCAGTAGAAGTTTGAAATATAAAACAATCATTTTGAAACTGTTTCCGGCCAGACCTCGTTGGAACACGCTCAGATGAGCACCGCTTTAAAAAATATATATTACAATCTCCCGCGGCCGTCGGCGTTTTCGTCCGCCGCAAAACTTCAAAAGGCCAGTCGAGTAGATAAAATAAAAGTAGACGAATGGTTAACGGGGCAGGACGCGTACACTCTTCACCGCAGTTTAAGAAAGAGGTTTCCACGCAACCCGTACAGAGTAGGCAATATCGACGATGTGTGGGAGATAGATTTAGTATATATGAGAGCTTTAAAAAAGAACAACGAAGGCTTCAACTATCTTCTAAACATTATTGAGGTATTTTCAAAGTACGCTTGGTCTATACCACTTAAAACAAAATCCGGTGCAGACATCACTTTGGCTATAAAACGGGTTTTTAACGGAATACGTCCCCTTTCGATTCAATCGGACAAGGGTGGGGAATTTTTAAATTCTAAATTTCGAAACTTTTTGAAACAAGCGGGCGTTCATTTTTATCATTTGCATAATCCAGACATAAAGGGGGACGTCTTGGAGCGTTTCAATCGAACGCTGAAAACTAAAATGTGGAAATATTTTACCGCATTCAACACTCACAACTACATCGATGTGCTGGACAAGCTAGTTCAAAATTATAACGCTAGTGTTCATTCGACTATAGGGATGGCTCCAGCGTCGGTCAAGCCCATTCACGTCCTCAAAATACTATTACGGCTCCGAAAACAGTGAGCTAAAATTATAGTTGGGAAACATTTATTCAAGGTGGGCGATCATGTGCGCATAAGTAAAGAAAAAAATATTTTTGACAAAGGATACGAGGCTAATTTCACCCGAGAAATATTTACCGTAGTTAAAGAAATTCCTAGACTTCCCCAACCGGTCTATTCATTATAAGATCTCCAGGGACGTCCCATAGAGGGACATTTTTATAACTATGAACCAATCTGCGTGCGTCCTCCTCCGATTTTTCAAATAGATAAAATAGTACAGAGTAAGAAGATTAAGGGCATTCAACATCATCTAGTCAAGTGGAAAGGATACGACAGTTCTTTCAACATCTGGGTAACTGCGTCGGACATTAAACAAATATGAGTCAGTTTTATGTAGCACTGCCGTCGGATTCGAGCGCTGATTATTACGAAAATAATACTCTCTCTTACTATAGGACAAAATTGGCAAAGTCCATACGACTAGAACACGACCGGTGGGAGGTGGGACTAGCAGAATTATCCTATCCCGTAGGTTTTGAAAGTCTCGAAGATAACATTATATCTAAAGACAAAGAATTGACGGCAAACGTCGTGGTGACCCAAGTGGGACGTGTTTCGTTTCCTCAGCAAGATTTAACATCCTTTAAGGAGCTTTATAATAAAATTAAGAGCACGATAGGTTATAAAGGAAATCTAAAGGTTCTAATATCAGAATTTCAATGGTACATTCTTCGCGATCAAACAATGTTAACAGAGATTAAAAAACAAAAGGGTGCATGGACGCCCGACAAGTCACCCATAGCTACGCGATTCAAAAACACAATTTCATTTACGGTGGCGAAAATAAAGTTTAAAATTGAATTTCCAGTTCGACTCTATGTAGGCATCGGAGACTTAATTACGACCATTCGAAACAGACTACCCAACATAGAGTTGCTTAATGCGGTTAATACACATATGAGAGATTTAATGAGCGAGGATATTAAGGGGGTCTTTTTGCGTTCTAATCGTAAACTACCTGGCTCTAGTTCAACCGAAACAGAACCTGTCTTTGTGTACACAGACATTATAGGTCCACAGTTGCTAGGTGACTCTTATGTAAGATGGATTAGAAACATTCAGTTTCCCTCCGCTACCGCACATCACGTGTTTTTTCCTATATTCTATTTTCCCGTCGAGTAATGTAATTTTGACTCTATTAGTATAGGCTTATACACAAAGTTTGGCGAACGAGTGAATTTTCAATCGGGTCCCGAGCCCACCGTAGCGGTTTTACATTTTAGAGAAAAAACTAGATAAATAGATACGAGATGTAGTAATTTAGCTTAGTCTTAACAATGGAGGGAGAGAGAGAAAACATCGGTCCCGTTTATCACGCCAGCTATAAAATGCAAAGGGGTCGAGGCCTCGGATCGTTCTTGGGTGGACTATTTCGATTTGTCGATTTGTGAGGGGGGCAAAAGCGGTGGGAAACAGGCGTTACAGACAGGTTCGCACATTCTGGCCGATATAGCGACACGTGAACCGGGCCAAAAAGTCGGATATAGTTAAAAAACGCGTTACTCAGGCGGCCGAGGGACGCGGCTTAAAAAGGGTAAAAAAACGTAAACGCCTTCATTCGAAGGTAGGCGCTAGAGCAAGAAGGAGCAAGAGAGCTAAAAAAGATATTTTCGACTAATTATGGAGTGTTCGAAAACCGAACTCGATCTTTTCGATGAAAGATGCATTCAAACGATAATTAAAAATAACAAAGTGGTCGAATACAAGCCCATAACTTCTGTGGACAACGACGCTCAGTTAGAGTTCTTCTGTCCCGGAGATGGCAAGTACTTTCGTGACCTCTCTTCGATTAAATTATATCTTCGTATTCAACGGGTGAAAGGAGATGGGACACCGGTCGCGGCCGACAATAAAATCGGTTGCGTTAACAACAACTTGATACATTCTTTTTTTAGTCAAATCAATATCTCTCTCAACGAAACCCTATTACAACCTCTATAGACAACTATGGCTACAGGGCTTATTTAGAGACTTTAACTAATTACGGTCGAGACGCCTCCGACACCCACCTGGTGAGCGGTATGTGGTTTTTGGATACCCCTGCCACTAACGGTGAACTCGCTGCATCCACAGAGAACAAAGGCTTCGCCACGAGATTAGACTTGTTAAAACATCCGGTCGACTTGGTGGGACGTTTACACGCCGACATATTTAATATTTTACAATTGCTATTGAAAAATGTATCCATGTGTGTTAAATTAATTCGCAACAAACGAGAGTTTTATTTGCTCACAGACGCGGACAATTTAAATACCGACGTCCGGCTGAAAATTTTAGACGCCACCCTCATTGTGAAACACGTGGAAGTGTCGCCGACTATTTCACTCGCTATAGAAAATACACTATTACGAAAGCCGGCCCAATACCACATCAACCGGGTGGACGTCAAGTCTGTGACCGTACCAAAGGGATCCAAGTCTGTGAGCCTAAACAATGTGATTCAAGGGGTTATCCCTAAAATTGTTTTATTCACTATGGTGTCTAACGATGCGTTTGTGGGCAGTTTGAACACAAATCCGTTTCAACTCATTCATAGAAACCTGGATCGTTTCATTCTATATGTAAACGGGATACAAAAACATTTGCCTATTTTGATAAATTTTGACAACGTCGGCACGTCCACTCTCGCTTATGACACATTATTTTCGGGANAACACCATGAATTCGCATCAAATAGACACACTGCTGCGGGGCAACATTTCATTCTATAAAGGGACATTTCCTTCTGACAAATTACCTCAAAATTTCACTCTTCTCACCTTATTTGTGGTTAATTTAGACCCTCACACTAAACCCGGCTCCCATTGGGTGGTTCTATATTTTACCAAATTTGGGGAGTATTTTGATACATATGCCAGACGACCGAGCCTAGCGATGACTAGACTCATGAATAAACACTCGACACGATGGACGTACAACAGAAAACGACTCCAAGCCATAGCGTCTGGCGTGTGCGGCCACTCTTGCTGCCTCTATGCCGTTAGCAAGGACGCCGGCTGGAGCCTGACGAGATTCACAGACCTGTTCTCGACCACCAACTTGTGCAAGAACGACCGACTGGCCGTCACACTGTTCAAACGTCACTTTGGCATCTGTCCAAGGTGTACGCGCAGGGGTTCTCAGACGTGTGTTCCGGCATTGGATATAAAAGGTATACTAGAATTTTATTTAATCATTTGTATTCAATTATCTGACAGATGAACATCATGTCGGCCATCTTTGATTTTTCATTTATCGTCAACTCAAAAAAGGAGTGGGTGGTCACCGAGTTAGCGATAGTTTTTATCGACGAGAAACAATCATCATGCTATCAATTCAATAAAACCACTGGACTGTGCTACTCCAAATTGGGTGGAATTATAAAGCAAAATTTAGATAAAGCCGTCGTACCTTACGCATACAATAAACAAAAAGGCAATTTCTTGTCCCGTCTCACAGGGCGGACATTCATCCCTCAACGCGAGGACTATAAATGTCCCTTTGTAGATTTGATCAACTCAAATTGTTGGGGATGTACCGCCCCTTGTCACGACATCACCCCGTGTGCGTTAAAAAATGAAAAACGCCTCGGCACGATTCGTCAGATTTCATAGCGCCGAGAAATTGTATAATTTTTTTACAATCACTGAAGACGACGACGACGCCGTTACTAGCTTTAATTGTGACGATTGTTGATTACAGGTAATCAGTCCAGACGCAGACAGTGATGGAGAAGGTGACGTGCAGCTGTAATGTGGTGGAGGATCATCTCCCGTCCGAGGATTCGTTGGTGACCCGGACTTTCTACCTAAACGACTAACAGAGCAAACACATGGCGGTGGGACTCTTTCCTAGCCGCAACTTTTACACTCACGTGATGTTCTCGTCAAATTCTAAGCGTCAAATACTCACAGTTCCGCAATGGAATCTTTTTCGTCAAAGAAATGCCGTTTTGGTCCGACTGTGTGGAGAATTGTGTAAACTTTGTGTCGAACATGGACGACTTTAACATTGTTGTGAAAAAACTTTTCGGTGTGTGAAAATTGAGTCTGAGTGCAAAAAATATTCAAATATACTTGTCTACGGACGAATTAAAAACTATGTACGCTCTTGAACAATATTATCACACGCCGTGTAAAATATCTCAATCATCCTAATGTATCGGTATTCATTGACAATGTCCTCACCTCTAAATCGTTTGTCGACCCAACCGATCCTATCCCATATTTTGAATATCTATCGTTGTTTGACGATCTTTGTATTTTTATGCATAACAATAATAAATTGTGAAGAATGTGTATTTTTTTAAATAATATTAAAATGTGAAAAAATGTGCATTTATCTTTCATTTTTAGTAATATTTCCCTCCCATTTAAATGATATATTTGTAGTAAGAGACATAACTTTTTATAGATTTACCACTTTATAGAATGTAGCTAAATATGACGTCATTAATAATACATGACTGGTTAATGCTGGATATAATAAAACGTCTAAGAATATAATTAATTCAATTTGAAGATGTCATACTCTTCTGACGTCATTGTATTATGTCAGATATTAAATTAATTAATGTAGTTCTCTTGTGGCGTCACCGGGATACCGATATTTTAATTACACCATCCCCGTCTTAGTTGCTGGCTCAGTGACGATCTCCTCATACGTCACCAGATCCCACTCCACACCTGAAACGTCATTGAATATTCGAACATATTCAGTTACGTCACGCACACCGCAGTTGCTGGCTCAGTTCCAGAAATGGGCTATGGCTGCCCCATCACTACTTGAATGTGCTAATTTAAGAATTAAAAGTTTAACAGGCATTGAAATCATACACTATAGTCATTTTCACTTCAAAATTTTGACTTGACAAATTCGAAATTTTATGAAGGAAAGTTAAAAGTTTTTGGCTAGCCAAGCATGAAGAAGCGTTAACCTTTTGGGGTTTATAGTCTAATAGAGCTAGAATTTACACTTTCATCATCTATCTTTTCAATTAAATATAATATTTATAAACAGTACCTACACAACTATGCAACTAATGTGATTGCTGTGGAACAGTAAACATACATTACAATTATTAAATACTTTTGTGTAATCAAATTGAAACAGTCGACTATTTGACCTAGTATAAACGATACTAGATGTTATAAGTAAATTTTCTCGATCCTTGCTTATCATTAATTGGCTGAACGTTCACATTTTGTAAAGTTATAAAAATGTTTTGTGTGAATACCAAGTTTGTGGAAGCAAAACCATTATTTCTATAAGTTAAAAGTCTTTTGAATCGTTCAGCAAGCTTTACTATGAGCTTTCCAACACTTTCTGAAAAACAAGAGACGAACAGGAACGTGATCACGAGACGAGCTTTAAGCCAATCGTGCGAGATGCTCTCGGCTCCAGCTTAAATAATTTAAGCTTCGTCCGTTCTTTACCACAACGATCTGTTTGTGAGAGTCAATCATGAAGAACCGAGTATATAAAGTGCGCATGTACTGTGTAACTAGGAGACGGTTACACTGAAGTTTTGATTCTGTTGTAGGGGTTTGAACCACTTTGTTAAACCGAATATGCGCTTGACGATCTATGTTGAAATGTGTCGTGACAAAATACTCATTGTAAAATACCTATACTGGAAATAGTCTTAAAGATTTTTCCCACACGAATATTAATAAATTGCTTACACACTCCAGCTCCGTTAATTTTACATTCCATGTTCAAATACTGCATTTAGTAAGCTATTGACACAATGAGTACCCACACTTATTCCATTCTCATTTTCACTTTTAGTTTGCAAGCAGTGTTAACATAGCTCGGCAGTAATTTTTGTTGGAAAGCATCATAAATCATTGAATATAAATTTCTAATACACTCAAAACAGATTTTGCTTCCTATTTCCAGCAAATGTGGGAATACAATTTTACCATGTTTTAACAGGCTCGCCTGAAAACAAAAGCAGAGTAGAAACGGGGACACAAGACGATCTCAAAACTAATTGCAAGATCTTAGTGCTATTCGGTTGGCTAGAGCTGAACCCTGTTTTAGTTTTGTCGTCTCTTCTCTATAATATATTCTTGGAAGAGACAATAATATCTAAAAAAAATCTTAACCAAATAAGTACGCATACGTTGTGTATATAGACATGAAAATAGTTGCGTTGACTGCTGTGAAAAGATTTGAAACAATTCGTTGGTTGGTAAGCTTTCGTACTGACGTGTTAAGTTGTATAACAACACACCACTATGGTTAAGTTTAAAAACACTCACTGTGGCGGTAATCTAAACGAGCTGTTAATCCCTCTAAAAAAAACTTGATATCCAGCTGTTGCTATGCATTGACAAGCCACACACCTTTCTGTCAGAGTGTAGAATGCAGCATCACCCGAGCTAACTCCGGCGAACGTTTGAATCGAGCATAATAGTGTACGTATCCTTTCTTCCCATGTGCTAGTATCATCCATTAATCCCATTTATCATACCATGCTCTCTGTGAATGTCACTTCGAATGACAACTTCTCTCAATCTCTTCATCCCCTCTCTACATTTCTAGAAAACAGGAGGGATTGGTTGGCGAGGGAATGGTCAAAGTAAAGACGGTGGGTTTATTTTTATATCTTACATTTTTTTCTCAATTACAAAAATTCCATTTGGTGTCAAGTTTGTTTAGGTTTAATGTTTTATAGTTATTACGATAACACACTTTTCATAGATAATAGGGATATTTAGCATACGTTTTCTAAATGCAAAGGTTTCAAATGACTCACCAAATAAACTAACTAAAGAAAGTGAGCTTAATTATGCACATTCAGCCTTTGCTTTTAGATTATATATGCATACTAATTGGATAGCAGGGATATTATATATAGTAAATACCTTCGCCAGCACCAGTAGTCAAATCACGATCACGCTATTCATTTATCTCTATCAGACCACTAACATTATCATTATTGTTTACGTACATCCATTACTGTTTCCAGCCTGTGGCCTGGGTCAGATTTTTATTCCAGCCATATATTTTCTACTATCGGCTTGCTGGGCTGTCGTGGCTTCATATGTCCTATAATCTATCTTAAGACTAGGATAGGCCCAACATCCAGTCTCCGGCTGTTAATTTATCAATGTGAAAGGGTAAAACCATAGTTTCATCCATGATAAATTTTCGGCCATGCCAGGAATTGAACCCCGGATCCTTTGATCAGTAGGTAGACACGCTACCAACTAAGCTAAGTTGTTGGACTATTAGTTTCACTAATATAATTTTTTGCAGGCATTTAAGGGGTCTGCTGGCCGAAATACTGAAATGTATACATCTCTAATTAAGAAGGGTTTCAATATTTAAATACACCTTTTTAACGCCAAAATAGAAGGTAAAAAGTTATAAATCTGTCCTCATATTATTAAAAACCGTATATTTCAAGTTTTAAGAAGCATAACTTTACATGAAACTGCAAAGTTACCTCATTTTCAACGAGGTTTCACACAATGTGTCGCAGGATCAAGGTAAGTTATTATAAATATAGATCTAGTTTTCCTTAAGCAATTAGTCTGGTTTTAACAAGGCCACAAAAAAAACTCGATAGTATTTGATGATAGGTTTAGTGTTTTTGAGTTTCAGAACCGCCAATCTTACGAAAGATACTGCATACGCTCCTTCAAGTAGGCAGCACACTTAACGTAAACAGGGTTATTAGCGCCTGGGCTCAACCTTGTTTTAAGCTCGTGTCGTGCTTATAGTATAGTTGCATACATACCCAGATCAATTTGACCTAAATTTGACTCCCGTTATGACGTGATATATTTGGAATTTTTTGAAACTGAAATATGAGGTATATTTTCACATTTTTGGTGGTAATATTTCTTTAAAATTGGTTTTGGTAGTTTATACATATACATATAATATATGAATTCATCACATTCCTTCATGATTACTAAAGTAGAGCACCTAGAGAGCTGTCCAACTTCTAGTTCTAATTTTTAATTACTGTGGAGATTTTCCTCTGTCTCAAATCAGCATGGACTGGAGATTTGCTTTTGTACTGTGAGCTTTGGTTGAGGTTATTTTATGAGGTTATTACTTGAATGTTTGTGTGTTACTGTAACAGCTATGTTATATTTGATTCCACACTTAGGCGATGTAAAATATATTCAAGAAAAGAAACAAAACGTCCAGGCTACAGCTCTCTGACAAATGCGTTCAGTTCTATTGAAGCAGACAAAGAAATTGAAAGGACTATGAACAAAGACTGCAAAACTAGGAGGTTTTATTGGTTTCAGTTCAAACTTGGGTTTTGTATAATTGGGGGCGTTATTTGTACAAGGTACTTTGTGAAGCCATGAGAGAGTACAGCCCATAAAAGTCTAAACATGCAGACATTTATGAGTCTCGTATGGACCGAGATAAAAAAGATCCTGAAGCACTATAAAATGTGTTGATACCGCCCTACAAAACCCTTGGAAAGGAGGACCACTAATGAGTATTTCATGAAAGCTCTTAATGAGTTTCATAGCTTCACAGGCTGTGTGACAGTACGGCAAAGGCAAGGGGATGCCAATACAACTGATGAGCACTTCAGTACACTACATTCAATCGATAAAATCCCTCGGAGAAGAATGGACAGTAAGTGTGCCCCTTAATGCCAGCCTGGAGAAAGTTGTGTACCAAATGTGCAGTGAGGTGGAAAAAGCCTATGACATAAATAACTAAGGTATGATTTGTACTGTTTAAAAGGAGCAGTTTTCAGCGCTAGCTCTTACCTCTTTGTCGTTCAACATTACACCTCATTGTGAGTAGAGCCAACTATCAGGTATCATCTCTATAGGGCAGAGATCTTTGAAATGCTTTCAAATTACTCCCACCCAATTAGAAGAGGGCTGATATGATGACAACAAGGCATTTTGCCATTATTTGACTTGGAAGTCAACCTACTCATGAGGAAATGCTGGAGATAATATCATGCAACAAATGCAAAGCCGGTCAACCAGGATCATGCCTGTGCTAGGATATCTACCTTCCATGAACTGATACCTGCAGCTGATAGTGTGATAAAAAAAAGGAGTGGATACAGAATATAAAGAGTACGCAATTTATGGTTTTAATGGTGACATTGTTAATGACAACGATGCTAATATTGAGGAAATTATTAGTAGAGCTATAAACTGAGATACAGTACTAAGTGTTGTTAAAAGTCTTTTCTTCTAAAATATCATTAGTTTGTAATTTTTTAACAACCACTATATTCTGTGTGTTTGTAACAATACCATTGTTAAGCTCTGTATGCACAAAATAAATATGCATTAAGCCTTACAGAACTATAAATTTACCGTACTTGTTTGTATTATAACATAAAAGGGAAATAACAATTATAATATACTTTGTGATGTCATAGAAATTACACAGTTTTCGTTTTGTGAATAGCAATTACATATACATATAATATAGATATATATAAACTTCTGTTCGCTAGATTTTAGGCACATTTACTTTTAGTGATGCATTTAAAACCAGGAATCGTGGAGTTTTATTCAGGTTTGCCCTCATTAAGGCTTCAATCTTGGGTTGAACCTTAAAAATGAACTCAACCTTTTTTGTAGCTAAACAAATTTAATACCAACCTTTTTTTAATGTATGCAGGGTAAGCTAAAAAATGAAAATTGAAAAAATTATTATTTTCAAAGTTTTTTAAAAAAATATAAGAAAGCTACCAATTTTGATTTCCGTGTTGCTATATCGTAATCTACATAAATGAGCTTAGAAAAAAATTAATTATTTAAAAAATTATTTTCTTTATCGCAGGCTGCTTTTCAAAGAAAACTTTTCCTATAGGATCTTGAATATTTTATAATACGTTTATGCCTTAAGGTATGTTGTTCTGTATTCAATAAGGGCTTGTTTGTATTCAAAGTTTGTAATAGAATTGGCTGGTTGCTTGTCTTCTCTAAATAGTCTCTATAGAATATATATCCGCATGAATTGTAGGAAAAAATGAGACTCAAGCTCTTCACGGTTTTGTCCTAGAGATACCTTACAATTTGGTTGTGTTCACCCTAACCTGCATTAAAAATATCTTCATTCAAGTTCAAATTGTATACCGATTGCTCTGTTCTGATTATATCTTCAACATCTTCCGAAATACTTTCTATGTGGCCCAGCCAAGTTGCGAGAGGATCCATCACGTGAAAAAATATTAATCTGATGGAGAGCAAATATCTGAGTGAGGAAGAAGGTCGACACAAAGCGTCTTTGGATGATGTACTTCTCCAGTATGAGTCATCCTCTAAGAGTCGCAGTGCTTTTAAAACTTGTTGTTAGGATGCGTGGGCTATGTCTTTTACTGTACCTAAGTTTTCAGATGAAATTGGACCTTTGACAACATGGAGCTGCATTCTAAAATAATAACGCTTTGTGTTATTCAGATGTATGGTATATACCTGGTCGAGGACACAAGCCTTCTTTACTCCACGGGTTTCATCAACATAAATACCTTGTTTTCAGCAATAGAATTTCTTAATTTTCCAACTATTATATGAGGCAACCTCATTGTAAGTAACCGTTTTCGCAAACGAATCTACAACGAACACTTTGAAGAAGATCGTTAATGGTGTGTTGCGTGAGATTTTAGTGACGTCAATGACCATACTTGTTGTAAAATATAAACACTGTCAATTTTTTAGATTGACAACTAAATGCAGAACACCCTGAATAATACCAACTGAAATTGTTTCACCTCATTGCTCAAGCTATTACTAAGTGTCTCTTGATCATTTCCCTTATTGATTTATTTATATACATACACCTAATGGATTTGATGAAATTCCACAGCACAGCTCTACAATAATGTGGGAATCGAACGATTGTCTATCTCCAACACTCAAGAACGTATTGTTACTCAAAGCCCACCTTCGACGGGGTACCATCTCCGGTATTAAGGATATCCTTAATGCCCGTGAACTTAGCTCTTTGAAATTTCTTTAGATTATTTTTGTTGCATACACGGAGACGATCGATTCCAAGCTTCGTATGGAACGTGTACCATATTATGTTTAGTTATACTTGCATGCATCAGTGTGTCAATGTCTGAATCCGGAATCTTCGAGCTTTTCACCGAATCTATATCGTCAGGTCTGATTTTTTCTAAAGTCATAACAGTAAATACCACCAAATTGGGTGTCTACGATGTTAATGTGTCAATCTATTTACTAAATGTAAATTGCAGGTCTAAACTCGATTTAAAATAATAATAACTACTAAAAACATATTTATTAGATTATTGAAATGAATCTAGCATAACTTCAAATATTTTATCATAAATAATATGCTCTTTGTATAGTTATTACATCACACATCCCATTTTATTTGAGAAACGTCAAATGGGAAAATAGAAGAGCTGTCTCTCACCTGCAAGTAAGATCTGTCAGCAGCACGCTTCTAAGACATGTGTTGCAATTTAAAGTGTGGAATGCGGTATAGTATGATTTGCCAGTAATTGGTAGATCGGGTTCAAATATCTTCAGAGTGTATTGAGGGCGTTTTTTTCTCACCTTCACCTAACGTAAATACCAGAAAAATTTAGTTTTATTTCTAATTCTCGCACACCTACTACTCTAGCGTAATTAAATTCTTATACTCCGGATGAGTATTAAGATTCAATGCAAATTAAACTTGTTCTCTGATGAGTGATTTGGTTCTCAAAAATGTACCACTGAGGTTTACCCATTCCCTCCCCAAGCTAATAAAAGAGTACTTTATCTTAAAAAAACCTTTACATCTAACATCAATTTAGATTACTAAGTTACTAACCATGGTGTTAAAGCTACTGATTAAAAACCAACTGTTTCATGCATTTTTAGTGTAAAAAGCTCTCCACACCTTTCTCAGGAAGATAAATTTGGCACATGTTCAGTCCAAGCACTTTAATTAGCACAATATTAAGGGACAGTGTTGTCTCTGTTCGTGTGTGTCCAGGCTAATTAGCGAGTCGGCTACCGACACAGGCAATCACACTAATTAATATCCTTCCCCTCTCTACATTGGTGACTCACTAGTGTTTACACGTACAGATGAGACAGAGCGGAAGTGTGTGGTGGACATTCAGGGCTATATAGGGAGGTTACAGAAGAAGAGGGGGGTGACGAAGACTTTAAAAAGGGATTTTTTTTTCTCTAATTGATTCATCCTTACCCCACCTCACCATTAAGATTAATTAAATGTAAGTAGTAATTTGGATATTAAAGAGTTGAAGAGGGTACACAATATATATTCTCAACTGGTAGCAATTTGGGAGTTGTAAGCGTTTGATCCTGAGTATTGAAAAAAAAAGTTATATCCATTCCAAATACAAATTACATTCTAGTGTTATTTTTAACTAACTTCTCTCCAGGAACATGTTGAAAAGGAACTCAAAATAAATCCTACCTCTCCTATTCATATAAGCTGAAAAGCTTTTAATGTTGGTTTTATGCAGAAGGTATAAATAATGAATTGAAAATCATTTTACAAAAAAACATTATAATACCATGACGTTTATAACCTTTAAAATGTACACAATTATTAATTAATTGCAGAACGTGTCTGTCAGTGAAACCAGTGATACCACGGTCTAAGGCGCAGGGCTCATAATAAACTTAATTGTAGGGGAAGGTAGTTTAAGTTTCATATCTCTGTCAGGTGCACTATGTTTAGGGTCGGAAGGGGGATTACATTTGTAATTTATACTTGCATTTTTTTCTCATTCTTCCTCCACACTAATGTGGGTGCAATTAACCTCAAACCCGCTTCAGTTGCCGCATGGTCTACTGTGTCACTATCAAAATATACTAGCCTGCCTATAACAGTTAGGACGGGGTTCAAATCCCTGTCGGGTGTACTGAGAGTGGTTTTAACTAAATGGGTTTCCACTCTACTTCCACTAGAATTAGAACTCCAATCTCCCTATCATCGGCAGTCTTGTCTACTACAGGAGCGACGCATTAGACCACGCAGCCACCGAAGCGAGTCACATGGCTGACGCTTCCGTACTTGATTCAATATTGAATTCAGTTCAAGCCATCTAATATCGTATGAATGAGCAAATATCGTGGTGACTATAGCAAAACAAAAACTATCAGTAAAACTTCCAACGAAATTTGATACCAGCGTAGATGCTAATTTACAAGCAATGCTTTAAATACATGCTATGACCAGTCGCCAGTTCATAGAAGCTGGGAAAAAAGTCACATATTTAAATAATAGAGATATGTTTACTATTCTATAACTAACTAGTTTAATAACATGGAATATAAAATATACAATTATTTACTAAAGATTATACAAGGTACGTGGGATATGTTCGTGTGTAAACTGCCTCAACTCTACTATATTCGTGTACTATGCAGATGTCTTAAGTTTGACTACATCCTTTGATGAATTACCAGGCACAACTGTACTGCTAGTCGGTCAGTTTATCCCTGTATGAATTCCGGGTCATGAACTGGCCATTCATCCCTAACTGGAATTCACATGGTCAGTACAGAAGCCATTATTCCAAGACTATGAATGTAATCGTAAGCTAGGCGGACGTCCTAGGTTGTAACTATTCCTAGTTTAAACTATGCTTTTCTGTAGCTGCACATTCTTAATTTTAAGTGTAAACTCTGTTCCACATATTGCTAGCTGCCAATATACTTCTGTATGCGCAGAACAGATACAAGTCTTATTTTAGCAAATCGATAAGTGATTTCCCAATCTTCCAAATAAATGTAAAACTATATATTTGATTTTTGAGACAAGCCTTGAGGGAAGAGGTTTTAATTAAGTGTATACCGTAGAAATAGTCATGTACCAATACACCCAAGCTTTAAAATGAATCAAAAGTGGCTACCCACTAACATCTCTAAAAATTACAAAGAGACTAACGCCCAAGCGGAAAAAGGAAACATTAAGTATTCCATAAAACCAATTTACTTTCAAAAATAAATCCTCTAGTGATAAATTACAGAAGCCTACACTGAACGATTTAAATCACATAATTACTCTAAGTGTTCAAAAACTCTAACCGATTAAAAATCGTTTAAATTTAAATAATCAATAAAATATATATAAAGTTTATGTATTGACATCCTGGAGCGATTACGTCCAAGTCCAGACCAGGACCTCTCGGGGCTGTGTCGGATATAATAGTCTATCATGATAGCTATTTCCAAGTCCAGAACAGGACTTCTCGTGGAAGTGTCGGATGTAATAGTCAACTATGCTAGCTGAGCTATATATAGGTATAGTTGGTGGATAAAGAGGTGGGATATTTTCATATTAAAATTGCAAAGCCACATCGCGAACACGTGCTAACAGCATGACTCTCTTGATAGCAACTGCCAAACTTGGCATGAGCCCAAGTCATGTACACCGGACATCTGGTGAGTTGGCCATTGAATAGTGGTATATCCAACAAGCCACGTACACCGGACATCTAGTTAGTTGCAGTTCAAACTTGGCACATGTTCAAGTCTCATAGGCCAGACACCTAGTGAGTTGGCAGTTAAGATTGTGAGTGGCCCGTTTGTCGTTTGGCAGGGCCAATCAGCGCATTTATGGATCCCCCTATTGAAATATCTTGTTGAACAATCGTTCACGCTTGACTGTCTTCTCTTCATTATTAACCTCGCCGTGAACAGGTTGTTCATGGAACTCGTGCTAGACCAGAAGATACAATTAGTGAGTAAAGCACATATATTATACATAGTAAGTTTTGTAATCTTCGATATTGCAGGATGTCTATATGTATTGGTTTATTTGGGGTGGGTATTAACCTTGTAGCTTTAGCTATACCTCAGTTTTAGCTTTTGTGGTGCTGACTGACAGCTCACAGCTGACTTTTGACAACTTTGAAAAGTTACCATACTAAATTATGTATCTTTCCGCCGAAACATATGATCTGCAAAAACATGTGTTTATCAGCTGTCACATCTGACAGCCATAATTGAGGTCTACACAAGAAACATATATGACTGTTTTATTTAATTTTTATTTATATATATATATATATTTATATTTATTTTTATTTATTTTTTATTTATTGTTGACCTTGATATGTTGATGTTAAGGCTAGTATTAATTATTAATTTTTTCCATGATATTAATTTTTTTTTTAATTTTGCATTTAATCCCATATTAGTTTTTATAATTATAAATAAATAATTTTTAATAGTTTTTTTAACAAATAGTATTATTAATAACATTATAAATGTGAAAAATCTGAATGTACTAGTAGGCCTATAGAAAAATATATAGACTTATGGTGATCGTTAGTAGTAAACCAATTATTAATGCAAGATTCTTTGATGATTGAATAGTTTGTCTGAAGGATTATAAGTAGGCCTAACCTATATTTAAGTAGCCAGTCATATCAATTGAAAAGTGGGCCTTTACAGTGCTAAAATTATTTAAATATTGTATAGTTATATGGAAAAACAACTTTTACTCGCAAATTTAATTCCTTTTTTGAGCACTTCATAAAGGTCTAAGCATATTTGTATTAAGTCCCTTAACCTAGTGGTAGCCTACTGTTTAAAAACTAAAACCTTTGTGGCTATGTAGGACCTTCTTGCAACTAAATGTCAACGCCGATGAGTAGTGTAATAATTAAAAATTAAACATTTTGTGCTATTGTATGAGTACTATATAACAATTCAAACTTTTGTTTATAAAATGAAAAATAATATTCTTACCTCTAGAGAAATTCTCGAAGAAAACATATTCACTATGCTCGCCTTTACAATCTGTTATATTATTTTGTTTTAATATGTAGGCCTATTTATGATAACTTTAAATAATTTAACAAACAAAAATCAATATCCAAGAAAATATGTTTAGGCCTATAAAATAAATGACAATGACAAATCAAAAGCTATCCTAACCAACAAAAATCTATTTTAAATTCACTACTTTTAAACAGTTATAACAAAGTCTCTAATAAAAATACAATAACTTATAACTTGAAATCTTAGCCTGGTATTTTATTTATCAACACTGGAGAAACACTCGCAAGTATTTTTTATTACACTTCACAGATTTAATTGGAATAATATAAAAATCATAAAACTCGAGGTTTAGCCTAGAGGCAAACACAACACAATCTTGGGGTTAAAATATTTATTTAATAGTCTTTATACACTTAAATTTTCGAATAATGTATATTGATCACTCAGAAACACTCGCTTTTTTTTATCACACGCTTTAATGTTATATTGGATAAATAATTATTCTAAGATCACTAAAAAAACGTTTATTTTCCAAGAATAATATGTTCACACCGAAATAATATTCCCAAAAGAACACACAGATTACAAAGTAGCCGAATTAATATTAAAAAAAGACTGTATTATTCAAAGCTGTAATAAAATTATTAACGTTAGCAAAGATACGCCTGTAAATACTCAACTACAATTTTACAAGTATTAAATATTTTGTTCGCTTCCCATTTTTGACTGACGCACGTGGTTTTATTAACTGTATTTTATACGAGAATTCACTGTTATAATGTCTATTTAAAATTGTTAGATTTTAGTTATGAAAATAACCGTTTGGTGGGTTGTCTAGTTTTTGAAGTTATCTTTTGCTGTTTAATTCAAATTAATTATTAAAAGCAAGATAACATTAAAAGTGGCCTTTTATGCTGAAAACAAATATGGCCACTGGATAGAAGCTTGCTGCCAGTTGATGACGTAGGGAACTTGTTGCAGGTTGAACGTTGAATTGTATTCATACACGGTGTTTACACAATTTTAACTTAATATTATTTCAAAAACATTTTGTATCTTTTTTCCTCTTTATTATCACAAACCATTTATTTATGTTAAAGATATGCGAGGCCAGTTATAAAAATATTAATAACTGAATATAATACCATTTAATGTAAAATTTCACGCTCTATTTAAACTGTAATTGCCACAAGAATTAAAGGAAAACTAGAATGAATTTACTAGACTTTTTTTTCTTAAATTAGCTATTTAAAAGAAAATTATACTGTAATCCTTGGGAAAGCATTGTTAAAAGTGATTGATAGTATTTTTAGTGATAATAATAGTGACACTTAGCAAATAATTATTATTTACAAATATGTTGACAAAAGTTACTTTCAGACAATGTTGGCATTACTGATACTATCTGCTCGCTTCTGCTAGCTGTCATGTAAAACCACAAAAGTGGTAATCCAAGAGTAGTATTGCTAATGTCACAGTCATAATTTAAAAATATTTATTTCAGATTATTTCAAAATATACATTTAACTTTTAAATTTCACATAACTACTTACTTACTATATGGCATTATGAACTTGAAAGGTATTTGCCACACTTACAAAATTACGCAATCTATCCCTATCTTGAGCTAGTTATATCCAGTCCACCCTATCTCTTTCAGGTCCATTCTAATGTTGTCCTCCAATTTGTGTCTAGGTCTTTCCAATGGTCTCTTCCCATTAGGTTTGCCAGTCAGTACCCTAAACATAGTTCTAGATTCTCCCATTGTTCACATACTATAATCATTTTCTGAAATAAGTTACATTTTGGTTGGTTGTATCAACTATTCACAAAACAAGGATATAATGGAATCTTTTTACTAACTCCACCGTGTCATAGTATACCCGTTCAAGCTATACTCATACATTAATTCCGTTAATAGTACAGGAGTGAATAAGGTAGAAGCGTAAAGGAAGTGTGACCGCAATTGGGTAGGGAGAGTGGAAACAAAATTAGGAAATACTACCATCTGTACATCCAGTCGGCCTTAAAGTAAGCAAGGGCGTAAAAGCTCATTTTTCTAAGAGCCCGCTAGCAAATTCTAGGGGGTTCCGGACACCCCCAACCCTACTCTTTCTTTAAAACTTTTCATAGTTATCAAATAATGTTTTTAGTAAGTAGGTGTGTTGAGATGAGTGGGGTAAGGTAGTAAAACCACTTACATAAGCTACAAACTCCACTTCTGACAGTTGTTCTGTTGTTTAAACTGCTCTTTTCTTAGGGTGATTACTCAGGTAGAATCTTACGGGTGAAAGCAAAAATGTTTGCCTCATTTTCTCGGACCCCACTTACTGGGCTCATTCCATGAAAGGTCCTTTATTTTTAAATACCATATGAATGTATTAGAAAATAAGTACAGTCTTTAAATGTTGACAAAGCTAATTTTACAATCGGAGGTTTTACAAGGAGTGTCTTAAATATCTTAGAATATAAATTAACTAATATTTGTCTGATGATTTATACAGTTAAAGGGGCATCCAACAAATTTTAGGGGTGTCAGTTAATCCTAGGGAAGGTCCGGACCCCCCTCAAACCCCACCTTTATACGTCCTTGAAAACAGGAATGAAACCTCGACCTCCCGCGTCATCAGCAATTCAGTCTAGCCCGAGAGTGACGAGTTACATCATGAAACTATCGATGTGGGGGCTCGTAGTAGCTAACTCACCGACTATTTAGTGATGGCCACCATAATTATTTCAAAACGAATTTATACATTGAACTAAGTGCATCGCTCGTGTTAGTGGGGCATAAAAGTAGCAAAGCGTGATGCGTGACCGGAGTATAGGGAGGTAGTCCAAATTGTACGTACGTGTGAAATGTTGTCCTCACTTTGGAGAGCTTGTATTGGTTTACAGTCAATTATACATACATTAATTTGTGTATCTAGAGTTGAACGAATGTTTGGTTCTTCACAAGGCGACCGAATTGGGCGTGTGTTTCACAGGCGAAAAACTATACTTTTAAAATAATATATTCCATTAATACACTTTAATGCAACTATTTGCTAAAAGTATTATTTTTGTTTGCTTTATCCGTAGGTAGGGTAAGATTTGAATAAGGTAGCATCCAACGAAAATTTACACACAAACTCGCTTGCGGATAGGGTAAACAAATTCAGGGTATAACACCCTTATTACACCCGGTCGGGATTCGAATTGAAACTCTCGACCTCATAGTCCCCTAAGAAAACCAGACTAGATGATCTTGACATATAGTTTCTGTTCCCACCAAAGCAGTTTCCATTATTTTTAATTCGGTGATATTTTTGGAGTATCTGAGTTGTGCTGAGCCGCTCTAAGGGGAACAGCCAATTCTAAGATTTATGACGATAACCCAAAATTAGTGAAATTAATTTTAAAATAAAAACAGTTATTGAAAGTTACATTCCATCTATTATGGTTTAAACATTATGTAAAGTGTTTGCCAAAAAGGTAAATATTGTATGTATCGTACTACTAAAGAGTGAACTTTCGATTACCCTTAATCAGTATAAAGTCGTTTATTCCACGTGACCACCCGTGGGATTAGCAAGGACTTAAATTATCTAACTTAAATAGACACGATCAGGAGTTACTTTTTAATAGGCTTAATGCCAAGGTCAATACATTATTTAATTTAGAGCAAGTATACCTTCTTAAGAGAATATAAAAAAACACAGACCAATCACATTTGGCTGGACAAGTACCGATACCCTTAGCTGAGATTAAAATTTTGAACTCTACATCACAAGCAATCTAGTTTATTACTACCCTGACATTCCAAACTAGTAACCCTAAATACCATTGATAAGGTGGGTACATTTTAATCAAACGCACTAACTTTTGTTTTAAGAAAATTTAGAAAGCCACGGAATGAGAAAATAAATTTTAATACCAAAACCGGAATTAAATTTGACCTTCCGAGTTGAATCCCACGCCACTTTCCTTGTCTTTCCATTTGTACTTTTGATCGAATCAGGGTTGACTGATAATTTTCTAAGTTTTACTACAGGAGATTGTTTTAAAAGATTAAATAAAATGTAATTCATGTGGTTTGGAGATGTTTTGTCATCGTGCCTCACTACCCATTCGGACTACACTCATATGAATTAATTACGATAGTGTGCTAGGAATGAGGAATATTGGATTTAGGAAGATTATACCAGCATTTCCGTAGCGGGAGAGTTAAAACTATAGTAGAGTTCAGAAAACATGGTGGGATGCAAGATAAATAAAAAAGAAATGGTATTGGTGGTAAAAAGTGACTTTTAATTTAAAACAACAACAATGGAACCAATTTAAAAAACATTTTGTTTACTGTTCTTAGGCACTATTCAATAAATGATGTTTGACAACAATTAAAATTAAAATTACAAATGTATAGTACAATGAATGAACCCGATTAATAAATATCTATTGGAAACAATAACAATTCACAGCTGAGATCGTCAACACAAAGTTGCTGTTGATATTATAAAAGTAAATAGTCAAACTTGATAAAAAATGTATGAAGTTTAGAAAGTTATAAAATACATGTCATTCAAGAAAAACGAAACCATTATACTTTAGAATGTATGTGAAAGCTCGAATCATAAATACATGATTTTTTTACATCCATTATTGTATCCAGCCGGTGGCCTGGGTCAGGTTTTTATTCAAACTATATATTTTACACTTACGGCTTGTTGGCATGTAGTAGCTTCATATACCTTTTAATTTAACTTAAGACTAGTAGAGGCACAACATCCAGTCCCCTGCCGTTAACTCATCACTGTGAAAGTAAACTCATATTTCACCAATAATATTTTTTTTGGCCATTCTGGGAATAGCACTTAGGACCCTTAGATTGGTAGAAAGACAAGCTAACAACTGAGCTAAGGTGTTGGATAAGTAAATTATACATTTTCAGTTATTTAGTCCACAGTGCCTTCATATATATTTTGTTGATCGGAGATCTTTCGGAGATTCATACCATCATCAGCATTGAAAATAACAATTAGGCCTACAATATAGAAGTGATATGAGCTATGACTATATTAATAGTGAGATGACTGTACCTGTATTTGTGCCTCAAGTTTTTCAATGATGCAAATTGGCGTTACGACATTTTCTAATACTCTTTTTTAAACTATGTTTGATTGTCGGAACAATAAGACGGGTCGTGGATGGACTTTGGGTTGGACCACTCTGATTTAGTTGGATACATACAGTATTTACAGAATAAATACGAGCTGTACATAATTTACATCATTTGATGGATTTTATACGCTATTATGAAAGGTACCCGATTTGATAAAAAAAGTAGTTGAGGTCTGTAAAAACTAATGAATTTTAGATTCGCAATAGAATCACTAAACATCTGAACCATCGTTGGGCCTTTATAATTATGAAGCCTGTTATTTTAACAAGCAAGAAAGTTGACCTAGGTGTCTAGGTACGATGAATTTGTAGCGTTTATTGATATAACGCTACAAGAAGTAATTAAATCAATGAATAGACACTGGTGAAATAAACAAGAGTGGACTCACCACTACAACGTTATGTTGTGTTGTGTTATTGCGCCTCCCGAGCGGGCCTCCCGCACTACGTTCCACTATAAACTTTGTGCCAAGACTAACTGAATGAAGTTCGTAGTGTGAGTCGTCGCAAGGAATGACGGGAAAAAGGTGTGACGTATAGTGCCCGAGACGTCAGTGTGCTATAGAAACTTTTGTTCTGGATCTTTCTCAACTCTTCTCAACTATTCTTCAACCTTCTAGCTGTTCCATCCCTCTTTGTCATGTGTTGTGATTCTCCTTTGTTTTGGCGTACCCCTCCTCCCCCTCTCTGAGCTAGAATACTAACATATATATTGTTGTAGGATACATGGAGCTTCACTCTTGTCTGGACTTCCTCCAGAAACACTTATTGGTGTTTAGGATGATCAAAAGGTATAAAATTCCCTTTCGGCAAATGTATTCTAAAATTCACTTTCGGCTAACATTTTAAATTTTAATGGTTTTCTGAACAGTTTATATATTTAAAAAGGACATAGAATATTTTCTGTCGTGTTTTGTAGACACGAAGTCCCCTTCTGGGCGTATGTCTGTTAATATCATTGTTACATCATGGAGACGCCATGTTATTCACTACTTGTCAAATTTATAGCCTGTTCGGCATGAGAAACTAAGTTTGACTTAGAATAATTTTTTGATAAATAATGGCTTTCGCATTATGTAGACTTAAAGTCCCCTTCTGGGTTTTTGTAAATATTTAATATTTTCATATGTTATGGAAAAGCCATCCTTTGTATTGGAGAATTAACTTTATAATCTGTCCGGCTAGGAAGCTATAATTCAAACTTGTAAATTTTTTGGTAAAGTTCAACACGTAATCTTTTCTGTAAGTTTTTGGATAATAAAAGGGAAAATGATGGCTAGATTAAAGCTAGCGTTTAAAATCGCCGCTAGGCTGTTATTGGTTAAGGACCTTAAGTCCGCTGTTGGAGTTGGTTGTTTTTGAAAAGAGTTGTTTATACTTCAAAGTTATATTTTGTCATTATAGGACTAGATCGATCTTTGAGATCATTATTGAGACTTCAAATTATCGTTATTGTTATTGTTATACTAGAATTTACATATATATTCCTTTTTTGCCATATTTAAATACCTAAATTTTATACCAATAAAATGACTTATACCAAAATTACCTTTTTTTATGTTGCCACATACTTACCTTTTTTTTTAATTGATGGGAATTTTTTCTAATATTTAATATATGAAATATTTGTAGAGCGGGTTCGTGGAGGCAGAACTCAAATGGACCTGAGTACGGTCCATTTGTTTTGTGTTGGTCCTATCGGCTCCTCTGCAATTATTGTCTTTTTTTATCTTTTGAAATTTTTCGAAATGATTATTTTTTTGTTGTGCACTGGCCTTAATTCATCGTTGAGTTAAGGGGGTGTTTACAACTTGTTTTACTAAAGCCAAGGGTATTCAGTCTGTTTATGCTAACTTTGACCTTATGACAGTTCAAAAATTACTCAAAAGTTGTTCTTTATTCTTACGCCTGTTAAATATATTTGGTAGATTTTACAATTATAGTCAGTTTACGGCACTGTTTAAAAGTTACAAGAAATATTCACGAGGCTTATGAAACTGAGGTTCTTATTTTAATTATTTTTGAATTGTCTGAAAAGGCCAACGTCAACATGAATTGCTTATACAATGTTCCGGTAGATTTCTGCACATATATTCTTAATATAGTTTATGAAAAATCTATGAGCAGTAAATTGAAATCGTACAGTACCAAACAAATTCACTAATTAATATGAGGTTATCTTAACCCAGAAGTATCTGGTAAAGCATCTTCAATTATATAAATGAATAAATAAACAGTTAGAGTAATAGCTTATAAGACGGAACTTTTATATTATATGGTGACACCATTTACAGTTGATTTGTATTTACATTCAAATATGTTCAATTCAGACAAAGGAAACAAATTACCGATGTTATAACTCTTGATAGAAACTGTCCAACATTATTGAACTTGCTTTTGATAAAAACAACAACATTAAAATGAAATATTTCATATGCTATTTAAAGATTAATATACTATAGCTGGTGCCGGTGGGCAAGTCATATAAATATCAAACTCATTTTGTCTGGTTTTCTGGTGACGGGAATATCAGATTTCGAATCGCGGAAAGAGTGCACTAAATGTGTTTTTCCTAAATGACTTACTACTTTACCGCCATTCAAGTGCGGCTACATTTCTTCTACATCTGGCCTAATTAATCTCTACCACAATAGCATAATCAAAATTCGTGTATCCCGAAAGTATGATGGGACGTTGTGGTATATAAAAAACCTCTATATACTAAGACACATTGTTGATAGGTTATTAAATCTATTACTAACTATAGTAATATGCATGTCTTGTATGGTTATTCAAACTTATTTCCTTATTTGAAATTTGGCAAATTTCATAATTTATAAATATTTATATATAATTTTAATAGTACGGTCTACGTTTATAATAAAACAACGCATCGGTGGGCTCATTGTCTAAGGCATCACTCTAGCACTAGATTGTATTACTAATGATGGGTAGAAAGGGTTCCGAATCTTGGTTAGGTCTACTGATGGTGTATTTCTTAAACTACTTACCACTTTACTTCTGCCCTTCCACATAGATGTGGGTACATTTAATTTAAATTCTACCTTCCTCCCCTCCAGCCCATTAGTGTAAATACGCCTATAGCCTGGATGATTGTTAAGACGTAGGAGCAAAAAAACAACAACAGGTTTATAAACGACTAATTCTCTGGGTTAGGTAATGGGAGATTATGTGGTGATGGAGGTAACTTGGAAGAAATTCACCTGCATTAGCGTGGAGAGGGGATCGAAGAACCATACTGATAAACTAAATATGGAAACCCACGACCAGTGCACTTGTAACTTCGAACCTTGATATCCCAGTCAACTGCAAACTGGTATATTACGGGCTTTACGCCTTAGAGGTTAGACTACGCAATCAGCAATGCAAGTAATACCTGTATTCAATATTTGCTTTTGCCTTCCGTTTTAAAATAAATATATTTGTAGGTATACCAATTTAAAAGTTTTACTTGTTTGATTTTCAAGTTTAAGTTTTTTTTTATGAACAAGTGCTATGCTCCTCAAAAGGTTTAAAGGTTAAATTTATATCAGAATGAAAAAAAGGTTAAATTTAATTTACATTCAAATTTGTGTTTTTTAAATATATTCTTGGTGCACCATTTCACCAAATTATATTAATAATAAATAATATATAATTATTTGAAAATATAGCAATAAAACAATATATATATATATATATACATATATATATACACATATGTATATATACACACATATATATATATATATATATATATATATATACACATATATATATATATACACACACACATATATATATATATAATACAGTGAAAGAAAGAGCCAAGGCCCCTACGATTAACAAATAATAGAGCAACAAGTTTACTTATTGATACCAATTTTCTAATACTAATTTTAAAAGTGATACAATTCCCTAAGAGTCAAAAATAAACATATTAACTTCTATGATGAGTATTAAAAAAACTAATTTAAGTGAAAAAAAATATTTACAGTAGCCTAAAATTTACTCAAATATGCTATAATAATCCTTGAAGTGATTTTAAATTTCATTCTAAGATCATAATCTAGATCCCCAATTTGATTCTAATGAAGATTATAAACATATTATATGATATAGAATCCATGTCATGTCTGTCTATTTTTCCTTTCAAAGGTTTTAATTTTTCATACTTCCTGGTCAGATAGAAGGTTGAAATTCGACATGGAGATTCCTGGGAATCCGAGAGGGATTTGAAAAATCCTAATGTTGAAAAATTTGAAAAGGGGCCGGACTCCCCATATTTATCTTATGGGCCTAAAATTAAGTTTGTCCCATCGCACTTAGATTTGTTTCCGGGGGTTTATAAGATAGCCTAACACAACCCTGCTGTGTTTTTTTAAAAAAAAATCCAGTAGGCTGACACTAAATCAATATTTAGATAGTATCAAAAATCTGAAAATTGTTATTTTCCATTTAATTTCAAAGATATTTTATATCTGTTGGTTTTGAAGCCCAGATAATAGAATTCCGTACTGGTTTTTCAAAATTTGAATAACTGACCAAAAATAATTGGTAACCAAATGAAAGGTAGAGGAGGAAGGGGGAGGAATATATTATGGGTGGTGAAAAACTAAATTTTCAGGAATGAAGAGGGAACACTAAATATAATAAAATTAGTATAAATATTCTATCTTTATAAGTAGGTAATGGTGAAATAGATGGTGGGTGTTGTGGATGAGAGAGGAGTTTCCAGATTGCCAAAACCTAAGTAATTAACTAATTATCAGTGTGATAAAGGATTGAAATTTGTCAAGAAGGTGTAAGAACCACACCAAACCGCAAATAAGGTCTGGAAATTCTTAAATATAAAATTAAAGGACCCTAACATAGAAATAAGTTCCCCTTAAAATTTCCAAAACTAAAAAATAATTGGTGATATGTAGGATACAGCAGAAAATTGGATTTTTTTACTCGAAACCATATAACCAATATAACAATAGCCAATAAAAATTTAACATTTAAAATTCAAAATGGGGGTACGGGAAATGATCAGGGTAGGACCTTTCCAAAATTAAAATGATCAAATTTCATCAGTGAGCAAGAAAATTTCAATTTAGTGAGATGGTAAAGAGACCACACCAAAAGCCCAAATGTTTTAAAATTTAAAATTACAAATTACAAACTAGGAAGGTCTCGTGAAGGTAGTGAAATGTAGAATGAGAATGAATTTCCCAAATTAGAGAAAATAACACATTATAGTATAGTATGAAAATGAAATTTCTTAAATAGCTAAAAAAGTATTAAAGTTTTTTAAATGATCAAATAAGTATCTGGGTTGAAGGAAAGCTAAGAATTTAAAACTAATATAAACATGATGACTAAGTGTGGTAGAAAATATAAATACGTGCAAACCGTTAGGACAAACGCCGCCAAAAAATAAAACAATACTTAAAATTTCAAATTTCAAAATATATTCCAAGAAATAGGGTCTCAACATTTTCTGAACCAATAGAAAAATCTTTTCATTGTGAAATAAAATTGAAATTTGGCATATAGGTAAATATACCTTCACAAATAATAGAGTGATGCCTGAATAAATGGGATTTCAAGATTGAAAAACGAGAATTATAAGAGCTCGAAATTTTACAGCTAATGTAGAGTAGTATTTTCGGTTTGGTTGAAAATTGAAATTAGGCAGGCAAAAAAACAAATAAGTCTTAAAATTTCAGAATAGGAATGTGGCAACCATAACAGTTTGGGGGACTGGGCAGCAGCTTGGCACTTCCCCAAAATATTAGAAAGTCTACCCTTCAGTACGGAAAAAATTTACATTTGACAAATTGGTAAAAGGATTACCTCAGATAAGATAAAAATTGAAAGATCTAGAAATAAATAAATGGTACGGCGCACCGCACAGACTTTCTCTCTCTTTCTATAAGCTCGTAAGATTTCTGAACGGAATAATGTACATTGTATCATCACCACTCCACATAAGAATACGCATAAAATAATATACAATGATATATAATCAATGAGAAAAGAGGTGCATCTTTGTCCACCTAAGAACATTTCAAACAGTTTAATGTCTTCCACAAGGGTCAACACTTCGTATTAAAATTTCGATTTCTGGTTAAAGTTTTAACATTTTATAAGGTGTTGCAGATCTTCAAGTCATCGCATTGATATTTAATTATTCATTTATACATTTTGACCAATAAAAAATGTAAATATTGACTATTGAGTCTAAAATGGAGATAGATCATTGCTATGCAAACATTTCTCCTAAGAGCTTTAAGGAAAAATAACATACTTTTTTAGATACTTATATTTAATTACTCTATGGCATTGGAGAATTATTGCGTTAAGACTTAAGTAGTATATGTTTACAACTAAAGCTCACAAAATTGTATTAATATATTTGCAAATATCTCAGAAACTGTTGCTTTTATAAAAATATATGTCAAATAAAAGTTTTTTATTTCTAATAGTCCTACAATTTTGCAATGATAAGTTGTTTAGTTTCTCAAATAGTTGTGGAGATACGGAAATTAACGCTTCTGTAAAGTACCCTAAAAATCATTTTCATAGGAAAATGAAAATAGCCAGTTTATTTATAATCTTAATCAACGCCTAGATACGAATTTTAATCAAAATCGTTTGAGCAGATTTTGAGAAAACCAAATTTTTCTCTTTTCGCCCTTCAGTAAACTACCCTTAATTTTAAGTTTTTATAGACACACAGACAGACGGCATTGCAAAGACTATTTTTTAGGGTTCGGGGGGTCATGAGACGTCGACATCCATCAACATTTCAGGTTAGTTTTTTTTTACGGTCGCAATACTTAAACTTTAATGTCCAAAAAGTTAAAAAAATTCATATAATTGCGTATAGATTGAAAGTTATTGATTTTATAAAAATATGTTTCGGATAAAATATCTGTATTATAAATATATATACATATTTGTAATGCTAAGTAATTTCATATCTCAAATAGTTTCGGAGCTATTATAAAAAATGTTAATTTACGCATCAGACCGGAGCCCTTAAAGCCATTTTGCCGAAATATTGAGAGTAGCCATTTTGTTTGGAATATTTATTAATGTTTATAAATGAAATTTAATCAAAATCGTTAGAGCCGATTTTGAGAAAATCGACTTTTTCTCTTTTTTCCCTTCAGTAAACTACCCTTAATTTTAGGGGTAGATATCCAATTCCAAAAACCCCTCGGGGCAACCCTATGAAAACCCTAGATATCAAGTTTTAGCTTAATTGGTAAAATAGTTTAGGCTCTAGTTGGAGGTACAGACAGACAGACAGACAGACAGACGGAAATTCAAAAACAACTTTTTCGGATTCAGGAAGTCATGAAACGTCAAAATTCATCAAAATCTCGAGGTCGATTTTTTTGACGATCACCATACTTTCTCTACCTGTAAGATAGAGAGAAAGTAAAAATGGGAGTCCAGGAAATGGGTGAAAAGTGGGAGTCCTCAAAACTGGCTAAGCTAATAGAAACAAAAAAAAAATTATATGGTAGACAATTTTAATTTGTAGATGCAGATGAAAAACCTAAAAAATAAAGATCACAGAAAGTAAAGATTTACCTTGCATAGGATTCATAGAACTGATATTACATGGGTAAATATTGAATGATAAGATATCGCCTCTACAGGAGCAAACTAATAATGAAAGTAAACAACTTATGGTGGCATAGTTTGGTGGACTTAGGAAGATATAATTTTCATTCATCACAAATATCTCTAATTCGTCTATTATTTAATTTAATTATATTATAGCCCTCTTAAGTTGATAGTGAGAATATTTTATTATTTCAAATGAGCACAGGCTCCTTGACGAAATACTAGTCTATTTATATTTCGCTAACTGGTAAATTACTGGTCGGGTTTCTGATTGTTGTGTTAGAATGTATAATAAAAAGCTTAAACATTTAATTACGAATACTGGAGACCACGAGCCACTCATTGAAATTTTAAAATAATTTTTTTTTTCATTTTAAATATTTGCATGATAAAGTTTCAATAAACTATAAATATGTTTATATATGCAGTATACAGTATCCACATGGTATGTAAACTGTTCAGAAAGGTAAATATTGTCCCTTTATATAGCGCTTCCCCTGTTTTGCTTCAATGTTCTATATTGTTTGAATAATTGAAAATTATTCTTGAATATTTGCCCTCCATTACCGCGAACGTGTGACTTGACACATAATTCCATTATTCTGTAATGGAAGCACTTCACTGGAAAAGTAGGTCAAGAGACACTGGTACATAGCTACCTCTTTTAGAGTGTGATTCTCTTCTTGTTTGGTTTGGGAGGTTGGGGTTAGAATACCGGTAGAGTATTTAATCTTGAATGGCCTCCCATTCTTCCACCACACATATACGGGTAAGTTTCCCCTAGAATAGACCTAGCTTACTACCCAATTCAGTCGCCGAATGGTCTAAAGCATCATCACTCTCGTGTTTGACTGACCTGCTGATGATGGGGATATCAGGATTCGAGTCCTGGTCGTGTCTACAAAGGGTGGTTTTTCCTACATTGTTTCCCAATATCCTTCTACACAAACGCTGGTGGATTACCTCTAAATTGCTTCCTCCCTCATACCTACACTAGTAGGATAGTTCTCATATGGATGTATTACCTGAACAGCTGATAAGACGCGGTGATGAAAAAATTAATATTATTTATACTTTCCTCCTTCGCGTAAATTAAATACCACACCGATGAGAAGGGGACTGAAAGATGTTATACTCATATTAACTTGTTTTTGTGGTGCCATGAAGATCGAGGATAGAATCCCAGTTGGGTGTAGTTAGGGTAAGTTTAAATAAATAACTTCCCACACTCTATCAACGAAAATGTTTGTACATTTTTTCTAAATTCAACCTATCATTTATAATATATTAGTGTAAATAGAAGATAGACTAAGCGGGTAGTAAAATCTGGTGCACAAAAAAGTTGCTGATAGTCTGATCAATAAAATATATAACAATAATTTTTTTAAATAATAAAATGTGTTTTTTAAATAAAAATATAGCTATTTAGAAATAATTTACGTTAACCAGTGGCAGCATGGAAGGTATTGTTAAGAGTTTCCCAATTCCATAAAAGAATGGTTGAATTTTATAAATGACGTTATTGAGCTGTATATTTGCATACAAATCACAAAACATCTAAAGTATTCCTGGGATTTAATAAAAATCCTGTGATTTAGAAAAGCAAGAGTGATGATTTTGAAGATTTTTTCATGAATACGGGGAATAATATACACTTTTCCTGATTTTATTTTTATGTTACAAAATATAATACATTATGAAGCTTTCGAGATTACTTGACAACCAACCGAATGTCTTCGTTTCAAATCCAGGCTGGAGTTCTATGGTGCTATTCAACATCGAGACTGAGTGTTGTTTGAGTACCAGTGTAATTTTGCTATCTAGGACTACCTCCTCACTGTATATCCAATCATACTTTAATAATTGTTTGGTAAAATTACCACGCATTTCCATTAATAGCAGCCCCCCCTCCCTTTCTTACCTACCCACAAGATAATCTATCTGAGGTAGGTAATACAGCTCAAACCGGGCGTCGCATCGTGAAGAGGTTTCCTGTACCTTACTTCAGAAATAAAACGAGTTGAAACAGTTTTATTATAATCTTAAAATTGTAATATTTGTAACATGTTACATCATACTACCCCCATATTAAGCTTCACGCAAAGGTTTTCCTTACAAGTCATACTACCCACTCCGTATGAAACCTCAATATTAATAAACTTCCTACAATAGTAAGCTTCTCTGTTGTAGTCTCATGTAGATTCAGTCTATATCAAGAACAATATTAAACAAAATCAAACAAGAATAAACTGCCCTCAATCACAAACTGTTCATTACTTACCCTTTGTATCTTCTGGCTAGAACAACCTTCAAGACTGGAGTACACACCTCGCGTCCTAGATTGATGAGTGGGACGAACAAGCCCTGGTGAGCCAGCAACTGAGGTTCCGAGCGGACAAGTCAAATCGATCCTTATGGAACTAACCAAGGACAATAACTACTGAAACAATCCAGCCGTCCGGCGGGAAAGACGATTTCAACCACCAAGACATCGTGTGATGTATGTACGTCACAAGCACCAGTAAAACAGATCTCTCTATCACCACTGGAGGGCGTGATCGAGACAGGCCGCCAATCCTAGCCTGATCAAAGGACTACGTGCTATTCTACATCCATTGAAATGACCGATGGGGCGTCACCGACCAATATGGACATCCCCCCTTCCAACCCCAAACGACTAGAAACACTATATAAATCTGGCGGTTCTGAAAACCAAGTGACTATTATTATTATTCGCCTTTAGGAGAAGTCATGTCTTAGACTATTATATTTCAACGCCTTCAGGAGAAGTCATGTCTTAGACTATTATATTTCAACGCCTTCAGGAGAAGTCATGTCTTAGACTATTCTATTTCAACGCCTTCAGGAGAAGTCATGTCTTAGACTATTATATTTCAACGCCTTCAGGAGAAGTAATGTCTTAGACTATTATATTTCAACGCCTTCAGGAGAAGTCATGTCTTAAACATTTATAATCAACGCCATCTGGAGAAGTCCTATCCTGGACTTGGACATTTACAGGATGATTACGTATTTTGTTTATATTAATTAATCGATATTATTTTAATAAACTTCAACTATGGCTTGTCCGATTTTGAAATAAAGTAAAGTAATTTTTGGTATAAGCCGGAATAGGCAACGTAAATTATTTACTAAAAGTTTTTTTAAACTAAATTTTGTTATGAGACACCTAATTCTTTTTTCCGCCACTTGGGCACTAGTGTCTGTGAAGTCACTTAAAATATTAGATTGCCACATTTATAAACTTATTTTTGCTAGAAGTATTAAATTAAAATTCACTGAGTTTTGCAGACTAAGTAAATGTATAAAATCCCTTTTTGATAATGTTTTCTTTTTTAATTGCTATTTGAATTATATATTAAAGTAACGTACAGTTTTTCTGATTGATTGATTGATTTAGACTTAATAATTTATCAAATTATTTATTGAAATTACTTGGGATTTCACTAGACCTTTTTGGTAGTCTTTTTTTATTATTATCAAGTAGAAATCTTGTTAACGTCTTTTGTTGTGTCAACATTTAATAGTCCCGCGGGAGTTTGACTTAATGCCGATAAGCCAAACTCTCGTGTTTATTGAAATATCTGTATAATAAAATATTTAACTTTGGTATTTATTCTGTCTGTATTCAATTTAGTGAAGCAGACACCTTTGTAACCATTTCAAAGATGCCCATTAGGCTCTTTTTTGTAGTCTAATAAATATCTGACTAGATATTTATAAAGAAATGATTTGTTCTAATTGTCAACGTTTAAGGTTGTTTTGTCAATATTCACTGTCGTGAAGCTGACATAGTGTAGTTTGGTCGAGTTGTTGTCTCTTCCAGACTGATATAGTTGATTTAAGGTTATGTTTCATGTTTGGCAACATTCACATGATCAAATTGCGCTTTATTATTAACATGATTTTCAACATACCCCCGATGGATTTTCGAGTCAATGTAAATTATTGTTTCAATTATTGTTATCTTGAATAAAACATTCAAATTGTTATTAAATTGTTGCTAATGTCTTACTTCTTTATAACTTTTAGATTACAACCCACTTTCCTTTTAGTCTAGTGTGGCCGTAGCTAAGAGGTGGGTGGTAACAAAATATACAACAAAATCGATAAATAATTATTTTAAAATAAAATAACTATTTAGCCAATAGCAAATTATCTGTTGTTCAGTGAAGCCTGGAGAAAATAGTACTTAAATACGTTTCCTAGTTAAAAGTAAACCTTAAATTCGATATTTCAGTTGAATGTCCGTTAAATCGCCTCTTAATAAGAAACTTCGCCACCAAAACTACATCCTCACTCTACTAGCACTCAAACAACACTTAAATTCACTCTTGCGTACGGCTTAAGAAGTGAAGGTTAGCAATTTTAAAGTCAACCACAATCAGAAGCTCATCTTTGTAGATTTTAAAATTATTACCCTCGGAGTATCTGAATATATATTAGTTTCAATAAGATAAAATATATTAATCCGTTTTTACATTGTTAGCTTTTTTTTACAGCCTCGTTTTGAAGGAAGTCAAATGTTGACAAACAATTATGGTGGGCTTTAAAGGAAGTCATCCATTGCCAGATCTCCATGGCTTACATTATCTCGGTCGCTTTCTTTGAAGGAATTCCATCGCTGACATATCTCTATGGTTTTCTCTAAAGGAAGTCAATCGTTGACATTTTTATGGCTCTTTAGATGAAGTCAAGCGCTGACAGATCTTTATGGCTTTCTATGTAGGAAGTCAATCGATGACATCTCTCTATGGCTTTCTTTAAAGGAAGTCAATCTCTGGCTGATATTTATGGCTCTCTGTTAAGGAAGTCAATCACTGACTGATCTTTATGGCTTTCTATGAATGAAGTCAATCGCTGACTGATCTCTACTGATCTTAAAAGTAGATTAATCGCTGGCAAATCTTTTTGGTTCTTTAAAAGAAGTCAATCGCTGACAGATCTCTATAGCTTTTTAAAGGAAGTCAATCGCTGACATATCTTTATGGCTTTTTTTAAGGAAATCAATCGCTGAAAGACCTCCACAGTTTTCTTTAAAGGAATTCAATGACTGACCGGTCTCTATGGCTCACTTTAAGGGAAGTCAATCACTGACCGTCTCTACTCCGTTTATTGGATCATATTAATATTATGTTAATTTGAATTTTAAAATAAATAAGGTATATCTTGTTAAGGGATATATTCTGCCCCGGGTTGAATAAAAAAAATACCATTTCAAGATTACAATTATGTTAATTACTCCAGCGAGAACAGGGAAGGAAAGGAAGAGAATAGCTGCTGTAATTACAACATGACATACGAATAAAAAGGTTTCAACCAGGTTTATTCCTTTTGCATGTATATTAATGACCGTAGAAATGAAATTAACAGCCCTCGCCCAAGATTGATGAAACCTCCGCCAGGTGAAGGGAGAAAATTGTTATATCTAATGACTCCCCGGCATGAGTAAGAGTAGAATATTTGGGAGGGTAACTTTCTAAACCATTACGTGCTACACTAATATACTTCTAACTAAAGGTCTCCAGCTACCTAATATTTCAACACTAGTCCAACTATAATAGACCTATTTAATTATGTTTCAATAGGTTTGTCAATATATTTAGCCAGAATTACTTATTACTTTAATAAAATTACTCAGTATTTCTCGTTAGAATTGTCATAAAATGTGTAAATAAATATATTTTTTGACATTTTAAATTAGTCAATTTTGTAAAAATGATGTGTATCTACTATAATATTGATTCTTATTTCAAATGGAAAAATTAGAAAAAATATGTTAAAATGCTAAATAATTAATTTTTGTAGATTAAAATTTCTTAATGTTTAGACACTATGTATAAAATTGAAATATTTAATCGGCTATTGAACTAGCTTCTCATTTTTATTCCAATGCTATACATACGTTTAATAGAAAACAATTATTTTACTCCGGATTTTATTACAATTCCGGGCTTCTAATTACATTTAATGGATGGTGATGAGAAATGTAAAATTTAGAGAAAACAAACAAACATTTGAGTGGAGGGAGAGCAGGAAACCGTATAGAAAGAATTGAGATCCAAACTCCAGATCTCCCCATCACGGAAAACCAAACTAGAGGAGATTGATATTTAGTCCGCACGCATTATTCACCATATAACAAGGTTTGACAAACAATATTTTACCATTTGATTATAATATTTACATACGATTGACCATTTGGTGATAGCGGTAGGTATTTAGATCAAATTAATCTATTTCCAGTTTGAGTTTTTAGATCTGTTTAGATTTTTTTAAAGTACGAGTTTCAGATATTAAACTTAATCTGTGTTTATATTAAAAAAATCCTGCATGTTTTCAATATTCTAGATTCTAGAACATATAGAATTATCTGATAATTTTGATTTAGCAGAACCTTACCCAAAAATGTATCTGATAGCTAGGGTGGCTATACCTGCAGTGGTCTATAGTATAATTCTCTTAAGGAGCTTAAAGAGAAGTTTATTTAAATTTGTCTATCACTTAAAGATTTAAAAAAAAAGTTATATCTGTGTGCTATGAAATTCATAAGACTCTAATAAGCTACTAGACAAGGCAATGAAATGAAATGAAATTAATACTAAAACACATTATTAATATTACTTTTGAGGAGGGGGAAGTACACAACATTCCCACCCGACACCCCAATTTGTAACGGCCCTATGTTAAATGAGTAAGCACATTATATAAAGAGAGGGAGCAAAAGAGATATGTTGAAAGAGAGACTGAGACCAACTGAGAGAGACTGAGGTAAATACTGAGAGTGGCTAAGAGAGATTGAGGTAGAAACAGAGAGGGATTAAGGGGTCATCCTCAGTAAGAGAGAAATTGCCGCGCAAATGTTCAGCTCTAACGCAATAGCTAATTCTGCGATGCGTTATTTAGAAATATGGTTCACGCCAAAATAAATTTGAAATATTCCCTAACATATATTTAAAGTCTTATTAATAGAAAACAATGTGTGAAAATGTGACATTAGCTCATTTTAACGATATTTTAAGCCTATTTGTGAAAGTTATGTGAAAGGGATCTAGATTTAGCCTTCTTATAACAAATATGGTAGTTTTTTTTATAGGCTAACAACATTTTTTTAAGAGTATATGAGAACTAGTAGTGAAATTTCCTCTTTATCTTGAGATAAAAGTTTCCTAGTTTTTTTTCACCTCTATCTTATTGATATTACAAGGGGTGTTTATAGGTGAAGGGTGAAAAGGACTATAAGCCTATACAGAATAAAAAAGTACTTCTACAAAAAGACACAGACCATTGTATTTTAAGTCGTGTGGCCTGTCATAGATTGATTAAGGCGGCTGCCTTAGGAGGGATTTATAAAGATATTAAAGTGACTATAAAGTCTGTTTACCACAATTGCTCTAGCATATATATTTGTTTTACATTCTACACATTTAATTTTGAAAACTCTGAAAAAACTGTGCTGAACCTAAAATTTATGTGTGTCACTTAAACCTCTCTTGTTCCATGAGTGCGAGCTTATTATCCCAGCGTGTATGGTGTAATTGTCAACAGCCTGTGTAAACGGATACTTGGAGCCCCCACTTAAGGGGGAAAGGGGTGTTACGTTATGTTAATGACGATCTTGTAGCTGATCCATAGCTTATTCGTGGAATGATTGGCTATTATAAATACAGGAGGAGAGGGCTTTAAAATACTGCCAACTTAGCCACCTTGTCTGCTATCTTGCGCCGTGTGTGCCGGTAGTTACGACGTGTAAAGCCCCATGACGCAATAACTGGAATGTCATTGAACGTATGCATGATAATTGGCCTATATTGGTCTGGTTGTGGTTTTACAATCCTCATTTAAAGCTAACGCGAGTGAACTTCCTCTTATATACCTATTTATTAGATCAAGCCGTTGAGGGCACCGTCTACTTAAAGGAAAATATCCTCACTCTTCGGTATTTCCTATATATAAAATTATAAGCTGTTCTGAAGCTTCAAAACCACTCAAAAATTCATTAATTACATCAGAACTCCCCGTTGGGACCCTGTTAAAATATTACTTTATCAGTTTGAGGAAGGCTAGAGCTAAGTTTCTAACTATTTACTTTGAGCTCGTAGCTGCAACATTTCACGTGGAACTTTGTCGAGAATAAGCTACTTTCACATTTATTAATATTTTTTACATAATAAAAACTTACATTTTAAGTTTTTAAATCCTATAGAAAAATGCTGTTAACCTTAACATTTTTGGTATCAAATTATTTCAAAATAATAGAAAAACGTCAAGGCGTCAGCCTTCAAGTGAGCTATATCGACCAAATGAGCTGCCGTTATATCTTGGCGATGATATTGCCGGAATTTGCTGATATATGGTGTCATGTGGTCAGGAAAACGAACTCTCTGGAAGTTAATCTTAGTTTTCTAGACTGGAGCCACTGCATCTTTGATCGCGTAGCTACTCATTTGTCCTGACAAGGTTGAGTTTGAGCTTGTTTCAGACCCACTGCTTCACAGACAGGACTGGGGGTTTGAAACCAGGACCTATAGATCTATAAATAGCTCTGACCACTAGACTACAGAGGTGGTAATCAGATTAATGAATCACCTCTTAAATAGTGCTGTGTTTCTGGACGTCCACAAAGCGCCTAGACTCTTCGGTAGGTGGCCAATGTTTTGGCATAGCATTTCTATTTATTACTGGCCAAAAGAGATACTTCATTTTATGCTCACTAAATTAGATTAAGAACATAATTATAGTGAGCTCCAATTCACATGTACTCAGACAAATTGACATCGACTCAAGGGAAACTCAAACTCACAAATTCTCCAGAGTTGATCGGGCAGTGCATTAATACATAGCTGATTAACCACGCTTCTCAATTTTATATAGTAAACACTTTTTCCTTAATTTTATTTGTTCAAACAAACTGCGATAGAGTATGGAAATCACTAAAAACAAGTTTTTAATATTCCCTAGCTATAATTCCCCATCTAGAACAGAGTTTGGACTGCAATAATACAATTAAAATCGATTGTGGATTTTTTAGAATCGTTTACTTACAAAATCGGGTAAAGTAACGAGTAAAGACAGTTTAATATACATATAATTGTACATACACCAGGAAATCAATTCATCGAATAAAAACTGTGTGTTTAATTAGTAACACCAGGATGTATAGTGTTTTTCTAACATTGGTTGATATTTCTTGGTTGATCCCTAAACTTTTACCTTTATCTTTCTCTCCCCTTTCAAACAATGGCTGACCTTGAAAGAAAGAACCAAGAGAAAAGATTGTGACACGCTCCTCCCTTGGTCCAAGCATCTAAGTATGAGTTTTTAGCGGTAAGTTTGTGTAAATAGTTTTAAGTTAGTATTAACAATACTCTTTTTACTTTCTCTCTATCTTATAGGTAGAGAAAGTATGGTGATCGTCAAAAAAATCGAAGTCGAGATTTTGATGAATTTTGACGTTTCATGACTTCCTGAATCCGAAAAAGTGGTTTTTGAATTTCCGTCTGTCTGTCTGTCTGTCTGTCTGTCTGTACCTCCAACTAGAGCCTAAACTATTTTACCGATTGAGCTGAAACTT
>CABFWB010000504.1:0-26091 GCA_902151455.1 Timema bartmani | reverse complement strand
ATACCGTATATTAGAAACCCATCCTTACTCATACCGTATATTAGAAACCCATCCTTACTCATACCGTATATTAGAAACCCATCCTTACTTATACCGTATATTAGAAACCCATCCTTACTCATACCGTGTATTAGAAAACCATCCTTACTTATACCGTATATTAGAAACCCATCCTTACTCATACCGTATATTAGAAAGCCATCCTTACTTACACCGTATATTAGAAACCCATCCTTACTCATACCGTATATTAGAAACCCATCCTTACTTATACCGTATATTTTATAATACTCTTAAATTATAATTTGTATTTGTAATTGTGTTTTAGATCATTCATTTATAAGTTGATAATATAAACCGTAGAAATTACTCCTTCGCTATTGTTCCCTCAGCTTCTTTGTCCTTTGTGATGACGCTTTGTTATTTTTTCGGTATTTAATGCTTTGAAAAAATAAACACCATTCATACTGAATGGGCTAGTGCGTAGAAATTAGGTAACTTGATTAAATAATAAGTTTCAACCTTGGTGGTCTTAGGGTAAAGTTCTCACCCCAGGACCTGATGTTCGTGGTTCAAACCCAACTAGGGTCAACGCATTTATGTCGATATATAACATTTCGTAACAACATATTTCGGAGGGGCAGTAACGCCGCCGGTTCCAAGTTGATTGTGGTATGTAAAGTAACCCTGGAAAATATGTGGAAGTATCTTCCTGACAAAATTGGTAGGCTCTTTCTCTCTCGCTTGGAGAATTTAAGTGCGGTAGTCAGCGTGAAACCACCGCACATTCTGAACTTCCCTTGTACATGTGCTTTCTATCAGTTTGTTCAGACAGCAATAACCAGCTGAAGGACCAAGTGAACACCCAGCTGCGTCACAGAAAAAACAGTTTTGTACAGGTTACCAACATATAATGGGGACTACAAAATAACTAATCTTGAAGTCAACAATACATTTGTTGCAACCTGTACAACAAACTAATCTTGAAGTCAACAATACATTTGTTGCAACCTGTACAAAACTGTTTATTTCTGTGCGTGGATCTATGGGAAGTGAATCAAATCAACTTTCGCGTTGAAAAACTCATCATCATCAATAGGACATTTCAAAATTCTTTACCAGACAATTGGATTTAATTGTTTAATTGTTTTTAATCACCATCCCGTCTATCTGATGGAAGTATAACATAGAGGAAATGTACCCGCATTTGATTGGAGGTAGATTGTCAAACCATGTATGAAATTCCACCCTTAGCATACCCTACTGTGACTCCCATCATTTCAAAATATAGAAACCCATCTCCATGTGGAGTGGTTAGAAAGCTCGTCATGGTTGTATTCCGGACATTGCCAGAAATATATTATTATAAAACTATTACTAACCCTGGCACTAAGGTGGGTCTCATAAGCATACTTCACTAGACTTGTGGAACTATTCGAACCCCGCCATCCTAATTACTGAGAAACCAGACCATACGAGACTGACGCCTTATCTCTAATGTCCTTTGGAGCTGGCCATTCGCCATTTTGAAGAGAAAAGCACGAGTTAGTGGCAACACATAAAAATACTCACTGGGAGCAGAGATCGGTTAGTAAAGTCATTTTAATATTAGAATACTTAACCGTTTATTAATAACCGAAATAAGTATTTACAAAATAATTAGTTTGATTATTTATGCGTTACAAAATGTAATTTTCAGCTTACAAGCTAGAGTTTAATTAAAAAGTGAAGCCATGTCCCCAAGATATGTTTTAATTAATTATTTAATCCATACCATTTTAATGTGTATAATTACAATTTATGCTTAGAGAAATAGTTTGTAATTGAAATAAATCTGAAATCCTTTTCAATTAAATTTGATTATTATTGACTCTAAGGCTTAACTGAAGTACAGCACAAGCCAGTATTGGTCATGACAGAGTTTTAATTCTTCATTTAATAAATACTAGGCTTACACGTTTGATGTTTCTATCTGCTCGTTGTGTTTTGAAAATACGTAGCTGAATCACATTTATTTTTGAATAATTCTTGTGTTTTGATAATAGATATCAATTTAAACTATTATGCGTCAATTCTTCTTAATTATTCTGTAGGCTACTAAGTTAGTCTAACGGGCAAGGATTAGTTGGGTGGTTTAGTGGAAGTTCACTCACGCTATTGTAAAGTGGTGATAGGAAAAAAAAGTTATACATCACATGTCAACCCAGCTGAGTTTTTAGAACCTTCCTTACCTGGAAATTCAGTTTAGTCAGACCAAGTGACCAAACTATGAATTTATGGATACATAAAGATTATTATTACTACTATTATGGAATACCCATATTAAGTACTTTCAGTTTGTTAGTTGTGGACTATTCACTTAATGATTATACTTTTTTTTCAATCTCTTTTCTTGTTTTCCCTCTTTATTATTTTTAGCTATTAAATTTATCTCACCCGCTTTGGTGAACGCGTGGTCTAACGCACTACTTTCACATTAGACTAGACTGGAGATAGAGGAAGGTTCGAGGCTCAAATCTCGGTCAGGTATACTGAGGGTGGTTATTACTAAATGTTTTTCCACTCTCTCTTTCTCTCTCCCCACGCAAATTCGAGTACATTTCCGATAAATATAACCTCCTTGATTCATAAAACCAATAGCATAATTAGTACATAAGAGTATAACCTGAAAGGGTAGTAAGACACGGTGCTAAAATAATTGTTTCATTGTAATCTGGTATACACTAAGTTAATAAACTAAGATAGATTATGTTGGATATTTAAGTTGTGCACGTATTTGACTCTGAACTCAAATTATTGGTTTCAACAATTCTCCCTTTCTATGTGTCTTTTTTTACCTATGCCTACATCATAAATTGTTTAATGGATTTCTTTAGAATTTTGTATCTACATGTTATAAGGTCATATTTCTAGACAAGATCGTGATTTTGATTCTAACTTTTGAATTAAGAGAAATTTACTGATGACTTATTTTTGAAAATTCTAGATATTTTGAAAATGTCACCAAAGATTGTATTAAAACGTATATTAAGGGATGTTTAATTTAATAGATAGCACTTTTATACTTTTTTTAATGAACATTGAATCAAGGTTAGTTTACAAATGATTAAATTTAGAAAATTTGATTTTATTCTGAAATGGCTGTAACAATTTTGTTAAAAATGGGTATTGGGGGAGAGTCTTACATAACAAATAAATAAGTGCATTAAAAATTATTCATCTCAGTGTAATTTTCTGATAAATGTTTTATAAAAATTTGAAATTTTTCAAAAATTGACTTTATCATTTTATTTAAAACGTAGACATGAGAAGGGTATTATGGAATAGTCGGGAAATACAGAATACTCAGGTTTTAGTTCTGTTTAGTGCTGCCACCTCTCGGAAATATCATGAACTACTTCAAAAGACTCCCATGATGCTCTACTGTGAGAGTTGACCGCCTGTTACTGTTTAACTGCTCACTACAAAACGAATTTTGTTTTGTGCTTCACAAGAATTTTTGCAGGTAAGCCTTCAAATATTTGTATTAACTACTACAATGTGACTTGAGCTTTAAGACTAAGCATAATGTACACATAAAGAGTTGTAGTTTATTGTTATGAGATTGGTTTTTCAGTGACAGTATTTGTTCGGTTTTTCAGTGACAGTATTTGTTCATCAGTTTTTAGGCTATCTGTCCAAGATGGCGTGTCGGGTATTATGGAATACTAGGTATTCCCGACATAAACAATATTGAAAAAAAGTTGAAATAGTAGACTAGATTATATTTTAATTTTGATACTTTACATTCTAAACAAGATTTATGAAAAAAATCAAAATTAACGTCAGGCTAAATTAAATAAACAAAGTTTAGTTTGTTATAAATTAATTGTATACCCACTGAAGTGTAAATATAAAATTATTTTTAATGCCATTTAAACAGTTGCCTACAGACTAAACCTGCAAGCCATTAGTTTTCTTGTATGTTTTGTTTGTTTTAAGTTCACCCCTCCCTTTTGTTAACTATAAGGGTTTTAAATCGTATGATTTTTTTTTCAGATATGCCTAAGAAAAAGGTGAGGGGAAGAAGGGAAAACGTCAGTGTCCGAACCAGATGACTTTGGCTACAGAAGCTGTTCGGGAGAAGAAGATGGGGTACCTCAAGGCGTATAAGGAGTTTTAAGTTCCACTTCTCTCTTCCGGCTTGCCAACAGTAATGAGAAAATTGCTAAGCTAGCCGCCTCAACTACTCTAGGCCGTAAGCCAGTGTTTTCGAAAGAAATAGAAGATGAGTTACAGAAGTACTTAGTTGAGATGGAGGCAATGTTCTATGGACTAACCAAAAGGGATGTATGCAATCTTGCCTACCAACTTGCGGTTCGCAATAACATTCCCCATCCATTTAAGGATGAAGCCGCAGGCAAAGATTGGTTCTATGCTTTCTTGAAAAGGAATCCAAAACTTTCAGTTCGTAAACCGATGGGTACATCCTTTGCCAGAGCCAGGGGGTTTAATAAAGACGAAGTTGACAAGTTTTTTGACCTGATCGACGTTGTTTTCAAAAAGCACAACTATCCTCCTAACAGGGTATTTAATGTAGACGAAACCGGTTTGTCTGTAGTTCAAAGTAAAATCCTTCGTGTAATAGGTCTGAAAGGGAAGAGACAGATCGGGTACCTTACATCAGCTGAAAGAGGTTCCCTTGTTACCATAGTTCCTTGTATGAGTTATGAGTACTGGAGGTGACTTAATACCACCATTTGTCATATTTCCACGTAAAAACATGAATGAACAGCTGCTTAAAGGTGCCCCGCCAGGAACCATAGCCTCTTGTCACCCAAGTGGTTGGATACAAACAAACATCTTCACCAAATGGTTTAGACATTTCATTGATGTTGCAAACCTCTCAGCTGATTCACCTGTCCTGATTTTCCTTGATGGACATGCAACCCACAAGAATAACATTGACGTTATCAACTTAGCTAGAGAAAATCATGTTACGATCATATGTCTGCCTCCCCATTCTTCACATAAAATCCAACCCTTGGACAAAACCTTTATGGGTCCATTAAAATCTCAATATAGTGAGGAAGTGAGATCCTTTTTACGGCACAGTTCAAGATCCTTGAGTGTTTTTGATATGATGGAGCTATTTGGCAGGACATACCTTAAAGTACAACGTGGGGACATTGCAGTTAATGGTTTCAAAGCGACTGGCATCCATCCCGTCAATAGAAATGTTTTTAGCAGTGAGTATTTCATTGCTTCAACACTCACAGTTCCAAGGCCTGAAACAAGACCTATTGAACCAACACCTGCCCCCATCCTAAGTCCATCAACCCTCTATGACTCACCTCAACCGTGTTCATCTAAAACTTCTGATGTTGATTGTTCCTGTCAAGCCAAAGTCGACCAATCTTGTCCTTCCTATACAGATTTCACCCCCACCTCCAAAAAAACAGAAATCAAGTAGAGGCAGGAAAGCTGGTTCCTCCTCTATAATAACATGCTCTCCATATACAAAATAATTAGAGAGCGGATTGGAAGAAAAACAGACGAACAAGAAACTCGAAGTTTTGAAAATATAAAAGAGAACAAAAGCTAAAAAAAACCCTGTTAAAAAATTAAACTTTAACCTCTCTTCTAAACCCAGGCCTAAGGCAACTAATCTAACTAGAGATGACTCCAGCAACGATGAATCTTTCCATTCTGATGTGTCATCTGTAATGGACTACATGCCACCAGGAAAAGAACCGGACAACAAAGACACTGAGTGCATTCTTCTGTGATGGAAAATTCTCCGAAGATTCCAAAGGGGAGATTTGGATTCAGTGTTTAAGCTGCTCTTTGTGGGCTCATATTGACTTTACAGGGGCAGAAAAGGCAGATTACGTTTGCGATTTCTGTCTATTTACATGAAGTAGACTCATTATATTAAAGTTTTTGTTTTTAAAATTAGAAATAAATAGGTTTCCTGTACTTTAGATGGCTTTTTCATTATATAAACCTCGTATTCCATACTACCCGATTATTTCATACTACCCTCCGTTTGTTATATTATAATTATTTTTATTTTTTATAAACAAGAAAATTAATAAAAATTTTTACACATGTTAAAGTTAACTATAGTTAATTATAGTATGTGTTCATACTGCTTTTGGGAGTTTTTACTAAGAAACAGTAAATTACATACAAAATATGTAAATGGTGTTCCATAATACCCTACTCTCCTCTTTATATGACGTTTTACATTTCACATAATATTGAATACTTGTTTTTCAGTTAAAAACATTTAAAGGGATATGGGTTTGAATCCCGGTTGGGTGCATTGAGGGTAGTTTTTCCAATATGGTTTTCCACTTTCTTTCCACGCTAATAAGGGTACATTTTCTCTTAATTCAAACTACCTCATCCCTAACTCATTAACGTTATTAGTACACATGCGTATAGCCCGAACAGGTAGTAAGACGCGGTGCTAAAAAACTAAAATAATTTGAGCTGCTTAGTTTTAGTTTGATTCGTTTGCCTCAACCATTGAATAGGTTCAACTGTGTCTAGAAAACTGCTGGTGGGGGAAAGGTGGAAACAGCCACCAGTCTTTTCTGGTTTTTCAGTAATTGGGATATTGGAGTTCGAGTCCTAGTCAGGTGCAATGCAGGTAATTTTCCCCAAATGGTTTCCCCATTTTTCTTCAACACACATATGCGGATATAATATTTGCACTAATATTATAAGTACCTCAGGTTTACCAGAGGTTTACAACTTGGGGTTTATGAAGATTTATGCTGGGATCCACAAACCATCTATGGAAAAAAGACCAATTTATTTAATTGTTTGTTGATTTGACATTGAAGATGACAGTTCCTTCAATATCAGTGTTGGATTTTGGTTCCTTGCTCCCTCGGTGTACCTTTATATTTCCAAATGGGCAATGTCATTAGCCACCACTTATCTTTGTGAAGCAACGTTCTTAAGTTCTTGTACATATTAGGAGTAAATATAGAAACTGACTTAGTGTAGAGCCAGACCTACGATTGAAATCATCCTACATTGATGATGATAGTCATTCAAAAACTGACGGCTAGAAACAACACCAATCATCATGTCATTAGGTGGGTGTTGAACTCAAGTTGAACATCACTATACAGACGCTTTGAAAACCTACTTTTAATAGTATAATAATATATTTATTTAAGTAATAATAGTTTGATATTGAAATAAATAAATTTTAATTCTTTTATCAACATGAAAGGACCCGATTCTGTGGCCATATGGTCTAAGGCGCTATTCTGACAGTAGACTAGTCTGCCAAGTTCAAGGTTCGAATCAAGGTCACGTTTGCTGAGGGGTGTATTCTTCCTCTAAATATAAGTTTCCTAGTCCCTAACACATTTGCATAATTATTAGACCTACATAAGCACATAACCCATTTAGATAGTAAGACACGGTTAAAATAATTTTTAAAAATTATATGAAAGGGATTACGTAGCATACTACAATTTTGTACATAGACTTTTAATCCCGCCCCGTTTGGTGGGGGATAGTGGGGGGCAGCAGCAAATTATCAATGGCTTCAGGAGGCCTGTGATATATAAAATGTTGGGAACCACTGCTCTACACCAATAGTGCAATTAAATGCAGCTAATCCATATGGACATAAAGATGTGGTGCGTAAAATATGTATTTATAAGGTAGAATTCCAGGTGTAGTTAAAATAATTTAATTCCTTCGCAAATGTGCATACTCACTTTTCTATGTTCTTCTTTAAAAATAAAATAAAACTCATGGATCGTTGAAGCGTTGCCTGAAAGTTATTACGCTAGCACTGATTAGAAACATTTTATAGGGCATTAAAAGTTTGATAGAATAAGCCCTCACCCGAATTTCTAGCGAAAGGCTTAACTCATAAAATGCCACGAACTTTCTAGAGCTTCTGAGATTTCAGTTATAAGTTATTAACCTAACGTATATTTTTTACCCTCCACAGGACAGTGGGAGAGTTAAGAGTACAACTAATTGAAAGAAAATTTTCTCACGTTGCGGTGGCTCCTGGTAATAATAGTGGAAAGAGCTAACCCTATTTTTGTAATTAAAGCTGAGATAATTATAATTAGAGATATACCGTTTTAAAAGATATTAACAGCAATTTAATTAATTATTATATATATTAAAAGCCATGTTGTGTCAATTTGTCTATTCAGAGTTTTTCTCAAACAGGTAAAAAGCTTAAACATTGCACACTGAATACTTAATTGTTGTAGCTACTCCCAAAATTCCTAAAACCATTTTCTCATCGGGTTGACACCAGGGAGGGATTCAGCCCACCAAGAAATAGTTTTAGTAGGAAATAGTTTGAATTTATTAAGGATTATTTTGAAAATGATAGTTATGTAGCTTCAAAACCACTAAAAATAAATTCAATTGTAATATCATTTTTTATTATGACCCTATTAAATCATATCTTTATTAATTTGTTTGAGGAAAGCTATATATATATATTTTCAAGAATTTTCCTTAATTCTTAATCTAAGAACTGCAACATTTCACGTTAAAATTAGTTGGAAATTAGCTCATTTCCCCTCTCAATGAATTATTTAAAAAAATATAAAACTTAAAATGTGAGGTTTTTAAATCTTAGTAGGAACATGTGAATACATTCATTTTGGTGTGAGCCTTGCTCTGAAATAGCAAATCACTTCTTTAAAATTGTGGGACTCCTGGATGTATGCAACGCGTCCAGTAGGCGTCCTCTTTAAGGTGGGGACGTAGGAAAGGTGACTTAACGGCACTGTGTTTGCAGTTTTTCTGGCAAAACATTTTATTTTGGCTAAAATAAATATTTAAAATATTGCTCCAGTATAAACGTAAAGCTTAATTTTCTTTGCACGATGACTTCACCATTTGTTGAATATCTGTAATAATCATAACGGCATTAAATGAAAAACTTTTTAAATGAAGAGAAAAAGTTGTCAATAAATTCCATGACATCCTTTACAGATTTACAAGAACTTTTGAAGTCACCACTATGTGAAGAAAATTAAGCCTTATGTTTCTATTGGAACAATATTTTATTTATCTAAGCTAAAAAAAATTGCTTTAAAAACTAGAAAAAGAATACTCCCTTAACTCGCCTGCCCTACATCCACACATTAAAAAAATTCCTCTCCAACACAAACATTTAATTAGTATGAAACGTACAAACTAACTTAACTTTGGACAGTGCACCTACTACCCGTACACACCCGGCCTTTGGCCAAGATATCTCTTTACTATTCTAATTAGCAGGACGAGCCAGTTTATTTAGAGTATAAAAGCCAATTTTTAACACCAGCTGGAATTGATTCTATACGAAAATTATCGACCCCTCAAGCCACTTAATCACTTGCACGAGCTGAAAATTCCTCAAGATTTCGTTAATTTATTTTGTCTTGCTTTGGATAAACTTTTTTTCTCCTCCCTACAAAGTGACTAAACTTTGTAACTACTTTGTATTTATTTAGTGGTGCTGGTTTTCATAGCATCGTGTCAGTTGAAATTACTTGTTTAGAACTATGAATTGAAAGGAAACGCTGCTACTTAAGGGTATACATGGCGTATCTCTCATGGGGAAAACTTTATAGTGACCCTTACTTGAACCTTATTTGAATTATTTATCATTTGTCTCTTACAACCCAGACTATTCATATATTAACATGATTAGGGTAAGGATGAGATAAGGTAGATTTCAGAGGCAGTACACCAGTATTTGTGTGGAGAATCATCTTAAAAGACCCTGCCAAGATTTGTAACCTAAACCTCCTTATAACCCTTAACTTGGCAATGTAACATATGTGATACATTCAATTTGTAATTTTTTTACAAATAAAATGATCATGAAATACATTATTTTTAGTTTGAAGATGTTTGGATACAACCTAACTACCGTTTCATGTTGGTATTTTTGAAAATAGTAATGTATAGGCTTTATTTTATTTGAGAAATTATTGAAAATTGGTTGTAAACCTATTTTATAATATATGGTGCCAATCGAAAACCAAAAAAAGACGCAGCTTGCGCCTTTGTATTCTTTCCCAATGGTGCAAGTTCTTATTGAAATAAATACCTACAGTATATTAATTATTTGAGTTTGGTTTCACCTAAATTATAATAATAATGATTATTATTGGATTGCCGTTTACAAAGAGGTTGAGGGTTGAATCTCAACCGGGTTCACTGGAGGATGATTTTATACAAATTATTTATAATTGGGGCCTCTCCACACAAATGATCTGCATTTCATCTAAACAACCTTATAAATTCCTAACTCTTATATTAAATTTCTTTTAACAATGGCGTTAAACGTTAACATAAAAAAGGTCAACATCCAACCCGAGAGTGATAAATGAGCCTATGCATACTCATTCTATTATTTTAGGTCATACAAGCGTCAAGCCATGGCTACATCACATATTAACAATCCAATTTAGAAAAAACAAACATGGTTTTTCCAGACAAAACATTCTACTGTATAGTTAGTATTATTAGTATTATTGTCTAGGTATTGATAAAATCATTCAAAAGTGCCACTTGCAGATCACATGACCTAACGTATTAATATGTGAAAGTTGATGTATATTTTTCTAGCTATGAGATAAGGCCCTTCCTATAAAAATTGGTTTGTAGTTGGTTGACTTTACCACTTGGGGCTCACAAGGATAATTAATGTGTATTAAATGAATAAAAGGAATCAATGATGACCTTTACCAAATTCTATCTAACAGTGGACTGTGTATAGAGTAGTCTATTTTTATAGCTTCTCCCCACACAGTTTGAGATATAGCACACACGCACATCCACAAATTATCATACATACTTTATATGTTTCTTCTAGACACAAAATACTAGTCATTCCGTGACATCAAAGTGATTTTCCACATGAGCGGGTCCAGCATTTACCAGAGTGTTTATTTGGAGTGTTCCTGGAGTCAGAAACTTCTCTCTAATAAGATGGCAATGGTGGGTAAAGGCTTCAGACGAATTCTTTTCATGGTTATGTTTGGAGAAAGCTATAGAGTCACGGGCGGTATATTGCTCGACGCAATAAACGGGCAAGGGTAGAAGCCGTAGGGTAGCCGGGGTCGGGAGCAAAGCTTTTCGTAAAGTTTTGTTACGTTGGTTTGGATTCGTGAAAGTTGGTGGTACTCAAATTATTATATTGACTACGTTTCAGAGTGTTCCCTAGTGGCCGAGTGGTTAGAGATAGCAGACTTAAAGGTATTACCCACTCGAAGAGAAATATCCTCACACATCAGAGTATCTTATGGGGATTAAGCTCCAAAAACACTAAAACAATCCTCAATTTAAATAAAATTCTTTGTTGTGACCTGGTTTAAAACACCACAAACAACTTTATTCATTTGAGGAAAGTTAGATATATGTTTCTAACTTTTTTGAGCAACTGTTCATGTTGCACACAAATGCACTAATCACGCTAATGAATTAGAGATGAGTAAGATCAAATTTAGAGCATGTGTACCCATATTTGCGTGGTGGAATAGGGAAAACCTCCTTAAGTACACCTGACCAAGATTCAAACTACGATCTCCCTATCAAAAGCAGTCTAGTATAAAACGAGTGACGCCTTAGACCATGCGGCCACCAAAGCAGGTAACCTTTTATTTTGTTCTCTAAACGATGATGTTTTGATTCAAATGTAATTAAAAATAAGCTAGTTTAACATTATTATATACATTTTTTTAAACCACAAAACTTAAAACGTAAGTCTTTCAAACCTATTGATACATATTAATATTAATCATATTCTAAAATAACAAACCACTACTTAAATAATGCGGGATTTATGAACGTCTAAAATATGTCTCGACACTCAGTTAGGGATTCAAGATAATCTGGTATTGTATCAAGGGATAGCTGATCTAATTTGGTATTCTCATGTGGGTTAGAAAATGTAAGCCTTCTTTAGTATAGAAAGGTCTAAAATTGAGGGTCAGGGGTGTTGCTGTCCTGGGTTAAGTTGGTTATTAAATGGTGAGCTGAAATAATCTTGTGGTTATAAATAAAATATTATGACGGTTTTTATCAGCAATATAAGCAACAGAGCATTTATATTACAATTTGTGGTAAAAATATAATAATACATTATATAGTCTCACTGATAAAAAGTAAAAGTGACTCGCCAGGTCTTAAGTCCAAATTATAGAGACTCGTTTTTATATTTCACGTCAAAGTTATATCTGTCTACAATGTAGTATTTACCTTCAGTAATTATATATTTTATATCAATATCTTTACTCTAATAATATTTCTTTATTTTTATATTAATGTATTTACTTTGATAATAATGCCTTTATCCGTAATAAATTATTTATTTAATCTTAGATATAGCCATAGGTTAAATAGCATACACCTAAATAGCTTTCTAATAAAGAAAAAATAAACATTTAGACCAAGTGAATGGAAATTTTAGTTCGCTGAGGTACCGGAACTGTCTTTCAGTAAATACATTTTTTTTATCAAGGTACCCTTCAGTGTGCAAGTGAGAAATATGTTTGTTCCGCCTTAACTGGATTACTGGCAATGGGCATATCGGGGTTCAAATACCATCTGGGTGGACTACGAGTGTGTTTATAAACGGGTTTTCACTCTCCTTTCACGCAAATATGGAAACATTTTCTGCAAATTCTACCTTCCTCATTCCTACCATTACTATAAGCATACTAATATATATATATATATATATATATTAGTATGGCGATCTTAATGAAAACAAAATGAAATAAGAAACTTTATAAATTTTCTTAATATTTACTTTTTAACTTTAACTTTCAGTGAATGCCTTTCTTTCATCAAGGCTTCGTTAGGGGTACCTCGACCCACGCGGTACTCCTTCTCCAATCAACGCGGTGACTAGGGAAACGAGACTAATTAGCACGAGGTGAAAAGGTTAGCTAAAATAACAAAGCGAAGAATCAAAATACCCCAAAGACAAAGATAGATTGCCAAGGCAGGCAAATTATTCTTGTTCTATCCACGTGCACAAAAAAATCTCAGCTACACTGTTTTAGGAAAATAACAATACTCTATTAAGATGAATGAACGTGTACTTTCTAAACACAAGGTAGCACCATCCCATGGCTTACTAATAATTAATTCAACTAGAGATAACAACTCCCAATATATGATCCACATCGGCAGACACGTTGACAAAAGCTTCAGTATATCCTTATTTGATTTATGTGATGCGGAGTTTAAGGTTCAAAACTCAACAGGGTAAATGAGATAATTTTTCCTAAATGGTATCCCACTCTGCCAACACGCAATTTCGAGCATTTCTATTCTAAATTTTATCTTTATCATCTGTAATAACCATACATACATACATTCATACATAACTGTGCATTTAGCTCAAAAAACAACAACTCCGTAACTAATCCATCCTCACTAACTTTCTCCACACTTCCCTATCCTTGTATACTCCCTTCGCTTCAACAACACTCCCATACTCCGAGTCACTCATGGGCTTTTATTCTTAAAACTCTTAATGTTTCTCTTTATACAAATTCATCTACAAGAGATAGCCACGTCTTACATGGCCTAGCCCTTACTTTTGATCCTAACACTCTTTCTTCATAAATTTACTTTGTCACTAAATCCAAATTCATCCTCTCAACATGCCCAAACCAACATAAAACGCTTCTTTCACATTGACTTATTGGATTCTCATACAAACCGCAATTCTTCAGCCCCCATTAATTACTGACTTCATCCATATGAGTTTTTCAACAAATATTTCTTAGATATCTCATTCCAACCCCATTCACCTTGCTCTTGTGCGTTTCCTGACAAACCCACGCTCCACATCCGTAAAACAATATAAGCGTTAACACATTTTATATACTGCCATATTTTTATCTTTATATACTATTTTATTATTTACAATAGTCCACATACATCCAACTAGTGTTCGAGATGCATTCACCCATCTGTTGATTTCATCACCTATCCTTCCATCTTTACAGAATATTATGCCCGGATACAAAAACCCAATGTTATAACAGTTTTTCCATTTATACTAAGCTGACACTCACAGCCTGATACGTTCCTATAAAAAACTATCAGCTTAGTTTTGGAGACATTTATACGAAGATCCATTCTGCTTGTCACCCCATTCAAACGCCTTAATGCATTCTTAAAGTCACCTTCATTATCAGCCATTAATAATTCATCATCTGCATAAAACAGCACTCCCACATTCACATTGCCTATTTGTACACCATCCACATCGTCACAAGCACCGCTATACACTTATCCATGAACACATTAAACAACCATGGAGACATAGCACTACCTTGTTAAATACCCTATCCAATGTTAAACCATTCGCTCAAAGCTCCATCATCCCTAACGCATGCTTTACTTACATCAAACACCTTCATAATTGCGTTCAATAACCATAAATCCACACTATACTCTCTCAGATTATTTCTTAACATATATCTATTCATAGGATATTATTCTTTCTCCAGATCAACAAATGCACAATACACCTTCTGCCTTACTGCCATTAATTTCTCAATCACACGTTTCAATGCAACCTCTACCTGGCATTAAATCACATTGTTCACCCCAAAACTTTTCCACAGTTTTTTTACATACCCTCTCAATTAATACTCTCCCAAAAAACTTAACTGGAATACTCAACAAACTAATTACCCTATAGTTTTGGCATTCACTCTTACTGCCTTTGCCATCTACAAACGAACAAGGACAGCATTCTTCCAATCATTAGGAACATTCGAAATCCCAACACACATACTAAACAACTTACACAATTTGGCAGGTAGTACAATGCCCCCACACTTAAGCATTTATCTTGTGATTCCATCTACGCTTGCAGCGTTTTCCTTCTTTAACATGTTTATAGCTTTTAACACCTCAACCTCATTAATTATTTCACTCCTCATAGCTTTTAACAATTTTCTGCCCCTTTCTTTAAGTTTTTGTAATGAAATTTCTCAAAATACTCCCTCCATCACTCTCTTATACTGTTTTCATCCCAGATCATCTCACCACGTTCATTCTGAATGCCATAGGACTTTCCTTACACACCTAGGTTTGTTTTCTTTACCAACTTCCAGAATAGCGTCTTATTTTCTTCAAAATATATTTCTCCTTTTAATCTCATTTGATCTTTATTATCCTTTACTACTTTCTTTTCATTTATCTTCCTCTCTTTATATACGTCCCACACCCTCTCCCGTTCTGTTTCACTCATCAGAGCAGTCTTTCATTTGAATATTTCTTTCTTTTTTCTCACAGTTCTTTAACTTGTTCATGCCAATATGCATCTCTTTTTAAGTTTCTCAGTATCGTAGGTCCACACACATCTTTCGCGCACTCAAATACGGCCTCTTTTATTCGGTTCCAAGTATTTTCTATATCATTAACATTAATTTATTTCAACATTATTTTCATTCATGCTCTTTTAATGTCAATTTTTAGGCCAGCAATCTCTCATATTGCTCTCACACAGTTTTATCCTGAAATTTTTCCACTTTCACTCTCACTTATTTTATACTTTTGCGCTGCTTCTTCACAAAGTTACTACCTAACTAACTACTAATTTCATTAAGAAGTGCTCCGTTCCTCATTCATCTCCGTGCACATCACTGATATTTTTTTAACTAAATTTCTAGGTCTCTTATCATACACCACAAAATCAATAATCGTTCTCGAATAACCCCTTTGTTATATATACATGTTCATATCTTTGTGTTTAAACCATGTGTTCGGCACAAATACAAACTTTTTCTAAACACAGACTCACTAACTCACTACCATATTCCTTTATTTTGTCATCACCATACCGTCCTAACACTTTCTCTAAATTATTTCCTTGGGTACCCACAGATATATTAGTATCTCCTAACAAGATAATTCTTCACCCAGTTCACATAAATTCAAGAATTCATTGAGTTCATTCCAAAACTCCACTATTGAAATCTCTTCTTCACCCTCCTTCGGAGCATAACCAGCAACCAACATAATTCTACGAATGCCTATTTTCATACGTACCCATAAAAGTCTAGATGACACCAACTCATACCTTCTCGCTACGTGCTTAGCTGTTGAGCTTAGCATTAACCCTAATTTCCTGGCTTTCCCTTACCCATTCATCCATACCAGACCACAGCGCCAGGCTACCATCACTCATCATCAAAATATCTGTCCCTTTCCGCTTAGTTTCACATAAACACAGGATATAAATTTTTATTCCAATCATTTTCTCTAACAGTTCATTCTCTTTACCACACACTACTCTCACACTCCACGTTCCAATAGTCTATGTTCTCACCAGCTTGTCAAAAGATGGACTCTTCAGTTTTAACGTCACTGCCCATCATAACTTTGGTCACCCAGGCTAATATTGTACTGTTTCCTTTAGTAATTAGTCTAGAGTAGACCAGGTTACTAACCTTGATCGTACTCGTACTCGTACCCATGGCAATATTCGCTGCTACCTACGGTAAGTATGCTGTACTGAGAGGTGGTGGCACATTTTGCCCAGTATACCTAACACATTAACTCAGATAAAATTCGTAAAGTTCTAAGGGGTAGTAAGAGTCGGTGGGGAAAATAATCTTGTGTTGAATGCAATACTTAGCATGCAAAAACTGGTTCATCTCAATTAATTATCGCGTTAGTTTCAATTGCATTAGTCTTGAATTGGTGGCCTACCACGTTCCAGATCACATAAGCTGATAGTTCCCACAACAAACCGACCATATACTCCCTACCTTCACGCTCCACACTCGCCCCCAGGGTGTGATATGCTATTATAATTGGTATGTGTGTATTGAATACGTCACAGTATATTAACTGATAAAACCACCAGGCTACGTTTGTAGGGATCAAAATGGAAGTCTAATTGCGTGAATAATTCTGAGTCTCAGTTTGTAATTGATGGATTACTTAAGTTTAATTATAAAACATAGGACCTCCTTGGTTCTGCTTGGGGATACTTAGATGTCTTTTTCCCACCACATCTTAATACCCGTCAAGGATAGTCGCATTTTAAATACGATAATTAAGTAGGAACAAAAAAGGGGGGAATTGATAGTAAATATATCGGCACTTGCATGAAGAGATATTGGCAAACATTAAGGAAAGCCCACCCTCAGTACACCAGGCCTGGATTTGAGCCCTAATAACCTCGTAAACTACAGAATAGGTTAGTTTATTGTTCATAAATAATTGAAAAATAATATCTGAATACGGGAATCAAACCTGGGATCCTTGGACTCAGGCACCAATGCTCTACCACTGCAATATTCAGGATTCATAAGGGAAAAAATATTTTATTTTTTAAATAAATATATTCTAATATAAAATACAGAAATTTAAAATTATAAAGAATGTAGTCCTATTTATTTGGCCTCAGTATTATTGGATCAATTTCTACAATAAAGTATTTTATAATTTAAAAAAATATTTAAGTACGTGTTCTTTAATGTACATCCACATTTAAAACGAAAAGAATGTGAAATATATCTCGTTAAAGCTTATTTTACACCGTAAATTTGGTTCCAATAAATATTCAAGTTGAACGATGTAGCTATGTCAGGCGTGATTGATTATACCTCGTAGCCCGACAATTATCATGGGGATAATAATTTGTGAGACCTTAACACATATCTACAACTTGTATCACTTATGAAATTGAAAACTAATGACGCCATACAAATATCTATAATTTAGAGTGACAAAGATGGATAATCCTAGCTGCTTATATTACCGCTGAAACCATCAAACAATAAATTTAACTTCGATAACTCATTTATTGCGAATATTTTTATCAAGATCAAGTCATATTTAAAAAAATAAACTATGACCCGAAGAGAAACTATTGGGACAGTGAAAATAAAAATAAACCTATATAAATATGTCAACTAAAAACATATAATTTATGTTAGAACGATTCCAAAAAACGTTTATATTAGGGTGAATTGGATAAAAGGTGTAAAATGAACACTTAACCGAGAACTGAGACGTATTTAAGATGTTCAGAAAACCCACGTTACAATATAAAAGTAGTTTTAAGTTTATTTTAAAACATAGCTTTTGCCAAAATGAATTTGAAAAGATTGTATAGAATTAAAAACCTAATATTATAAGCTCTATAATAATAACAATCATGACACGGTGAAGGTAGCTCCTATACAGCGTCGTTTCCCACTACATGTCACAGCTCTGAGATAAAACTGAAACTTTAGAAACATAAATCTAAGTATTTTTAAAATACTTACGAAAGTAATATTGTCACAACAGAAAATGTTAAGATGATTGAGAATTATTTAAATGGTTTGGATGCCTCAAAACTGCAGTTCGTACTACAAATATCACAGAGTGATAATTTAATCATTAAATTATGTGGTGGTTTTATTTATTATTACATAAATCTCATTCCTACCAAATAATAAATGAGGTAAGTGAGTCATTTAATATTTACGCCTTTCCTTCATCTAGTGATACAATTCCATACGTTGATTTAAAATAAAAGTTGAAATTTAATTTAAATTTAGATTTAAAAAAAGTTTACATGAAATTATCTATTTAATAATGTTTATTAAAATCAAAGTTTCACAATTAAAAATATATATACATATATAGAAAGCAGGGATATTTTATGCAGGACCGGGTTTTAGTGTGGATGATCATCTGGAACTGTCAACTGAACTATGGTATGAATATATGTTGACCTATACGATTTTAAAATTAAACTGAATAAGGATTTTTTGTTAATATTAGAATAGTATTAATGGTTTCATGACTTAAAGCAAGGTTCCTAAACTTTTTATAAAGAAGGAGCCCTGGAACAAAATAAAATATACACTGAATCCCTCGTGTTTTTTTTCACTAGTATTATGCTGATAATATTATAATAGCATCAATAGCACCATTTATGATGTATAAAACAAACGGAAAACATCAAATGTTCAGGCTGCGTCTTGGACAATTAATGGCCTTTATTAAAATTTACAACAAAATTAGAAATCCTAATTATTGATGGCATTTTATAGCGTGAAAAAAAATTCAATAATATTCTAAAATCGTCTCACGGATCCTGAACTAACTGTAGTGGAGCACAGTTTGAAAAACGCTGGCTTAGAATTTATTTTGGCAGATTCCATCTGAAGGGGCATATTCCTTTGTTCCCAGGGGTTGTCTTAAAATACTTTATTTATGGGGTCAAACTTGTCTTTCCAACGCGTTAGGGATAAACGTATTTTATCCACGCTAATAAAGTAAGTAAGAGGAAGGTACAATTTAGAAGAAGTGTTTAAACCTTCGCGTGGAGCATGAGTTGAAAACAATTTAGAAAATAATACCATATCTGGGCAGAATTTAAACTCTGGTCATCCTGTCATCGGCGAAAGCACAAAGTGACTGCACACATGTGACTTATCAATTAAGTTTTCCCATTTCATATACAAGCTGATGTGAGTACACTTCTTCTAAAGTACCCCCCGCCCCAACCTAGTCCATAAATTAAGCAGTTAAACTAATCATTCTCTGAAATATATTTATAATTAAAAAAATATAGTTGAAGGTATTTTTTCTGAATATATGTTTAGCAAATGCGTTTTCCGACACCTTAACTCAGAAAAGTATCTGCCTACTAAACTAAGGGGCTGAGGTTAAATTCCCAGTGAGGCCGAAAAATTTGCCATTGCTGAAATTTGAATTCCCCCTTTCACATTGAGGACTTGTATCTGTCAATTCCAGAATCACTTTAGTTTGTAAGTCGTGAGATAAGAGATTTTTTGCGTGCTTCCTAGTGCGCTGCCTTAGACTAAGTTTGCTACATCAATTATTGTTGATATTATCATTAAATAGTGATAATATTATTAGTATTACTACTAAATAGTGTTAATATTATTTAATGTTAACTCTGATTAGTGATATTATTAATATTAACAGAGTTGATGCCGTAGGATTAAAAATATGTTTAAAAATTGTGGATTATGCTTTCATATTAATGTTTAGGTTTTTAGAAATAATATTGCGCTTACAAGTATCGAGAACATGATGGATTGACTTGTTTCATAAAAATGTTGGCGGTAGGCCTTTGGGGGATGTGAGTTCGTAATTGATTATATGTAAACCCACTCTACACACTCGTTCGCCATTTTCCAATCTATGCGCATGGCAGCCAAATAGAATTCCCACTGAATTGTTATTCATGCAACATGACGGGGAACATCGAGTAGTCGACTAAGTGAACGTTTTAAAATTAGCTTTCTGTAAACGCTTTCGATTACATGCTCTATACACTGTTTATTGATGAGGTGGAAATTATGATTGATACCCTAATCCATCTATACGTTTTAATTATCTATTTAAATATATATAAATTATAGAAGTGGTGTTGTTCAAAGGGTGGATAGCGCGTTACTTGTACTACATTGGCTCGTCGTTTAGGGAAAGGTAGGAGAGGTTCTAAGCCCAGTTGGCTACACTTATAGATTTTTCAAAGTGTGAATACACTGCTTTTTTTCAAAATATCCTCTTGCTAATACAAATAAAGGGTGGAGGGTAAAATGGGGGAAAGTACAATTTTAACTCAAATTTAGCTATTGATTCCATCTGTTAGACGATTATGGGACTTTCTAATGCACTTTAGCTTAATATGTTTTAGCAATATTTAAAATAAATTAAAAAAAAGTATTTACTCGGGTATTTATGTGGTTTGAGATATAAAAGTGGTTGTCCAGAAAAATATGTATAGTTTGACTTGCCCTTTTCTCTCTCCCCCCACCCCCCATTCCTCCCATATCCCTTTTTTTTAGCATCGCGTCTTACTACCAGTTCGGGTTATATGATTATGTACTAATTAATAACGCTAGTCGTTTTAGGGATTAGGGAGGTTATATTTATAGGAGTTGTACCTACATTCGTGGGAAGGAGAGTGGAAAACCCATTTAGAAAAATCTCCCTCAGTACACCCGACCAAGACTTGAAATCCTATCTTCCCATCATCATCAATCTAGTCTACTGTGAGAATACCACGTCATACCACGCGGGCACCGAAGTGGGTATGTACCCTTCTAATCCATCTCATTTCTAAAGTCAATAACGCCCTTTTCTTTATTTATTTGAGGTATTTTGTGTGCATTTTCTGATCCCACTCATTAAACAGGGTGTTCCGATTTATGTGGGAAGTAACTGGAATGTGTATAGTAGATTTCAAAACAACACTAAAAGTTCTTATGACCATATTATGTAGTATGATCGATGGCTCCCGGGATTAGACCTTCCAAGCTTCTGCTGGAATCGTTAATAGCTCTGCTTGTGTATCTGCAGCCCTGCTTGCGTACCAGCAGAGATAACATACGTCGTTTATAAGAGGTGTTCGAAATGTCCACCTTGCTCCTGAATGCACGCGCGCACACGCCACATCATTGATTGTCTAACACGTTAAACACCCCAGGTGGGCCACGGATCTGCTGGCAACCTTGTTCCACACGCTGGCAAAGCATTGCTCTTTCCGTAACGGCTGCTGCGTAAACGATGACCTAGAGACGTTCCCACAGATAATAATAGTCCTATAAATTGAGATAAGGGGAGCGTATAAGCCAGGTGAAAGGTTCTGCATGGCCCATAAACTTTTGAGAGAACCGCTCATTCAGAGGCTCTGGCCACTACTTAAATGTGGTGGCACCCCATCACGCATGAACCACACACGGCGTACCAGATCCAAAGGGGATTCCTCGAGTAGTACATTTAACTGTTGTTGCAGAAAGTTACAGTAAGATTGGCCTGCCAAGCGTCCAGGTAACACGCAGGGCCCGACTAAGGTGTCAGCAACTATTCCTGCCTGTACGTTAATACTGAACCAGGCGTATAGCCAGAATGGGTAATAAGACGTGGTGCTAAAAATAATTATATATATTGAAATGTTGTTGGTGGCATAACTGCACAGCGCTGTGTGGATTCTTGGCAGCCAATTGATGGGTGCTGTGGAAATTGAACACACCATCCCCTGTGAAGCCCGTCTCTTTAGTAAAAAAACACAAATACTACAAAGTGATGGTCACGACCACATATGTGTAAAAACCGTGTATAAAACTCTACTCGTGGTGGGAAGTGAACGCCATTAAGAGATTGTACTCTCTGAATGTGATACGAGCGAAGCAGTTGTTCTCGTAGAATATTCCAAACATTTCAATGTATCTAGCCTTCTGCTGCCGCTATACGACGGGTGCTGTCACCAGGATGCTCATCAATGTGAGAACACGCTTCTCCAAAGTCACAGCTTACGTATGGTGGGGCCAACCAGCATGCTCACTTAATTTAGTATCTCTCAGCCTCTCGTCTATTCTCTGAAACGTCTTCTTATTTGACAGATGACGATTCGGAAAGCGTTCCACGTAAATACGTCTCGCTCTCATCGCACTAAACTTGGCAGGTCCATACATTAGATGCATGTCCGCCATTTCATGATTGGAATGAACCTCCATGTCCACAGTGCTTTGTGAACAGCTAAAACTATCTGTAGCATTTGACATAGGACGTATGTCGGAAGTAAACAGTAAAATGGGCCTACCAACACACACTCCACGTTCACTCTGTACACAAACAGGAGTATGTATACCGCTCACTAACAACGGACAAAGTGACATAAGCTGGTAATTCGGGAGTAATCGAACGTAGGATATATGTTCATAAGGACCTTTGTGTTGTTTTTAGATCTACTATCAATACTCCAGTTACTTCACACATAAATAGGAACCTGTCTTAGCATAAGACTTACAAACTAAATTAATTCTAAAACTGACACCGTACCAATTCCTCTAACTGATAATTCATCAAAGTGAAGGTGTAAGCCACAATTTCACCAGTGGTAAATATGTCAGTCATGCTGGGAATCGAGTTTGTAACCCTTATATCAGTAGGCAGGTGCATTCACGACTGTGCTAGGGTGTTGGATGCTGTTATTAGACAAGAAAAAATGAGTCAATTATATTCTTTTAGCTTATAGATTTTAGAGGATGAATAATAGAAAAGATTAATCTATGAGCTAGGGTTGGGGAGAGTACTTTGGAGGAAGTGTACCCACATTAGCGAGGAGAGAGGATGGGAAAACTTCATTGATAACTTTCATATGTATTATTTGTAAATCAATCAGTGTGTAGTGAATATATGTTGAAAATTAGAAATTCAAAAAGGTTGTATTATACATTAAAGAAGTTTGAAATTTTACATAGCCACTAATTTAATATTATTAAGAATGATAGTTGAACATTATAATTTTAACATGAGAGCCCTTGCAAATATATTAAAACTTGAAACATTTAAGATACTAGGGTCATGGGCAATGGGCTAATAATTTGGTGATCTAAAACACACATTAGTGTTATTCCCTCGTTATTATAACATTTATCACTGATGATGTACTTTATTATATAAATTTAATTTAATTGAAACAGAATGACTACTGAATTATTTATAGAAAAGTTATTTTAAATTGCTAAAAAATTAATGAAGGGATATAGAAAATGTAAGAATGTAAGTTTACTGATTGAAGATTTTAGTAGTACTCTCGTTCTTCTTTAAGTTGTGACGCTGTGTGAGCAACAACCATTCGACGACTAGTTTCGATTTAACTTAGTTCTACATCATCCTCATTAAATTGTGTATTGCAATATCAAATAATTATATCATTTCCCATAGCTTAAATGTAATATGTTTCCAATTTTAATATGTTTATCTTTTGTTACAAAGGCTCTCATGTTAGATTAATTTTTTTTGGCTGTTTATGACATAAAATTAGTGGTTATGTAAAATTTCAAACTTGTTTAATATACAATACAACATTTTGTAATTTCTAATTTTTAGCATATTTTCACTATACACTGATCGATTTACAAATAATGTATACTCTACTTAATAAATTTAAAATGTGCTTCATAATTCACATTTGTTATCCATGATACATTAGCCTAGATTTAAAACTCAACATTCACGTCCCCAGCAATCCAGCCTCCTGCGAGCCTGGTGCCTTAGACCACGCTACTACCAATGCTGGCTATATAATATTCATGTTTGTGAATCAATCGTTTTACTACTACAGTTTTGACAATGATAGACACTAGACAGCCCATTTAGAGTGTTGAGTGTTCTAGTACATGTCTTTGAGTTTCCGGTTCGATTCTTGGAGGTATTCGCAAATAAATACTGTTCACTTATACATGGGATCCTCTTTATAACTAATTGACTAATATCTAGTCACTAAGATTGTGTGTCATACATTAAGCGTCCTAGTTTAATTTAGCATGTGATTCGTGACCTGATATAATCTGTTTGCTTAAAAAGTGTAAGCTTAGATCATAGATAAAAAAAATAACAACAGACCTAATATTTGAGTGCAGCTGTTTATTTTCTACACACTGATATTTTACTGCTATAACGGACATACTTGAGATGAGGAATATTGAATTTTTAAATATTTTTGTAGCACCATGTCTTACTACCCGTTCGCCTTATACGCTTATGTAATAATTAAGCTAGTGCTTTTACGGATGTGGAAGGCTATATTTATAGGAAGTAAAGCCGTATTTGCGTGGTGGGAGAGTGGAAAACCATTTTGGAAAAACCACCCTCAGTACACCTGACCAAAATTAGAACCTCGGTCTCCCCGTTATCGGCAGTCTAGTCTCCTGTGAAAATAGTACCTTAGATCATGCGGTCACCAAAGTAGGTAATATTGAATTAAAAGGAAAAGCAATCGGTCTTTCATGGGAAGAAAGTGAAAAACCATTTAGGAAAGCCCACTCCCAGTATATTGGGCCAAAATTCAAATCCCAACGTTCCCCGTCAACAGCAAACCAGACTAGGCGAGCTTAACGTTCAGTCCACGTGCTCAACGATGCACGTCGAACGCTGTTTACTTCATCTGGAAACAATCTCTCTATAAAAGAGCTTTTTTTTTTATCTCGGCAATAGAGAGGAGTTTTACAACTATTGGAGTACAAAAGAGTCTTGGAGAACCCACGCTATATATCCCGCGAATCAAGGGTCATAAAACTTAAAGGAATTCTTCTCGGAGTGGAGACAAATAGGCACTGGGTTGAGACCCCTCGGCTTTTTATTTGCTAGTTTTCCTGTTCATGGAGAGAGCCTAAAGATTGAATCACACGGGTATCCAAAAATAGAGAGAGAGGAATCTGTTTGAGTGACGCAGAAATTCATAACCTCTCAGTATTGCACTCGAATGTTTTTATATCTTTTTAGCACCGCGTCTCACTAACCGTTCGGGTTGTACTCCTCTGTACTAATTTACACTAAAGGGTTTGGGATAAGGAAGGCTTAGTTTGGAGGAAATACACCCGTGTTTGCGTGAAGGGACATTTGAAAACCATTTAGGGAAAATCACTCTCAGTGCACCCGACTGGGATTGAGCCCCAGTCTCTCCATCTTTGGCATTCTAGTTCAGCCCGAGAGTAGTGTGTCAGACCACGTGGCCACTGAAGCAGGTAACTCGAATGTTGAATGTTGACCCATTTCATGTAGATAACATGTTTTTTGATCATTGTCAAGATGGCTGTTTCATATAAGTGTGTAAGACAGGTAAGAATCAGAAGGAAAATCAGAAGCCTTCAGAGAAGTGTACTTTTGAGGCTATCTGGAGCGTACAAGACTGTTGCCACAGACGCTTTGTTTGTAGCCTTGGGTATCTAGTCCTTGGACTTAGAGGTGAGGAGGAGAGCGCCATTGTATTGGATAAAGAAGGGGGATATGGAGACAGTGACTAATCTTACGAGAGCAGGGATAGCAACGGGACTTCAAGTCAGGAAATACCTGGAAGAGGAGTGGCAAGACGAGTGGGAGCGGAGCCAAACAGGTAGAAGAACGCATAAGATATTTCCAAGTGTTGCTGAACGGTTGAGCATGGAGTACCTGCAGCCCTCGCCAGGTTTAGTACATTTTATTACTGGGCATGGTCCATGTAAGGCTGCTCTCTTCGCTAGATGACTGACGGATACAGGAATTTGCGATTGTGGTAGGGAGGTGACGCCGGAACACGTCGTGCTGGAGTGCATTGAGACGTTT
>CABFWB010000503.1:274964-287133 GCA_902151455.1 Timema bartmani | reverse complement strand
TGGCCCTGATATGAATGGTTATTCTATCAAAAATTTGGGCTAGTGTCCAGATCAACAGGAGACTATTCAAACAACAATTTAAACATAATTTTATATCAAAATACGATGAAAAAAATTTGAGTTAGATAATCATAGATATGTAACACGTTTTAAATATGGATACCCGCCTTGGTGGCGTAGTTGGCTAACGCGCTAGTCGTGTTGAGCTCGACCGCCGAGGACGGGGAGTTAGAGGTTCGAATCTCGGTCGGGTGAACTGGGGGTGGTTTTTTCTAAATGGTTTTCCACTCTCCCTCCACACAAATACGGGTTCACTTCCTCTTAATTCAACCGACCCAAATCCTAATCCATTAGCGTAACTAGTACTTAAGCGTATAACCCAAACGGGTAGTAAGACGCGGTGCTAAATATTATTATTATTATTATATTTAAATATTGATATTTGACTCAAGTTTAAAACATCCATAATATTAAATAGAGTATAAATTTATCAAGACGCATATTAGCATAAACTTTTTTCAGTAATATAATGGTATCATCAAATTTCGTCTATTAAAAATTCTGTAAAGGTGGATTATGTATTTTAAACCATCAACACTACTTTATTTAAATTTAATAAACTTAATATCAACTTTTTAAATGTAAAGTGTATTATAAAGTATCATCAACATCTAAACTAGTTCGCTAATCCATAAAGCGTGAAATTATATGTTACGGTTACTGATAGTAAAACTTGCTCAAACCATGTAAGAACATAAAAGATTTATAACTAAAAGTGAAATTATATACGATATTATTTAACTAAAATCTTTTAGTTGTTAGCTTACACTTGAGAAATATTAATGTTAATTTACTATAAAAATAAAACAAATACTATTAAATATGGGGATCTTTGAGTGTGCAAACGGGAATCTTAATTGGTGTGGAGCTGCTTTACTATTAATTATTCCTAAGAATTTGACAATATAAAGTTGTTAAAATTACAACTCAAAAGAAAATAATTTTGAAGACAAATGAGGGTGTACCAGTGACATGTATGAGGATAAAATTAAAAAAATACACATAAAACAATTTCTTGTTATTTCACTGGTAAATATTTTTATGTTCCTGTCGCATTCCTGCATAAAGGCGCCTGTGTAATAACAATTCTAATTTTACGATGGATAAAGGTGAGATAGTATGTTTTTACAAACATAATTTTTTTAAAGAACAAACCAAATATTATATTGGTTATTTAAATTTCTTGCATATAATTGTTAAATGTAATAAAAGGTTCTCAGGACACGATGTTCGTGGGTTCAAACCCAGACGGGGTTGGCAGATTTTCCTTGAGCGATAAAAATCCATAGCACAACTTCCTTTGGAGGGGAAGTAAAGCCGTCAGTCCCGTGTAGATTGTGTCATGTAAAAGAACCTTTTAAGTTATGAGAAAATACCTTTCTTGACAAAACTGCTAGCTCCTTTCTCTCTCGATCATAGAAATTATCGTATGCTGATATAATCAGTCGGTTCATAAAGTGCGCGTTAAATACTTCAAACAAATAAATAAAAGGTTAAGATTTAAATTGTATTTTTATTATTTAGTGACCAACTCTGTGGTTTAGTGGTCTGATTTCCCGGATTCGATCTCCGGTGCCTCCAAAATTTATCTGTGAAGCAATGAGTCTGGAACGGGGTCAAACTCAAGCCTCGTGAGGACAAATGAGGAACTGCTTTAATAAAGGAGCAGCTCCGGTTTAGAAAACTAAGATTAACAACCTAAGGGCTCTTGTGCTGACCACATGACACCCTCTATCCGTAAATGTTGACACTATCATTGCTAAAGGTGGCGGCCTCTTGGTCGGTATAGCCCACTTGCGGACTGAGAACATAAAAGTTGTTTTTATTATTATTTAGTTTCCATAGTAAATATATTTTGGGTTGGTCTCACCCATTCAAGCTATGCTGGGTGCCTTGTAGAAAATATTATATTTTGCCAACTCTTCTAAACAGCGCTATTTTACACACCTCTTTGTGTATCTTCCAGCTGCACACCGTAACTTCAGAGAATTTCTAGATAATTACAGTTGAATTCTTGACCAGTTTTTATACTTTTAATCTATTTTTTATTACACTAAGTGCGGATTTTTTTTCCTTCTAAAAACGTCAACACCAGTAAAACCTTCAATTATATATTTTTTTTCATTTAAAAAAGGTGTTCCATCCAAAGAGGATGAAATTAGCTATGGAAATGCTACCAAGGTTATGTTGGTTATGGACTTGCTTATATTATTAGATGAGGGGTCATAAAAATTAACATCAAAACGAGTGTAAAATTGTCTTGTTTTATAATTTAATACCTAGTGTGGGAACCTGTGAAATTACACCGAGACTTTCCTTTTTATTTTATTAGTATATTTACATTAAATATATACCTGATTATTTAAACCTCTTGATCCCATCTCGTTCCATTACGAAGGAAATGATTCAATCATATGAACTTGTATATAAAATGATTAAAAAAAATACATTTATTTCTACTTTCCTTGACTGTTGCGTTTAGAAATTATGAACATGCGGCTTTCGAAGCTATAATCATCACTCATACCTGTTCATCGCCTGGTTTGAAGATCTCCTACCGTAATGGCTGGAGCCATAAAAGTAATCTTTAGAATGAGGTTCAAATGACTCCTGGAAATCCTACCGACTCGTTACTTACTGCCAGGGTAATTTTAATTGAAAGTCGTGTTGCTTTTGAGTTACGATAGCGACCAAAAGCAATCATGAAGACTAGGATCCAATGTGGAGGGAAAAAAAATCCTCATGTTTGGTCCGAGGCATGAAACAAAACCTTCCAAGTTTTTGAATTACCAGAATAGTTCGATCTACCACCGCCTTAATTACTCGGATACCTGGGGAGTGGGAAGGTGTCAAACAAAGAATTAGTACAAACTATTACCGAGCCTTCCATATTCAAATAACTAAGTTCGTCCGCTCATAAAAAAAAACCCAGAGATATACCAATCTACTCCTGGACCGACATTTCTATCTTTCACGAACAACAGAGACAGTCGAAGGTAATTAACCCATAGCCTTACAGAGGCGTGGGAAGAAGATATGGGGAGGGGGATTAGACACACTCTGAAAGTCTAATTAGTCATATTAGTCATGTATCTGTTCCTCAATGTCTTAGGCTTGTGGTAGCTTGTAAAATAAATAGTACGATACAATCGTACATCAAACTTTCTCATATAGTAAATTATATAGCTTGGAACAAAATTTTCATAAGTAGTTTTTTTACTAAACTAATCTTAAGAATGTGTTTATTAGATAAACAAGCATAGCGTTTTGTTAATCACAATAAACATTCTTCTTCAAATATTAATTTCAACTACCCTCAAATATTTATCGTTTAAAGATATAAAAAATTCTTATTTATCATGAAAAATAATTTCAAGGTGCTCATTTTGAACTGAATCTTAAGGGCTATTTTTGGAATATTTCAAATTTTCTAAAATTTATCAAAAGTAAACTACCCTTCAATTAATTTATTTTTGAAAACTAAACATATAATATTATTTATCATTTAAAATAATAGCCTGGATACCAATTTTGAGCAAAATCATTGGAGATACTAAAAAAATAATTGGATTGGCCGTAGAAACTTGAGAATTTTGTAATATTTATATAACATACATTATTTAAACATGATTCTCTGAGATATTTCGAAATATATCAAATCTAACATAATATTTTATTTGGATTTGATAAAATTTAATAAACTATTTGCTTTGCATTAGATTCTAAACATTCAAATATTCAATTCGACTTGGCAAAGATTCGAATTTTATTCGAAACATTTTAATCTTAAAATATTCTATTTTGGATAGTTAGCAGAGATTCGAATTCGATTTGAAATTTAAAACCTTGGATTCGCACAGGCTATTTTTTTAGTTTTCGTTCCCAACTGAGAGTGAGCTCCTAAATACCAGGCGCCCATCATATCTTATTATCCTCAACATTCCTGGAACCTCCACGTCTGGAGCCATTAAAAGCTACATTTAGACAGCGTGTCAATATATTCCATGAGCGCTATCGATGAGACGTATAAACCCACAGCTGCACGTGATGATAAATCCCTCCTTCTCCACATTGCATATCACGGAGGTGGAGCCAAGAGACTGGAGAGGTGCGCGGTCCAGATGAAGATGAAGAGAGTAAGTAACGTGAGCTACGTGACCTTGACAACAGCCGGTCATTGAAATAGTCGCCCTCGCCCCTTCCTCTTCCTGAACCCTTGCACCTCATCCTCACGGCCAGCAGCTATTGAAACTGACTCGAGCCAGCCTCCCAATCGGCACTATCGGTCCGGCATACCAGCCATTAATTTTGATTTTTAATTATTACTTCTAACACCAAGATTGTTAACGGCTTCATTTTAAGAATAAACTATAAGGAAGGTTTTTTTTAGAAAGTGCTCCCGCATTACCGGTGGGTAAAGCACTCTAAAAAATATCACAAGTTGAAAACAACACCCTCCCCCTCTTCATCTTTACCCTCATCCACTCAGCTGAGGTTCGAACCTCAATCGTCACCAGCAATCCAGTATATTACGAAAGCTACGCNCAGCAATCCAGTATATTACGAAAGCTACGCCTTATAACGCGACCACCGATGTGGTTACCAGATTGTGTCAAACAGAGATATCTCTCATGACAAATGAATATTAAAAAAGTTCATATACACTTCGTTTACCCTGAAAGGTAGTAGTCCTTCCTTGATTAATTACACTATGAGCCTATTTTATAAGCTGTGTCATAGTGGAAATGTGCGGTGTGAACGTGCTAACTTTCAGGTTAAACGGAGTGTACTTTCTTAGATTAGGCCCGCTATAATTTTCTTTCGAGGTTAATATATTTTAGTCGTGATCGAACAAAGGGGATTCTTACGATATTAAAATGATTAGTCCTAAAAAAATCTAATTTAATAAACGCATTTTTTCCTCAAACTGTAGTACGCGAAGAATTTCAGGTACCACTGAGTTTTATTAATCCTAAAATCAATTTTGATAACATCAAGTCCGACAGACGAATGAAAGAAGATATTTATGATGTCATGAAATTTTACAAGCTTTTATTTACCTCTGCTGGGACTTTGATTAGCTTACCATTAGAACCGGTGGAGCTTTATTAAAATGTGATGCGACCATTCATAGCATGTCCTATTATTTTATGAAGAGCTGTAAGGAGTACGTTTTTTAAATAATGACCCCGAAAGGAGTACGCCGAACCGCGAAAATTTGAGAAACACTGATTTGATGAATTCTTACTGCAGCACAATCATTCACCGATAAAGTGACATTTCAAAATTATAATATCACTTTCTACCAAGAGTTTACAAAATACTCAAGAAAGAAGGCAGGGCCGGATTTAGAGCTGTAGATATCCAAGGGCTGTTAAAATTTGGAGGCCCTTACGTTTGTCAAATATTTGTTCCTGTCGACGTTTCGGGACTATCATTTTTATTTTTTTTAAATTAACTAATAAAGCTCAATGTTAAATATATTATTTAAATAAGTAAATATTTTCATTACATGAAATTAGTTTTGTTCAAAACAAAAATTATCACTTGATCATTAGTAATTAAGTAATGTTTTATCATAAATAAATAAAAATTGATATAGTACGTTAAAAAAATTAAATTAATATCTTACCACGATTGCTATATATCGAGACGAAAGAGAACAATATATTTTAATTGCAAAAGTTTGTAGAGACCCCTGATATGTGAAGGTTCTGATTAGCTGAGCGATGCACTGTAATCTTCTTTCCACTCACGTATTAATTATTTCCGTGTTTTCCAACATAACATAATGGGATAGGGACGAGTAATATAGACTTTTGAGAAAATGTAACTACGATTACGAAAAGGTAGAGAAAGAAACTATTTAGGAGAGTAAAAAAAAAACACGCCTCAGCACACATGATCACTACTCAAGCCCCTGAAAATGATACCAGACGAGACTAACGCCCTAGTTTGCGTGTACACCAGCCTGTATATTGGTGTTGTTTGTAGACCCCTTACCGTGCAGCATTTACCGCTCGTAAGTGCACGTAACCACACACTAAGTCAACCACGCCTTCGCGGCCGTCTCCACGATACAGTTCTGCAGCCATCCATGTGGAAACGTGATTCATACATTTAATTAGTTGACGTTGAGGTCTTGGACGTGTTATTTTATTATTATTTTTCGGGAGGGAAGGGGGAATAGGAGGTGCCCAGATATAGTCGAGTGATATGAGGTTCTTAGCTACAGACTTGACTTCACCGGGCGTCCCTATTCTGACATTCTCTAGATTTCCATGAATTACAGGTTACGAGAGGCAGTAAATAATATCGAGATATTTTATAATTCAAAATAGAAACAGGTCTTGTATAAGGATATACTTCACTCTAAATAGAAATGCTTGAAGGTGGTTCCTTATATGTTATAGGTTACAAGAAACAATGGAGCAATATTTTAAACACTGGCTTATAACGTGCATAAATTTGAAATATTTAAAAATAAAACAAAAATAGTGCTGTGAACCACAGTCTTTCTCGCTTCTTTACCTAAAAATGGAGACATTTATTCAAAACTCGTAAGGTATGGGAAACAAAATATTATACAAGGTTTTTTATTCTATTTATTTGCACTTTAGGAACCAATTGATGGTATCAGGGGTGACCTGGCGGTCTAGGGGTAAGTTGTCAGACTTCTATGCTGAAGGTCCGTGGTTCAATCCTCAGTCCCGGCACAGATTTATCTGATTGCCAAACCCTTCCTTCATCTCTGACAAGACGTGTATTAATCACAACTTGTGAATGTGTTGAATGCCAGGCCTCCATCGTGGTTCGGATTCCACGTTAAACTGTAGCTTCTCCATTTAATCTCACAATTACCCTAGCATTGCACATTAGCGTAAGTTTGTATAACCCGAACGAGTAGTAAGACGTGGTGGATAGACATAATAATAATAATAATAATAATAATAAATAATAATATCAGCACACGATACATTTTTTATGTTCGAGATCGAAAGGGCCTACTAATATTGCCGGGAAAGGTATTTTCACATACATTCCAGTGTTCTTTTACACGCCACAATCAACACGAGACCGGCGAATTTACTTCTCCTCCGAAGAAAGTTGTGCTACTGATTTTTTTCTCAATACATAATCCATTGACCTTAGCTGGGTTTGAACCCACGATCATCGGGTCCTAAGGCGAGAACTTTACTCAAAGACCACTGAGGTCGATCGTACGCGGTTGTAGAAACATTTCCCCAAATAACATAAATTATATTTATTTGTAGCATGTCATTTATAATATGACATCTACAATCAAAATTTCATAAAAAACAATCAAATTTCCATAAAGACAATTAAAACAAGATAACAAGTACTAATCTATTCCAATAAAAAGAGACAGGTGGTGACTCACTCAGAATTGATGTTGCCGAGAAACACCAAAGCGTCGAGGAATATTGCCCCAGCGAACCATTTTGGTATCGTGAGCATTTTCACGTCTTGATCGAAGGGCACATGTCAGAGAAAAGAGAGATTATTGTCTCTGTTCGCCACTCCTGCTGACAGCGCCAGTGAGGAATTGGATTTATTTCGCAACTCTTCCCCCTTCCCCCTTTTCTCCTTAGATCTCCGTGTCCTGTCCAGGTTCTGTTGCTATATAACAGATTCCCCGTCGATCACATTTTTGTATTCGATTGTATTTATTCCCTGGAGGAAGGATTACTCCATACAACTTCAGCACCGAAGACTACTGATGGCCACGATATGTCAGGCGTCGGTCTCACCACCACGTCCCAGAGGAAGCCTCTTCTGAGAATATTGAGTACCATGTCAGAATGTCTGACGTTGTTATCTATGTCCCTCAGACATAGTTTCGTGTATTAGAATATCTTGCTTTATATTCAATTTCGATTAGACATTGAGTATTATGTCAGAATATTCTGACGTTGTTATCTATGTCCCTCAGACATAGTTTCGTGTATTAGAATGTCTTGCTTTACTTTCTATGTTCACCAGACATAGACATAGACATAGACATTGTGTTAGAGTGTTTGAGTCATCTTCTTTGTCCATCAGACATGGTTTCTTTAGTCAAGATGTCTAACATTATTTTCTATGTCCATCAGACATAGTTTCTTGAATATAGATTGTCTGACGATTATTTCCCTATGCCCATAAGGCATAGTTTAAATACGAGGGCTCTATGCTCTACATATGTATAGGATCAGGTGATTGAACATACTGATTTAGTGAATTTGATTTACTTTTCTAAGTCCTTGGACGTTGTTATATTTTTATGACACCCTAAACGGTATGATCTCGTTTAGATTCTATTTATGGCCACAATCAGATCATCTAACATTTTCTTCTTGGACCTAATTAGGTCAGTGGCTAGTTGCAGTCACAATTACACCCTTGTTTGTGTAGCTATTTACGGTGAACAACCTGTGGGAGCACTACTAGATTGAAGTAGTGGCCCGCGAGGTATAATGCTTTCCTTTAGGCCCCTTCAGGCGCCATTTTTATCTTAGTGTTCAAAGATAGTTTGTATTAGATATTGTATACCATAGTAATGGGTAGAAGTATACATTTACTATTGATTGCTCTGGCAGTACTCATTAGGAAATGACCGGCCATAGTAAATTATTGTGTAGATGCCTGATTGTTAGCCATCTATTATTTGTAAAATGGAAGCTCTTCTTATAGGATATTATTCTTTGGTTTTTTGTAACTCTCTATGAGGGTTAGTACAAGCAAGCTAGCTTAAAGTATATTCTTTTAAGTAACTCTAAAAATATAGGATATGAAGGTATGTTTCTGTTTTCAATTGTTTCACTATTACTCATGATTAGACCTCTCAGGTATTAGTCTGGTATTAGCCTGACTAGATTGTCTTTTTTATTTTGCCTAAAACTTAATTCTTCTTTTTTACTGTTGCCGAGTTGTGGCAGATGATTCGTAGTAATAATCCCTATTTCTAGAGTTGTTTAACTAACTACTGTCGGTTCTTTGTGTACAAAGTAATTATACCTATTCGTACAACCTCATCTTTTCTACCTCTATAACGGAATACAGTTATCATTAATTAATTGAATTTAAATCTTGTCACTCATATGTAATTCTATATATTTTTGTTTGCTTTTAAAAAACTTATTTTTATATATTTCTGTGATGAACTATCCTTCCCTATCCATCATCAGGTATAACTTATTTATTTATGTAAAAGCGATCGTTTCTTCTTTTACGTGATAGGAGAAGCGACGATGCATATTACACACTGTTACAGACACATATTAAGGGAAAATTAACATCTTTGCTCACCAAAGACCATAACAATAATTTACCAAGACCTCAATTTGAAAAATTTATTTGCCAACAGCTCAGAAACTATTGGTTTTATAAAAGTTATTTTTTTTTTACTTTAATAGTGCTACAACTTTTCAATGATAAGTTATTTCGTATATCAAAAGATTGCATGGGTATGATCGTAATTAGAGATATCCGCTTATATAAAGTACCCTCGAAGTCATTTTTACGGAAAAATAAGAGTTTCAATTTTGTTTGTAATGCTAAACAGTGTCTTGATACGAATTTTAATCAAAATTGTTAGAGCCTAATTTTAAGAAATCGATTTTATCTCTTTTTGCCCTTCAGTAAACTACCCTTAAATTTAGAATTAGGTATATAATTCCGAAAACACGTGGGTGGAAATCCATGAAAATCCTAAATACAAAGTTTTAGCTCGATCGGTAAAATAATTTCGGCTCTAGGCAGAGAAACAGACACACAGAAAGTCACAAGCAGACGGCATCGCGAAAACTGCTATTTCGGGTTCAGGGGGGTCATGGAACGTAAATATCCATCAAAAGCTTGATTTTTTTTTTTTTACGATCACAATAATTTCTACATGAGGAGTTGCAAGAAAGTACAAGGTAATTTAAAATAGTTACTGTCCTTCATTAATATTATTTTGAATTAATTGTCTGAATATATTTTTCGAGCAGATTTGTATTGATAATACAATATGATTTACCGTCACATAATTTTGGGAGAACTGAATACCTATTGTATGACACCTTAGCTCAGTCGGTTGCGTGTCCGTCTACTGAGCTAAAGGTCCTGGGTTCATTTCCCGATATGGCCAAAATATTTATCATTGGTGAAATGTGGGTTTCCCCTTACACAGTGATGAATTAACGGCCGGGGGCTGGATGTTGTGTCTGTTTTATATTTAAGTTAGTTTGTAAGTCGTGTGCTGATATAATCTGACAGTTTAGAAAGTGAAAGTTGGTTAAATATCTCAAATAAATGAGATTATTAACCTATTAATCTTGATGAATAAAAATATATTGCGCCCCAAAATAGTGTGTTTACAGATATATTATACACCTATCTTTTCAAAATAAGTTAAAAAAGTTGTTCTTAAGGAATACAAATTTAAATGTTTTTGATATAAATATATTTGTTAGTTAATTATTCACTTCTCCCTCTTTATTTTGTAATCGAAGTACAGTAATATCTCTAAAATCCGGAACTAATTAATCCAGATTTTTCTTAATCAGAACTATGCTTGTTTTAAAAAATGTATTATTGTATTATAGGCAGCAAAACCAAATGAAATACATCCACGTGAACTTATAATAAAATAACTTATTACCAAAAGTTTGCAAAAGAAGAAAGACGGATTATTTAAAACCTTGTCTACGTTTGTTCAATAGGTCCAGTGGGTCATGAAACTTCAATATCCATCAACATCGCGAATTCAAGTTAGATACCCCACTACATTGATACACTTTAATAACCCTGTCTCGGTTGCCTCAAGTGCATAGATCCCAGCTGCCAGCGTTATTGAAAAAGAGCTTAACTCCCTGTTGACGTCATTCTGAGATCATTGAGCCTATGTTGCAACCCTGCCCATTTTTTTCTCATTTGATATTTTGGCTCGAATCCCTGAGAGGATGTTATTGTGTTATTTGCCCCATTTAATTTTTGTTCGAATTCCCTGATAAGATTTGTTCAAGTGATACTAGTTCAACAGAGCCAAGGCCATTCAGTTCACTCCCAATTTAACTAATTTTTTTATTATACAACAATTTTGTATGTGGCACACTGTATAGTAAAAAAAACATAACTCTTATCTGCTGCATGTACACTCCGTTTACAGTGAAAGCTTACAGTTTTTCCTTGACTGGCTCTACTATGGCCCTCTCATATTAGCTGCCCCATAGTGAAAACAAGCAAGGTAATTAGCTCTACACCTTTAAGAATAAACAAGGTGTTTAATATATACATATTAATTTCCTTATAGTTTATATTCTCGGTAATTCGAACTATTTTCTCACCCTCCCCTCCCCCCATTTAGTTGCGATAGGAGTTTTAGTGTGCCTTTAAAGAAACCTTTTTAAACGTATATAAACATTCAAATAGTTATATTTGAAATACAAAATATTTCTAAATTTATATAATCTGCAGTCTAAAGCCTTAGCTAAATCGGTAGTTTAGCTACTGAGCTAAGGCTCCCTTATTCGATTCCCGGCATGTAAGAAAAATTCATCATTGAGGTTCTCCCTGACACACTGATGATTTAACGGTGGGGGAGGATATGGCTTATGTCTGTTCTAGATTTATATTATTATGTAAGTCGTGGGCTGATATAATCAGTAGGTTTATAAAGTGCACGTTAAATACCCAAAATGAAAATCACCAGAAAATATTTTTTTCCCTACTTGAACCTTTCTTTTTTTAGCGTATGGCATTACTGATCGGGAGGGATATGATATCCAATTCGGTCGCCTGTATGTATCAGGGTACACCTATGGAAGTTGTATACACGTACCCGCATTGAGATGATATTAGATATGGAGGTGTGGGCTAGTAGGAGTCTTAAACCTAACTTAAGCCTAATTTACCAATCCCTGGCGACCGTCGGGATTATTCCCCTTAAGAGAAAAATACCAAAGATACCAGCCGGGAATCGAACCCTGGCGCCTGGGTTTGTAGTTAGGTGCATTGACACCTGCCAACTGACACCACGGGGCCGGATACATGCACTTTGGACAGCTTAATAAAGCCCCCAGCCGGGCTTTGAGTCAGAGACACAGACAGTGTTAGGATATCATAT
>CABFWB010000503.1:210447-262986 GCA_902151455.1 Timema bartmani | reverse complement strand
GGTTATACGCTTAAGTACTAATTACACTAATTGATTAGGAATTGGGAAGGTTGAATTTAGAGGAAGTGAACCCGCATTTGCGTGGAGGGAGAGTGGAAAACCATTTAGGAAAAACCACCCCCAGTTCACCCGACCGAGATTCGAACCTCGATCTCCCCGTCCTCGGCGGTCTGGCTCAACACGACTGGCGCGTTAGCCAACTACGCCACCGAGGCGGGTATGAGAACAATTATTCACAAGTACTTTTTTTTCAAACCACAGTACAATTTTCTTGGTATTGGTCTTATCGGACTAATATAAAATTTATTAGATTTAATTTAATATATTAATACGTCATAACATTTAATATGAAGCTGTCACTTTTGATGCATATTATCGGAATCTATAAAATAACACTAACTAATAATTAGTTATATGTTACAATTTTATTGATTTTGGTCATGAACATATGTTATTACTTTAAAAGGCCCTTTCTATGAAAATTGAACTCTTTAAATTTATTTATCCTGGCAACACGTCACGACTCGCCACTGGAGAAAGTTACTATATTACATCTTTTTTTTTATCACTGCGTCTTACAACATATTCAGGTTATATGCATATATGATAATTACTCTAATGTGGTAGGTATGAGGAAGGAAGCATTTTAGAGGTAGCATATCCGCATTTGCGTGAAAGGATATTGGGAAAACCTTTAGGAAAAACCACCCTCAGTAGACCTGACCGGGATTCGAACCCCAATCTCCCCATGTTTAGTAGGCCAGTCCAACACGAGAATTATGTCTTACACCATTCGGCCACTGAAGCGGGTTTAGGATCAGTTCCCCGATATGAAACTCTTCATTACTAAGTTATTGTTTAAGATCGGAGTGGGTGTATTGTGTGTGGTTTTCCCCTCCAACACTTACTCCGCGCGAATGGGTTGCATCCCATTTCCTTTCAGTTCTATCTACCTTACCTCTAGCCCCTTACTGAAAAATATGCAAACAGACCAGCCGGGTAGTAAGACGCGGTGCATTCACACACACATAGAAAGGGATTGCATACTATCACCTCAAATCAGGATCAGGTGGGGAAGTGGGATAATCCCAACATCCACGCACTAGACGAGACTCAAACGCGCGACACCTTGAGCGTGAACATGCCCACCCACTCGCGGACCACCCAGAGCGGCGGAGGTAACCAGCGCTGAACGTGGAGTACAAAGTAAGAAAGAACAACTCTTCATCCTTTGGCTCGTGAAGTTTCGGCTTGTAACTCGCTTGTGACGTGGCTATAACACCCGTCACCTTTCTATCTCCCCACTCCCCCAAGTCAGTCAGTGACACCTATAATCGACAACCCTGTGATCCTCTCCGTGTCACTGTGATACCTAGGCGGCTAGCCCTTGCTCTTTCTCCTCCGCGGCACCCGATGAAGATGTCAATGGTGTTGGCAGCTCAAGGTCACCTGGTTTTGTGGCCGGAGCTCTTTGGCCCCGCCCACTCCCCTGCCTGGATCCACCGCCTCTCAAATGATGGCATCGCGCGCTCCACGATAGAAACAGGGGTGGCCAATCGGCTGAGGCTGTGGCTCTAGCTATGTACAGCAGAGTTCATTGCAGTGCGATATTTTAAAATGTTTAGTTTTGTGTGGCCTGTTTCCAGGAGGACATGTTTAAAGTAGCAGTTCTTGAACTAGTAGAAAAGTTATATTTGGGCCTAGTTAATTTTCGTTACTCTGCTGATAAAATAAATTAATTTTAAGCTATTTAAAAAGCTGCATCAGATATTTAAAATATAGCTTTTGTATTACAAACAAGTTTTTATACATATCAAAAGGTTAATAATAATTCGATGTTTTAAGATATAAAGTTAGATAAAAACATTAATTTACGACAAATATACGTTATGAATAAACCAAACAAATTTAAGTTAAAATGTTACTGAACAATTATTTAATATTTATGAATTTAAATTACAATGAACTAAATTTTGTCTTGCATAATAACTCTACATTTTGTTAATAAGTGAGGTAGTTTTTTTCTAATTGATATAACAAGTTAAAAATGAAATTTATTTGATTGAAAAATTAAATGATAATGTGGGTATTTACTCTTTTACAAAAATTGGAATTCCTTTCTAATTTGAGATGGCAAATGAGGTGTCAGCCAATTGAATCGAGTAGTGTTGGTATATTATACCAGCATAAGGCACTCTATATGGAGTAAAAACCTGGGGACTCAATTAGTAAATGAAAAATATATTATTTAAAGTTATTATTATTATATTATTTATATTATTACTAGCACCACGTCTTACTATTATTATTATTGTTATTATTATTATTACTAGCACCACGTCTTATTATTATTACTATTATTATTATTATTATTATTATTATTATTATTACCGCGTCTTACTAACCGTTCGGGTTATACACAGCTACTCTAATGTGTAATGGTAGGGTGAATGTGAGATGAAATGGAGGACCTACAATTTAGCGTGGAATCCGAACCACGGTGGAGGCCCGGCATTCCACACATTCACAAGTTGTGATCAATACACGTCTTATCAGAGGTGAAGGAAGGGTTTGGCATTCCGATAAATGTGTTTCAGGTCCGAGGATTGAACCCCGGACCCCCAGCACGGAAGTCTGACACCTTACCCCAAGACCACCAGGTCACCTATTTAAAGTTGATTGAGTACACATTAATTGGAGGCTGTAAGTAAGTTTGATTTGAAAAATATTATAGCTAAAGTTTTAACGTAGTAAGAACAAATTCCGTGAACAAACAAGCTGATGAATACCTTCTGCACCTACGTGAGGATCAACACCTCCAAAGTATTTACCAGCGATCATCGACGAATACAAGTTGTTTCGCGATGACAAATGTGTGGAAGCGAGCACTGTGTCTTTGGACCAACAAAAGCAAAGATGGCGAACCAGGAAAAACTGATTTGTTTGACGAACAACGAAGTGTATGACCTGTGACGGCGACAGAGGAGTTTCACAAGAATCTTATTGATGAACTGATTAATAAAAATCGGCGATTCATTCAAAGGGGAATTTCTTTCGAGATGGAAATCTCTCAGGAACGTGTGGGTTTCGTTGTTTATAGCCTTGGATGTCATAAGATCTGTGTAAGATGGGTTTACCGAATGTTTACAGTTGAGATGAAAGCTCAGAAGATTTATGTTTGTCAGAAGCTGTTGTACAATGAGAATGAAGGCGATAACCTCCTTTACAACATTTTAAACGGGAGACGAAATATGGGTTCACCCCTTTGAACCTGAAACTGACCGCCAGTCAATGGAGTAGTGCCATAAGAGTTTACCAACGACAAATTTTAAAAAAATAATGCAAAAGACGGCAGAAAAACTTAGGGCAAGAGTTTTCTTGGATACAAATTTTGCGTTCTACGTGGATTTCCTTGAACCTGGTACGACAATAAATTCAGTCACATACTTAAAAACCTTCAAATTGGATGACCCGGCGGTCTAAGGATAAGGTGTCGGATTTCTGTGATGGAGGTCCGGGGTTCAATCCTCGGACCTGGAACACATCTATCTGATTGCCAAGCCCTTCCTTCACCTCTGACAAGACGTGTATTAGTCACAACTTGTGAATGTGTGGAATGCCAGGCCTCCGCCGTGGTTCGGATCCCACGTTAAACTGTAGATCCTCCATTTCATCTCACAATCATCCTACCATTGCACATTAGCGTAAGTGCATATAGCCCGAATGGGTAGTAAGACGCGGTGCTAATAATAATAATAATAATAATAATAATAATAATAATAATAACCTCAACACTAAAAACCAATTATTAAGAAGGGTTTGGAAGCACAAAAACAATGTTTCTTTGCAACATTATAATAAAATTAAACATCTAATTCATCACAGGCTATCTGAGAAGCAATTCAACACCTTGGTATAATCATCCTGCCACATCCATCGTGTAGTCCGGACTTGCACCATGTGACTTTCATCGTATAGTCCGGACTTGCACCATGTGACTTCTATCGTATAGTCCGGACTGGCACCATGTGACTTCCATCGTATAGTCCAGACTGGCACCATGTGACTTCCATCGTATAGTCCGGACTTGCACCATGTGACTTCCATCGTACAGTCTGGACTTGTACCATGTGACTGCCATATTTTCCCCAAACTTAAAAGAGGGGCTCTGTAGACATTACTATGGTCTCAATGAATAAATGGAAACTGCTGTGGCTCCGGAAACGATGTGTGGAATTATAATGTGACGGCTTAACAAAACTTGTTTAACGTTGGTGTAAATGTGTGGAGTTGGTTGGTGAAAAGTAAACCCATATACTTAAAGATTACATAGTAATTATTTTAATGTTTCATTTATTAAGATATCATTATTCAATAAGAATTATTAAAGTTGGAGAATGCCTCAAACTTAATTAGTCTACTTCAAGTTGAATTATGATATTTCATTTTACTATATTTCTTTGAAGTCACTTTAGAAACATTATAATACTATACTAATGTAAGTTAACAGTTTTTAAAATTTGCTAAAAAAAAACTTTTAGTCATATTAAATGTGAAAACGAGGCTCATCTGCTTAAGTTCCAATAAGATTTTAAGCTCTATCATATGACTTATAATATTTATATCGAAGTTGAAACATACTATTAATTTCAATATGATGACATTCGCGTATTGAGATAAAACAAATATAAAACGAATTAGTAGTTCTAGTTGGGATCACGCAAAAACGGTTCAAATTCTACTGCATTTCAACAAAAGCAAGTCACAGTTCAAGGTAGGCACCCCTAGTGAAATCTGCTTTATGCTGATCACACATACAGGGGTCGGTTTCTGGTTGCCTATCTATAATCACGTCCGGCGCTCATTTACATCCACCCCTTAAGGTGGGAACACACTGCCGTCACGTCACGTGAGCTCATGTGACCTCACACAGTAGAGATATGACGTGACGTGCTGTACATGCTCACACTATAGTCACGTCATGTCACTCAACATGCGCTCTCGTTTCGTTTTCAGTAATACGTTTCTTATCTAAAGTTCTTCATTCTTGGACTAACCATGGAGAAAAGTGGATCAAGCAGTTCATCTGAGTTTGAAGAAGAGTTGGAAAATGCTTGTCCAGTATTAGTGGCTAATACAGTGGCTCGTAGGAAAAGGGTGTGGGTGCATCAAGTAAATTTGAAAAGGAAGGAGAAGGGCGAGCTTTATCATTTGGTTAAGGAACTTAAAGAACACCCAAGTCGATATGAAATGTATTTTAGAGTGACAAAGGAAGAATTTCAGTTCTTACATGATCTTATAAAGGAGCTCGGCTACGCACTTTTTCAATAAGCATTTCCTCCATAATTAACACAGTCTAACAACCAAGAAAACTAAATGACTTGTCCACTGACGACACTTCAACGGACTCACGGCTCACGAAATATGTGCTGCCGCAGATATTGTGAGAGCGCGTGAGGGCGTGACGAGACATGAGGAGACATGACCTCACGTGATGTGTATGTAGTGACGCCAGTGTGAATGCGCACCCCTCTTATCAACAGAAATAAGTCTACTCACACTTTGATTGCTTACGTGAGGTCACATGAGCTCACGTGACGTGACGGCAGTGTGTTCCCACCTTTAGAGTTTCATAACGGAGGGGAAACTAACAAATAAATCGTTAAAAATAATATTTAATTATTCTACAAAGCTTTATTTATAAGATTAATCTATACTCGCATTGACTTATATCTAAGTAATAAATAAGGTAAAAGAGGTGACATAAGTGATAGCTCACAACATTTTATAGTAGTTGTCACATTAATTTATTATCAATCATAAACAATTATTGTCTTCAAACAAGCTGTATATTCTAAAATATCATTCAGATGTAAGTTGGTCAAATCATTGTTTATAGAGTACCAAAAAATTGTAGCAGCTCATGCTTTATATTTCTCAATTATTTTAATTTTATTTAGGTATTTAACATGCAAGTTGTGAACTGACTGATTATATCAGCACAAGACTTATAAACTAACTTAAATCTAGAACATACACAAAATCCAAACCCCGGCCGTTAATTCATTCCTGTGAAAGGGTAAACCCACGTTTCACCGATGATAACTTTTTCAACCATACCGGGAATCAAACTCTGAATTATTAATTCAGTAGACAGACACGCTACCGACTGAGCTATCAAGACTCCTGTCCTAAATGAATAACGGCCAATCGAGTAACACTCGTACCTGGACAGAATCACGGATAGTTAAAACAAAATGAGTTTCGCAGAGATTAACGTTCTTTAAACCCGCTTCAGTGTTCGAATGGTCTGAGGCGTCACTCTCACAATAGACTACTGCCGATGAAGGGAAGATCAGGGTTCGCATCCCGGTTGGATGTATTGAGGGTGGTTATTCCAGAATGGTTTTCCACTCTCCATCCACTTCATCTAGAATTTGACCTTGCTCATCCCTAACTCAACAGCGTGATTAGTATACAGAAGTACAGCCCAAACTGGTACTAAAAATGTTCTTGAATATTGAGCAGTGAAACTGCAGTGCGGTTTGACAAAGATTTGTGACGCCGATGTTAGTTCAGCGGTGTTTATAAATATTAACACAATGTTTTGTATAGCCGGGTATTACATTTGATGTCGTTTGGTTATAATTTTAATTAAAAGCAGCCCACATTTGTGGTGGAACTGTACTATAAGCCATCAGTTTCACAGTATACTGGAAGACGAGGTTTCTAAATATACCTGGTTTCACTGGAAGTGGTTTCCACAAGTGGTATAAGCTAATGTGTACGCATTTACTTTAAACTGCCTTCCTCATCCCTACCCCTTAAAATATCAATCCTTTAGTAATTTTAGTGTGAAAACTAAACAATAATACATATATTGTGTTCTTAAGACTCTAGAACCACGTCAAGGGTATTTTATTAGTAAACCCAATGGGGAGAGACGATTGGGAAGACCTAGACGCAGATGGAAGGATAACATTAGAATGGACCTGAAAGAGATAGGGTGTAAAGGTAGGATTCCCTCGGCGCGTCTTGCGTCTTGCGTATGCGGCCACAGACGTGCGGTGGTGAGACGCAGACGCGGGCTACAGTGTTTCCCTAGATGCGTCTCTTGGTCGCCAGTCGTGGGTAATTTTATGTGCGGTACAGATCGTTTCTCAGTTATCAGAGTTTTTCAATTGTGTTTCATATAATATTCCGTGCTATTTTGTTATTTTGGAATAGTGTGGATAAAAAATACTGACTTGGTCGCCCAACTATTCCTGAGATCTCTTTCCATGCATTGTCCTTCACATGTTGGTCCTGGTATATTGGTGAAGATATGTCAAAAATTGATGGGTGTTTTTCTACCTTTACAATAACATTTTCATCCTCTTATATGGAGAAATCTTGGGCCATTTTCAAAACCAGCCCAATCAAACATAAAACTACGCCACGGACTGATGACCCCCTTAGTATTTAAATGTCCCTAAATTGTAAGAACCACCTTAATTATTATCACTGTAAGCTTAGATTGAATGGGACCTAAGATTTCCTCGAATAGCGCGATTCCTTTGAACAACTTTTTTTTAAAGTATTTGTTGTAAACAACTTCTATTTATTTCCTGTGTCGGCAGGCAATGACAAAACTAAATATAGCTCTACTAAAACACACTCTTGCTTGGTGGGCAGTGTGGACGCAGACGCAAGGTAGAGAGAGACGCAGGACCCGCACTCTGGTCGCCAGTCATAGTCGCCTCGAAGGAACTGGCCACATAACAAACTATGAAAACCAGTCAAGTCGCAGACGCAAGACGCACCGAGATAATCGTAACGTAATGGGGTGGTCTTGATAGAACTAGCTTAAGATATGGATAGGATGTAATGAAGGGGACTGGAGGGGACCAGATCAAGATAGGGATAGGATGTAATGAGGGGGACTGGATAGGACCAGATCAAGATAGGGATAGGATGTAATGAGGTAGACTGGATATAACTAGCTCAAGATAGAAATAGGGTGTAATGAATTAGACTGGATAAAACTAGATCAAGATATGAATATGGTGTAATGAGATGTGACTGGATAGACCCAGCTCAAGATAGGGTTAGGTGGCGTGGTTTTGTAAGTGTGGAAATGAAATTTCAAGTTCCTAGTGACATAGAGTAAATTAAGTATTGTGTTCTTAATAGCGTTTCCCAATAGTCCTTACGTCTTTATATAAGGGTCCAGGTTTCGATTCTCGGCAGAGATGAAGAAAGCATAGAGCTTTAAATTTGAGCTTGACACATTTTTAAAAAGTGTTAACTTAACTAATTGGTTGATGTGTGTATCCTATAATTAGGATAGGATGAGTAATTTAATGGTCAGTGTGATCATTAAACCAAAAATAAAGTGGTTTTTTTTCAACTTATCTCACAACCCCTTCAGCTTACCTGCGATAAAAAAAAAGGCTGAATATCACCGTAGTTCCTTATAATTGGGCACCCTTCTTAATGGATGGACAGAGGTAAACCATCCATAGCTTCAGTCCAATTATCATAGAAACAGCCTTTTATCAAATATGAAGTTATTCGTTTATGTCAACATAGATAACATTTTACTATATTCTTAATGTCATTTTATAGGTATTTATACTGTCTATCAAAAGTGATAGCTAAAGATCACATGAATTGACGTACGAATACGTTAAAGTAAATCTAGTAACTTTTCTAGCTGTCAGATAAAAGACTCTTCCTATGAAGATTGAACTGTAGTAATGACATGATAATATACAGTTTCGGTCACAAACTTGGCTTTATTTTCAGTCTAGGTCTCACTACATAGGACCAGCACTGTACGAATAAAAAAATAACTCTTCAAAACGGCTCCTGAAAATCAACGCAATAATGACAACTACTTCTACAAGAAGAAGAAAAATACACGCAAGGCTATCATTAAGAAACCGTTTTCAAAGCACCACTAGATCAAAATTAAGTAATCAGCTCCTTTCCACAGTCTGGTTTGGACGAATTAGAAAGATTTTTAAGTTGTGGTTGTGTTTTTATAATATAATTATTATGTTAAGTATTATACGGGTGATGTTGGTATAAGTATACCCTAAATTTCTTACGAATTGACATATCTGATAGCTAAAAAATGTTAATAGATCTATCTTAACAAGTTGCCAAAAAAGTTTGTATTCTCTAAATTTTACTCCAAAATAAACTATACTATAGTGCCTAGTGATATTTTATCATAGATAATTAATAAATTTTTACAACCATTACTGTTTCCAGCCTGTGACCCGAGTCAGTTTTTTTATTCAAACCATATATTTTGCACTACCGAGTTGCTAGGCCTGTTGTAGCTTCATATGCCTTGTAATCTAACTTAAGACAAAGACAGGCACAATATCCAGTCCACGAACGTTAATTTATCAATGTAGAAGGATAAACCCATATTTTCATCAATGGTAAATTCTCGGTCATACCGGGAATTGAGCCCGGGACCCTTAGCTCAGTAGGCAAACAAGCTACCAACTGAGCAAAGCTGTCAGAAAGATAAGAAATAATTTATTAACTTTAATTAACTTTTATTGTTTATAAGAAACAATCAAATAATCCAGAGAGGGAGATTCACATGGTTTTAATCCCACAAGACATAACTTAGGTAATTTTTATCCCTCAAATAGTTAAACACTTTGAAAGTTTTGAAAATGTTTAATCGATTCTACATATATGTAGGATGGTACTTTTAAAAGGTCTAAACCTTAAACGGAGATGGCAGAACTATCCCTGATTAGTTGGTAAACATAGTAAGGATTATTGTAGGAATACACGTTTAAATATTCATTACAATTTTTTTCAGTCAAAATTAATATATTTTTAACTATAATATAGATATGATTTCGTAGATGTTGATATTATCTATGAAAAGTGAGTTTTAGATCAAATGACTTGATGTATGAATGTAGAAAAATTATTTATTTCTTCCTCTAACTGACAAAAAAGTATCTTCCTATAAAAAAAATTACCCTGATTTTGGTAGTAAGAACAGTATCTGATAGTTACTAAAGTTACTAGAACAATTTTAATATATTCAAACATAAAGTCATGTTATTTGCAGCTGTCACTTTTGATAGATATTATTAATGCCTAAAAATAACACAAATAATGTGTTAAAATGTTATCAATGTTGGCCGCAAATAAATATGTTTGCATTTTCTAAACTGTTCTTCCAACCAAAATCTGGGTATAAATAATAATTTGTTGTGTTCATTTAGAAATAGTTAGACCGTTTGTTTACTATAGACCATCCACGTGGCTATGAGGGATTGACTGCAGGTCTATATGAGCGTGGTTCGACGGCAGGCGGCGCAATAAGTAATGTTTTTGTCTAGTTCTTACATAGTTAATTTAACGGTGTGGGATAGAGGTAAGATGGCTAGTTTTAGACTAAATTTTCTCACAGTAGCGTAAAGAGAGGAAGGGTGATACAGAGTGATAAACCTCATGTAAAACATCTCTCCAAATACAACCTGCCAATATTCAAATCTCGACCTCTCCTTCAATCCACTCAATTGAAAGCTTCACAGCTTATACCACGCGACCATCGGTGGGATTTAAAATAATTTAATATAGCAAATTTAATTATTTTTTTCGTATAGTTTGACGTTTGCGTGTATATATTTCAAGTAAATGTTGAAAATTAACATAGGGATACTAAAAATCGAGTCCTGGACTTTTGGATCAACGCACCAATGCTCTTATCAAGGTTCTACCTGACAATCCAAATGCTCTTATCGATATTCTATCTGACAATTCAAATGTTATTATCAATATTATATCTGACAATCCAAATGTTCTTATCAATGTTCTATCTAACAATCCGAATATACTTATAAATGTTCTATCTGACAATCCAAATGTTCTTATCGATATTCTATCTGACAATCCAAATGTTCTTATCAATGTTCTATCTAACAATCCAAATGTTTTTATCAATGTTCTATCTAACAATCCGAATATTCTTATAAATGTTCTATCTGACAATCCAAATGTTCTTATCGATATTCTATCTGACAATCTGAATATTCTTATAAATGTTCTATCTGACAATCCAAATGTTCTTATCAATGTTATATCTAACAATCAAAATGTTCTTACCAATGTTCTATCTGAAAATACAAATGATCTTATCGATGTTCTCTCTGACAATCCAACTCCTATCAATGTTCTATATAACAATCCGAATGTTCTTATCAATATTTTATCTAACAATCCGAATGTTTTTATAAATGTTCTATCTGACAATCCAAATGTTATAATTAATGTTATATCTAACGATTCGAATGTTCTCATAAATGTTTTATCTGACAATACAAATGATCTTATCGATGTTCTAGCTGTCAATCCAAATGTTCTTATCAATGTTCTTTCTGACAATCTAAATGCTCTTATCAATGTTATATCTGACAGTCCAGTTCTTAGGGTCATTAATCAAATTAATTTAAGGCATAATCTAAGTGAAATCTTCAGTTACTCGGAATAACTGTGACTTGAGATCGGTTTTTATGTTGTCGAATGTATATGGTTTCAATTCTAATGTAAAGGTGTTATTTTTCTAATGGCACAAGGTAGCTTAAGATCTCACACGTCCATAACAAAATCTGCCTTAAATGTTAGAGGGAATTATGATCTTGAGCACAGGAAAATCATCGACTTCTCAGTGATATTAACCTTAGCATACAAATCAAAGATCCCGGATTAAATCATCGAGTATAGGTGACATGGCACATCTATATTAATAAAATGAAGAGAGTGTTTTCATGTCATGAACAATCCGTGATATCTACCGTACGTGGAGGTATGAAATTTAAAATTTTGATTAGATTTTTTTTCAAATTAATAGGAAACAAAGAAATATTGACAAAAGAAAGAGTTTGTCTGTCTGGCATGAGTAATGCGCAATATCTACCGCAAGTAGAGGTCTGAATTTTTAATAATTAGCAGCTCCTGCGCACAAACATGTGCACAACAAAGAGTAGTGTAGGTCTTTGCAAAAAGAGTAGGAATAAACTATGATTTGAGAAAGATGTTCAAAAGAATTAGAGAAGGGAAGCAAAATTACATTGGTTATAAAGTCCTATAGTGTATTAAGCTTAAACACATCTAGAAAATGCAAAAAGTAAGGTCAGTGCCTTAGTCATAAACCAAAAGAAAGTATTTAAAGGATAACGAGATAGAATAAAATAATAAAAATAATATCAGGGTACTTTATTTAGGTATAAACTGATATAGGAAAAGTTATCAGACTAGTGCCAATTTAGTGAAAGATGAGAATGGTAACATGCTGGAAGATACGAGCGAGGTTTTGAGTAGGTGGAACCTATACTTCAGGAATATTTTGGATGTTAGTGAAGGATATTAATTGGGTTAGGGTATCTAAACCGACTACTCGTCTCAGATCCAAGTATTATTGATGTCAAAGAAGCTATTAAGAAGTGAAATAACAATTAATCTCCAGGAATAGATTCAATTCTAGCAGAGTTAATAAAGGTAGGTGGTGAAAAGCTAGTGATATAAATTGATAAATTGCTATGTTCCATGTGGAACCATGAGTTATTTACACAAGAATGGCAGGAAGTAATTATGATACTCCGTTTCAAAATGCTATAACATTTTATCTAATATAATTTTAATGATATTGACACCATATGCAGAGGAAATAATTGGGGACCATCAGTGTGGAATTTGATGAAATAGATCAACAACGGATCAGATTTTTACTCTTTGGCAAAAATTAGAAAAAAGAGTGAATACAACATGACGGTTCATCAATTATACATAGATTTTAATACAGTTCAATTCATTTAAAATAAATAATTTATATGAAATTTTAACTAAATTTGGGATACCAAAACAACTTGTCAATCTGATTGAGTTATGTCTGGCTGATACGCGTGGCAGTGTACAAGTTGTCACTTACCAGATACTTTCAAAATGCATAATGGTTTGAAACAAGGGGATGCACATTCCCCTTTACTTCTTAATATATTATTATTAGCACCGCATCTTACTATCCGTTCGGGTTATGCGCACTTGAACGCTAATGTGTAATGGTAGGGTGATTGTGAGATGAAATGGAGGACCTACAGTTTACCGTGGGATCTGAACTACGGTGGAGGCCTGGCATTCCTCACCTTTAGAACTGAACGCTAAAAAGACTAAGTATATAATCACAGAGAGAACACAGATTGAGGACATTAATTTAGAGATCACCATGAACAACCTATAATTTGACAGGGTTAACGATTTTAAATATTTAGGAACAATTTTAACTAGCAATGATAATATTATATTGGAGATTACGAAGAGAATAGTTGTAAAAAAACATGTTATTATTTGTTCAGTAAGTTGATGACATCTCGCCTGCTTTCAACTCACAATATACAAAACAATAATGTTACCAGTTGTTCTCTATGGGTGTGAAATGTGGTCTCTTGTTTCACGCGACGAAAACCAATTCAGGGTTTTCGAAAACAAGGTGCTTAGGAATATATTTGGTTCAATAAGGAATTAGGCTACTGGGGAGTGGTGTGGGTTACATAATGATGAGTTATATAACCTGTACTCATCACAGACATTGTTAGGATCATTAAGTCTCGTTGATTACGATGGGCATACAGCACGAATGGGAGAATCTAGAACCACGTTCAGAGTATTAACTGGAAAGCTTGTTATCCTTGTTTCAAATAATAATTGTTAGAAACAAAATTTATAAAATAAAAATTGATAGGTCAAGGGGCCAAGTTCTATTTAATATAACATAGTTACTCGAATTTTTACAGAAATTCAAATAATCGCTAACTTGTCGGGTTTTTTATTTGAGGTATTTAACGTGCACTTTCTGAACCGACTGATAATATCAGCACGCGTCTTATAAACTTACTTAAATCTAGAACAGACCCAACAACCAGCCCCCTCGGCTGTCAATTCAGCACTGTAAAAAGGGAAACCCAATATCACTAACTAAAATTTTTCGCCAATATCGTGAATTGAAACCGGGATCCTTAAGCTGAGTATAGTAGACAGACACGATACCGACTTAATTAAGTTGTCGGACCATTTCAATATTAATTTAGGCTTACATAGGAATATAAAGTTTGTATTTATATTACTTGCATAAAAACTTTAGCATCAATAAAAAAAAAGGACATCCATGAAAAAATTCTTGTAAAAATTTCCTTCCAAGGTCATAAGACAATGTTTAGACCCAAATTATGTGACAGAGGAAAAGGGGTTTTAAAATAAAAGTTTGCACGAGCACTAACTTTTAATCGAGGCTGCTCTGGTGCCTAGTTTTCTATATATATGATGTCCTGGATTGTTAGTTTGTAAGTTATGTGCGACCTTGTCTTTAGAAACTTAAAAGTTAAATACCACCAAATAAAATATTATGTTCCTTAGAAACAAAAAGATACACAAAAAGTAATCCATCCTTGCCCAACTAGTGATCAAATGACTAAATAATGGAGTATCCCTCTTAACGAGAAATGTTCGTGTCAGAGGGAGGTTTAAGAGACAACTTGTTCTCAAGTTCTTCACCCATCTACTGATAAACAGGGCCATTAAACGTGTACACATTCCTCTGGCAGGGTCTAGCTGTCATCAGTTCAAATCCCGGAAGAGGAAAGAAAATAGGATTCAGATCCGCTTCTATTGTTCGTTAAGAGATGGTAGATTAAAGATTAGTTTGAGAAAAATATAGAAACATATCATTTTTGCACTGTGTCTTTTTTTAATTTGAGGTATTTAACTTGCACTTTTTGAACCTACCGATTATATCAGCACACGATAACTTCAACGTGCGAGCAGGAAAGGGCCTACCAATTTTGCCGGGAAAGGGATTTTCACATACCTTCCAGGGTTCTTTTACATGCCACAATTGACATGGGACAAATGGCTTTACTTTCTCTCCGAAGGAAGTTATGCTACGGATATTTATCGCTCAAGAAAAATCCGTTGACCCTGACTGGGTTTGAACCCATGATCATCTGGTCCTGAGGCGAGCACTTTGCCCCCACAGAGGTCGACAACTCTGTCTTATTATCCGATTGGGTTATAAATATTTAATAACATTGACGAGTAGAGATGAGTAAAGTAGAATTAAAGGAGATTAACTTGCATTTGCTTGGAGTGAGAGTGGAAAACTTATTAAGAAAAAACCTCATTACACCAAACTGGTATTGAAACACTGACCTTACTATCATCGGCCCTTCAATCTAATAGGTGATCTGGTGGTCTAAGGGTAAGGTGTCAGACTTCTGTGCTGAGGGTCCGGGGCTCAATCCTCGGTCCCGGCACAGATTTATCTGACTACCAAGCCCTTCCTTCACCTTTGACAAGACGTGTATTAATCACAACTTGTGAATGTGAGGAATGCCAGGCCTTCACCGTGGTTCGGATCCCACGTTAAACTGTAGGTCCTCCATTTCATCTCACAATCACCCTACCATTGCACATTAGCGCAAGTGCGTATAACCCGAACGGGTGGTAAGACGCGGTGCTAATAATAATAATAATAATAATAATAATAATAATAATAATAATAATAATACAATCTAATGGGAGAGAAAACTTTTGAATCAGTGGTTTTAAATCTTTTTTCAATTCGATTCGATCAGCCCCCGTTCGTAAATTTTATTTAAAGTACCCCAGAAGTTTAATTTTTTCTAATAAATACATTATTTTAAACTATTCTCCTTAATAGTGCAATTTTTTTTAACAACGTGTCTTACTACCTGTTCGGGTTATACGCTTATGTACTAATAACGCTAATGGTTTTAGGGATTATTAGGATTATATTTAGAGGACGTGTACCCGCATTTGCGTGCAGGGAGAGTGGAAAACCATTTTGTAAACACCACCCTCAGTATACTCCAAGATTCGAACCTCAATCTTTCCGTCATCGGCAGTCTAGTCTACTGCGAGAGTAGCGCCTCAAACCATGCGGCCACAGAAGCGTGCTTTAAACGTATTTTAAAAAACTAATTGCTTAACTTAGTAAGGAGGTATGTTATTTTAACTAAAACAATTCATCAAACATTGAATATTTCACATTTCAGGGTATAACAATCAATACCGGTATAAACAGTAAAGTCAACACTTTTAGAAACATCATACATGTCACTTGTATAACATTTATTTGCAGTTTAGGCATAAAAAATGAAATAGAAAACGTTAGTGGGATACATTATTATTTGGATAAAAATAACAACTGCATAACCTTATTAGAGTCTTGGGCTTGTTGCCAAGGACACAGTTTTTTTTTAAATATTAGGTTCAAATTAGGTTAGCTTGGAGTAAAAATAAAGGCTGCCGCTATTAAATTATGTTCGCGCACCCCTAGGGAAAGTATGGTAAGTCTATGGGTAAATGTAAAAATAAACATTGAATAAAACTTTCCCCGACGTGATATAATTTTGTGGTGGCAATAATATTAAAGACAGTTATGTAATAATTTAATATATTATTTCCCCTTTTATTTGTCAATATAACTAATCGTGCATCCTTTCCGTGGAGGCTCTTCCCGATGAGTTGTGACGATGATGATAGTTGGTGTGGAACCAGTGGAAGCACTTAAACCTAACTAAACTAATCCTTGTGACCGTTGGGGTAATTCCCCTTTCCTTGAAAATACCCAAGAAACCAGTCGGGAATCGAACTAGGGACCCTTTGGCTCGTAGCCAGTTCCACTGACCACTGCACCACAGGGCCAGTTTACAAAACACTAACGGCACATAAACCATTTAAAGGCCATTAGGGCATTCCGGCTAGTTACTCATTAAGAGCTGGCACACTAAACTAGCTCAAAACATTAAATTTATATATTCATATAATTAGGGCAGTGTACGTTTGGAGGAGAGTACAATTCAATTAATTAAATTAGTTTAAAAATGACACCTGGGTACGGGAATCGAACCAGGAACCTTTGGCTTAGCGCACTAATGATCTAGCCATGGATCATCCTGTGCTCAGGGTTATTATTTACTCATATTTTAAGGCTGAGTCTGTGATGAACGTGTGTGAATCGTCAACTACATATAAGCGACCAATAGTACGGGGGGCCATCAGACACCACAGCCATCTGCGACTAGGGAGGGCTGTTATGTTGCCAAGTATACAATACAAGATTGTAATTAAAGCGAAATTTCAATTAATATCAACACATTGGTCGCAAATAATTAGAATTATGACACTGTCCGTATGGTCCCGGGTTCGATTGTCGTGTCCAGGTGTCATTTTTAAACTAATTTAAATTAATTAATTGAGTTGTGGTCTCCTATAAACGGACACTGTCGTAATTACAATGATCTGCAGCCTGTGTTTCTACAGGATATTGACAGAGATGAAAGTAGAAACTTCCTCATGCAAAATTCACCATTCCACTTTGAGCGTGATCTTTGTTGGTTCTTTTGTGGTTTTTCCGTTTATTTTACTTATTTCTTTTGGTCTTCATGCCGGTGGTTTCGACGTTCACTGAGTCAGTGAATTGTGGCTTTATCTTGTATGTGGTTACAATTTGGAAGGTAATCTTCTGGCACCAACCTGTTTGTTTCCCACGATTTCATCAGATTTACATGTTTACACGGTTTTTTTTTTTCGTCATCACATCTTACTACCTGTCCGGGCTATACGCATATTCACACGAACTAGGAACGTAGAATTTCAAGGTAGTGTATCTTTATTTGCTTGGAGGAAAAAGTTTAGGAGTTTTAAACATCTCAGTTTACCTAAGCTGCATTCGAAATCCGACCTCATCAATGGCAAAACAAACTCCATACGAGACTAATGCCTTATTCTATGTACCCATCAGTGCGGTAAAAAAAAAATTGTACGGATTTTTTTTTCAAAAGAATTGAACTCAGGGAGTTTTGGATTAGCGCAGTCATGCTTTTCTTGAGCTTTAGCCAATAACTTTTGCCAATTGGGACCTTCCTTCAATTTTGTTTTTCTATTTCCAACTCACCTAACCCGGTTTTTATTGACTTTGCGTTACTCCCTTTGTTCCGTAATAATAATAATAATAATAATAATAATAATAATAATAATAATACGAAGTGATTAATGAAGGTGCCCTGAACAGCTTCATTAAGCGCTGGCAAACGGTATTTTTCCACACGCTTCATACACAAGGCGTCAAGAGGTGCCGATGCGAACGTTGACGTGAGTTCTCATTTCCTAGAGCAGGCGTAGAATTTTATTTTTTATCTTGCGTCTTAGTGCTTGTTTAAGTTATACATTATATTAATGACGCTAATTGAATAAGGATGAGGAAGGAAGAATTTTAGAGGAAATGAACCTGCATTTTCATGGAGGGAAATTGGTAAAGCATTAAGAAAAAAAATATCACTACACCAAAAATGGAATTCGAACCTCTATTTCTCCATCTTTGGGTGTCCATTCTATCAGGAAAATTACGCTTTAGACTAAAAGATAGTCAAACCGTCGACCGCGAGCTACCGGTAGCTTGAGCTGGCATTTTCGGTAGTTCATAAAGGTATAATTTAGCGCAACAGTACTTCACTGCACAATATTGAAGTCCAAAGCCAGATGGCAACATTGCGAGCACACCAACACGAGCTGAAGCGCATGCGAGTGACGTTTGTCACCGTCTTGCGTTTTGAGGCTATGGTTGGTTTATAGCAGGGGTAGGCAATAGGTCGATCTCGAAGCAATTTTCAGTCGCTCGCGTAAATATAACCCTACATCGTTAGGAAAAGGCAAGTTTAACTTGCATCACTCCACTATGGTACAGCTTATAAGATAGGGCTATAGTGTAATCCGTCAAGGTAAGAGTGCTGCCGTTCAGGGTAAATGGAGTGTACATTTTATTTATTTTATATAAAGGTAGGGATAGAAGTATTAGAGGCAATATTGAATTTAAGAAATAAATACAAGACGTACGGGAAAAAAAAATTTAAAAGTAGAGTGGAGAAAGGAAGGGTGATCGTGGGATCTTTGATACATGTAAAGGACGATCAAGCCCCAGAAAGGTTGCCACCCCTAGTTTATAGTGTTTTCCAAAAGTAATTTGTTTCTGCATGTTTTGGTGAATGAGTAAGTTGTATCTTTAATTGAGTTATAACGAGTGAAAATGAAAAACTAAAAAATATAATCTCCATTTGAAATAAAGAATATTTTTTTTATGAAAAAGAGAACAAGTGTTTGTTTATTATAAAATTCAAATCTATATGTAAGCAAGAAAGGTAACGTTGAGCGACGTTAAAAAGTAAAATATTTGGAAATAAAAGAAATTATTCTAAGATAACTTTAAAGAAAGTGAAATAAGACTATTTCAAAAATTCTTTAAGTGGATGGGAATCAATTGTTACATAAAATACCGATAAAAATAAGTCTTCCACTCTCCCATTTCAAAGTTGTGTATCCCATATCATTTCTTGAAATAAAAGAAACCTCACTAAGATGTCGAAAGGATAAACCCAAAGCTCTTGTCAGTTTTTACACAGATTTAATGATAATGCTACTCTATAGTATATTAATAGCCATTACACTATGAGGAAAATTTTAAATTTGGATAGCTCACAAAACTACTTTACATTTTGCAAGTAGCTCCCATAGTAAATGAGTTTAGTAACCTTTGCCTTGGACCATGCGGCCACCGAAGCCGGTTCTAGAAGAAATATATTCACATCAACGTGGAGAAGGGATGGGAAAACCAGAATAAAAACCGCGTGTGTAAAATTACCCCCTGTTCACGAAGCCGGAATTCGAGCCTTGCCCTTCTTTATTGAAGTCGACCGATTGTGAATCAAACGCCTAATACCCCTCAACCCCCGTTGTATAGAACTCTTGAATAGTTCTCTCTAACCCAACGCTTAGGGGGTTTGGAATTGTACTTACCGTACTACCTATGATTTTATTTTGTGTCGAAACAAAACGTGGCGCTTCTATCCTTTTATTTGTATTCATTCTCGTGTAAACAAATTCTCATTTGATGAAAATGTTTAAAGTATAAATTTTTACTTGCAGAAAGTATTGTGGTAATCTCTTTAAATTTCAGTGTGACCTACTCATCTCCCTTTCCTCCATTATATCCCCTCCTCCCCCATTTGACTGATTATATCAACACACGAATTACCCACTAACTTAACCAAGGCCCCAGCATACAATCCTTAGGTTATTTTTTAAATTTTACTACAGGTATTAACGTGCACTTTCTTAACCGACTGAAAGAGATCTGACACTCTAATTAATAGTTTATCACCGAGAAAAGGTGGAAACCTCAATGCCAGCAATTATAAATTACTAACGAACTTTATGAGGATCGAACCAGGCACCCAAAGCCAAGTGCGCTGAATCTTAAAGTCTATGGAACTGTTCTGACCGAACGAATAGTTCCACGTAGCTATTGTTAAATGAATAAGGAGGGGTGGGGGGGTGGGGAGCAAGAGAGCCACCGTGCGCGGACAAAGAGAAGCGCTCGTTGTTGTTCAATCGGGCGGAACTTTTTGAGTTTTCAATCATCAGCGCGGCCAGCCAGCCGTTCCCACGACTCACGCCCGTGACCCTCAACTGTTGGCGGGATACTCGCGCTTGATGGTCTAATCAGGACACCCGAGGGGAGGAGGGGAAGTGAAGGTTATCCCAGACTTCGGCGTCTGATCGATGCGGAACCGAAACGATTACTTCGTTTAAAAAAAAAAAGAGAAGAATATCTATCTCTCTTAGTGCGTTGAGGTATTGCGGGACGGACGGACGGGGGAAGCGATCGAACAAGAAGTAAGTGGCCGGTAAAGTAGGTGTTGCCGGTAACGACCGAGCAGCTGGCACGGCGAGACCGCCACGGGGACTGGAAGGGGCAAAGCTAGGGATAATGGCTGACCAAATTGTTTGACAGTGACGTCTTAGTCTCTGCTTGATCAGGAAAGCTATTCATTTTATTTTTTTATCAACGCGTCTTACTATCCGTTTGGGTTGAACGCATATATACTAATAATTATGTTAATGTGTTAAGGACGAGGAAGGCTGAATTTTAAGGAAGTGTACCCACATTTGCGTGGATGGAGAGTAGAAAAACATTTAGAAAAAAACTAACTCTTTGTACACTCGGACGGAATTCAAATCCCGACCTACCCGTCTTTGGAAGTCTAGTCTACTGCGGAGTGACACCTAAGAATATACGGCCACCGAAGCGGATTTTACCATACCACCATGGCGAAAATAAAATTATATGAATTATTCAACGTTTTTGTTATCAGACTAATCAATATAATAAAGGCTATGTAGTGTATGTTTGTCTATCCACAGTTTTTATCAAAGTTCTTAGGGTACTTGTCACACTTAACAGCCCATATCACGACCACCGATTAACAGGGATAACAGATATAAGAATACATCTAATTGCGGTTTTCTGTATTTTTCATTTTTAAACAGCCAAATTGGGACTAGTTTAGTAATTATTTTTCAAATTTGCTATATTTTTTAATATAATAAATATATCTTACTGGTCTCATTTCCACTCTTTTTTGAAGTAGAATAGAGGAAACCGAACTATAGAGCGACGTCTGGTTTGATATATATTACCTACCTAAATTATGTGCTTTCTGGAGGTAAGTGTTGTAGTTATCCCCAAAATTCTTAAAACTTTTTTAACAAGGGGTAGCCCTACGAAGGATTATTTCAGCACACCACGATCATAATGGCTAGAACTATATATATTAGGGTGGTCCTTAGCTATACTGTTCAAAAAAAATTTTTTTTAATCTCTTAAGTCTCACCCCATATTTATTTTCCTTTTGGGTTAGTAAGTATCTGGTAAAAATTTGAAAAAAAAAATGTATTCAAACTTAACACGTGCCCCAAGAAAGGTGAACATTTTAATAAATTTGTTAATTCCTAAACTTTCACAATAACACCTTTATTAATTTTGTTATAGGTTTAAAACTAATATTTATAAGGCCTAGAACTGCTTAATCACTTAAAACAAGTTTTTACTATGTTAAATTATAGTAATAAAAGGTTTAATATTTGCTTTATAATGAAAGCTTTGAGCAAGATGTAAAATGGCTCCGATAGTCTTTTACGACTTGCAATATGTATAGTTCTTGCTCTTCATCTTTGGTTATAAGATTATTGTATTCTTCCATAAGCTTCACACCTCTTTCTTCGGTGTCATTGACAACTGTCATGTTTCTGACTACTGTAAGGCCATGTTGATAATCATGAAGAGAAATCCATATCACAGGATCACGGGCCATAAAATCGGACGATATTTTAACTCCTTAAAAAAAATTAACGTGCTTTTTGACACAATGTTTTGTAGTTCTTTGTGTGTAAATTCGCTCATTTCCCTTGGAGTCACAATTATTTTATTCTTTTTCTTTAAATGCTTTGGTCCTCATTTCTTTTTGCTCAACAGGAATTGTAAAATAAAAGAATACTAAAGCCACCGTTTCTTCGGTAAGATACCATAAACGATCACAAATTTTTGCTGTTGCTTCTTGGGAAATATTTTCATTTATTTCTATTGTAAAAATAAAGTTCCTTTAAAAACATCAAATACAAGGTTTCGACTGTATCCAAAAGCTGATTTTCAGCAAGAAGTTTGTAAATAGCTGCTGCCATGTTGTGTCCACTGCTAGAAGAAGAGGGACTCCCAAAAGATTATCTTGTCCGTTAGCAGAAATAATTACTGGAAGGAAGCCTGTCAACCTTCTCGTTTCCAGTTATTGCTGGAAGCAGCTATCCATCCCAATGGAAGACAGCCAACTCCAATTGTAACGTCNGATGTCTATTTTTTAATACTGAAGCACGTTCAGCACAAAGCTTTTGACGGCATCGACGTATTGAGGTTCGATTTATAACTAGATCTTCGGTGTTGTGACCCAAAGCTTCTGCGGTAGCCATTAAAACATGCATTTATCAAGAGCTGCTACCAACTTGGTGTTAATAAAATAAATATTGCCACGTATCAGTGGTTTGGATGGATATGGCTGATTTGTGGGACAGAATGTATCTTCAGTTTCATTTTCAGATGAAATCTCATTTTCAAACGAATCCGACACTAAAACAAAAACTTTTTGTATCCATAATATAAAATAGTGCTTTACAAATGTAATAGTTGGACAAAAGATACTAATTTCAAAAGTGCAGTATTTGTTACCTTGTTAGGAAATGTTTTGGCTTTCTCGCAGCATAATAAATAGCTTATGAGATATTTAATGATTCTATGTGCCAAAACATAAAGACTAGTTTGTCCACGATAGTACTGAATTATAAATCAAATTGCAAATACATGTAAGATTTCCGGAACTACAGATTAACCTATATGTAACATAAAATCATTAAATATTTAATATAATAACTAAAATAATAATAATATTAAAATAAAATATAGTATAATTATATTAAATCGACAAACAATTTCTTAGTAAGCTATTTTCCCAGTAGAAAAAAAAATCAAAAATATATTTAAAAATAATTTAGTTGCTTAGCAAAAATAAAACAATTTATTTCTACTAACTTAAACAATTTTTTTACATACACGACTCTTCAATATCCATTTTTCCACTAATTTTTTTTTTAATCGTCGCTCCTCTGCATTTGAACGTTTTAGACCACTTTCTTCCTTTTCAGTAGTTTTTTTAATCAATACCCTCTAAAAGACCAATTCTTTCTTTTTGTCTCTAGGAGAGAAGAAATAATTTTTTGTATTTTTCTTTCTTCTATTTTGATAATTTCCAAGGCATTGAGGTGAGCAATATCAAATAGTTCCTCCAGTTTTTCTTTAAAATTGTATTATTTTTGCTCCTGTGTTTTGTTCTTGAACTTTTAGAATGTTTTTGAAAACTTCTCCATTCATTTACAAGTCCAGTTTAGAAATGCAGTGCTGAGGTTCTCTCAGTGGTATTCGTGCCTTTTGCAAAAAAAAAAATACAGTTTCACAAACTACTAAACGAGCACTTTCACGGAGATTTATTTTTACACATCTCTTATTATAAATAACAGTTGAAGTATTGTTTAATCTGGGGCACCAGTTAGATGATATTTAGCACCGCGTCTTACTACCCATTCGGGTTATACGCTTAAGTACTAATTACGCTAATGGATTAGGAATTGGGAGGGTTGAATTTAGAGGAAGTGAACCCGCATTTGCGTGGAGGGAGAGTGGAAAACCATTTAGGAAAAACCACCCCCAGTTCACCCGACCGAGATTCGAACCTCGATCTCCCCGTCCTTGGCGGTCGAGCTCAACACGACTAGCGCGTTAGCCAACTACGCCACCGAGGCGGGTCACCAGTTAGAATTAGGCGAATGACCCGATTTTTTCTGGCGTTAGTTTTAGGTCAATTAGAAAAAACTTAGGGGGTGAAACCTTAAAAAATAAACGAGGTTGAAAAATAAGGACCACGCTTATATATATAAAAGCGTGGTCCTTATTTTTCAACCTTATTTATATATAGATAATGTTGTACTATGGAGCATGCCTTAGTGAGAAAAATCTGAAACTTTAAGAAAAAAAAAGATAGCCCGGTGAAGCCATAGACATAAATAACGCGACCTTCTGTTTTGAAAAAATGTAAAAATATACAAAACTAACATTGAACAGACCTTGCGCCAAATCCGAAACTGCGCCTGTCGAGACAAGCCTAGCTCCTAGTGAAATTATACTAATAATTTATATTTTTTAAATTACCACGTCCTACTACCTGTTCAGGTTATACGCTTATATAATTACTCTTAAATTGGTAGGGATGAGGAAGGAAACATTTTACAGGTGATCTACGCACATTTGCTTGGAAGGAGAGTGGGGAAACATGTAATAGACCCAACCGGGATTCAAGCCCCAATCTCCCTGTCATGAGCAGGCAAATCTAATACCAGAGTGACGCCTTAGACCAATCGGCCACGGTTATACTAATAACGTACTTAAGTAANGGGATTCAAGCCCCAATCTCCCTGTCATGAGCAGGCAAATCTAACACCAGAGTGACGCCTTAGACCAATCGGCCACGGTTATACTAATAACGTACTTAAGTAAAATTTTATCAATATTGACTGCAAAATATTAAGTTTTATTTTCTAAATAGTTCACCCTTACCTGAGTCATATAAAAGATTAGCGTCCTCTATCCTACTTAACACTGACCTGGAAGGTCAAGACTCGAGTTTGAATCTCGACATAGTGCGATTCTGGCGAATTTTTAAGTGTGATTTATCCCTGTGTTTTTACTAATGTGGACGCACTTTCTCGAAGCCACCCTTCTCATCCTAGCCCTTTAAACTTGATCGTTAATAAGCCTTGTGTTTATCCTAGTGACGTATCACTAATCCGTGTTGGGGGGCTGTGTACAGGTGGTGGGGGTGGAGCCGAGCCAGCACGCCGCCCCCGCCGACGACTGGTGGTCGGGGGTGGAGGAAGAGGGGCGGGACGCGCTCAGTCTGGAAGCACTGTGGGCGGGAGCGTTTGTGCCACCACCCCCAAGGCCGTACTTCCTGGACGAGCGGGACGCCACCCCCGACGGTCCCACCACGTGCGACCTGTGCACCTGGGCGTGGAAGGACAGGGAGGACGCCGCACCAGGTAACTACAGCCCAGTCAAGCAGTGACGTGGCGTGGCGTGCTGCCAGGGTAAGCAGAGTTGGTTGTCTGCTCTCATCACTCAGTCATGTGACCACGTGATCTGTGTATGATTAGTCAAATGGGGGATCATGTTGGAGAAAAAGTAGGTCACAGGTGCAGTTTTAACAAGCTTTGCTTACCGTGGAAACACTTCGCGACACGACACTGCAATCTGGACCCCTCTGGGAAGGTTTAGTGAAAAGTGACCCAACCAAAACCGTCACTTCTGAATACCTTGTACATTCCGTTCACCCTGAAAGGTAAGCAGCCTCACCTTGACGGACCATACACTTCGCGACACGACACTGCAATCTGGACACCTCTGGGAAGCTTTAGTGAAAAGTGACCCAACCAAAACCGTCACTTTTGAATACCTTGTACATTCCGTTCACCCTGAAAGGTAAGCAGCCTCACCTTGACGGACTACACCATGGTCATATCTTATGTTTCATCATAGTGGAACCATGGCTTTCTTCCTTTCAGGATAAATTAATGGTATAATATGATCAATGTTGTGTTTAGTTTTCATTTTACTAGTAGTTTTGTAAACGGTAGACCTCGAACCCTTCATTCAAAATATAATAAATACATAATGTTACGAGTTTTGTCGTGTTTTTATCGTTACTTTGAGCTTTTATCATTAGTTTGAAGTAGATATTTTGCCTTTGTGATCAAGTTAGAAATAAATCAAATTAATGTTATTTTCAAAAGTACATTATTATTCATAGAGAATAATCGTTATTCACGTGGTTTAAGACGTCAGTCTCGCAATATATGCCAACATTAAAAATAATAAACCCTAGGGTTTCGATACCAGATCGATTGCTTTGATTTATAAATTCTAATTTCTTGAAATGAGCTACTAAACGAGAAACCTCTTGAGTGATCGCCATATTGAAATTGATAACCATAGCTAAAAACTATCGTTTGGCCTCGGTTCAAAGAATATCCCTGCCAAATTTCGTTAAAATTGGTCAAGAAATTTGGCAGTTATCGCGGAACAAACATATTTTTGAGTGGCCATCTTGAAACTGAAACCATATCGAAAAACCACGTTCATACGTTGTTCGTCCTAGGTTCAAAGAATGTCCCTGACAAATTTGGTTAAAATTGGTCTTCAAATCAGCTATTCTCAAACAAATAAGGTCATATTTCGATAGGGTTACAAAACAGGAAATTCTAAGATAATTGAGGTTTGTTTAAGTGGTTTTGAAACTTAAAGAACTTGTTTTTGCCGGTTTCTTTTAGGGTAAAACACTTTTTTGGCCAAAATAAATAGAATATTGCCCCTGTACAAACATAGTGTTTAATTTTCTTCACATGGTGACATCAAAAGTTGTTGAATATCTGTCATGAGAATATTGGCATCTTCTAAAAACCTTTTTAAACGAAGAGAAAAGTTGTCACAAAATCCCAGTACATCCTTGACAGATATTCAACAACTGTTTATATCACGATGTGAAGAAAATTAAACTATGTGTTAATAGAAGCAATATTTGATTTATTTCGACCAAAAAATGTTTTCTATAGAAACTCTTCCCGGTACCCCAACCTTAAATTATATAAGTTCAATAATATTTAAAAAAAATTCCATCTTAGTTAATTTAATCTCTATGAATTTATACTTAAATTTCATAACTGATTACACTTCCAAAAACAATTGTGTAGCATCATCCACATTATCTTAAAAATAATCTTTTTCAAACAACCTAGACCAACCTTTATAAAATATCGATAATTTTCGATTAAATACAAGACCAATGTTTTATCGTATTTTAAAATGTTTGTAATGTAACAAGGGTTATTAAACTTATATACATGTACAGTACATTTTTATGACACTTAAGTAGCATAGTAAATCAATGTATTGTCCTTTATGTTATATTGTGACTGCTTGTTAACATATCAATCTATCAACAATGCAGCCAATAACATATGTTGGAAATCAATGCTACAGTTTAATTTTCATAGGCAGAACCTTAACCAACGTCTAGAAATGTAATTAGATCTACTTTTACGTGTTCATACGTCAAATCGTGTGACTGTCACTTTTAATGGATTTTTTAGCACCGCGTCTTACTGCCCGTTCTGATTATAGGCTTATGTATCTACTAATTAAGCTAATTTGTGTCATGGATGAGTAGTAATGTCTAATTTATAAAACGCATTTGCGTGCAGGGAGGGGTGGAAAACAATTTAGAAAAAAAAATTCTAAGTATAACCGATCGGGTCAGACCCCAATATCCAACTTATTGAGAGTACAGTCAATTTCTAGAATGATGCCTTAGACCATTCGGCCACCGAAGCGGGTAAAATTAAAATAATATTAACTCACATGGAAAATTATATTCTAACATGCCCTCATTATCCTTTTCCTCTACAACCTAAAAATTTCGCATCGAATCGGATACCAGATATCCCAACGCTCATTGTGAGAAAAATCAATATTTTTTTAGAGGGTTTCGTTTTTAAACTTAACTTTCTTTTTCAATCTAGTACTCTGTGCTATCTTAGCAGCAATCGGACGAACGATATATAAAGAAAACCTGTTTACACATACAACTCCCCCTTCTCAGAAATGAATCCACATTGCTGAATAGATTTACGTGTACACTTGACAGTTACTCGCATGTTTATTATTTCCTATGGGCGCCATATTGGAATTCTTTAGAAGAACAAATATAAGAAAAAGATCCGGTTCTTTGATGAAGAATACTAAAATGGTTAATTTTATGTGTTGAATAACTTGGTAATCATGATGCTATGGTCAGATTTTAAATAAAATTTAGATGCAAACTAACTTCAATAAAAGATATAGATAGTGAAAAAAAGTTTTTAAATTGTTATTCACAGCATAATTTTATACAGACAACTAAATTTGCAAAAATTTTATTTCCAGCATTGTTTATGGGAATGTTTCACTTTTTAAATAAATATAAAGTAGTTCTGTGTCTTTAATTCAAACCTCACTTTACTACTTTGCGTGCCCAATACCATGTATGTCTTTATTAGCTTGTTTAATAAGCCATGCAAGTAAAACTTCCTTTTATCCAACACATGTGGACTCAGGGGCATTGCAAATATAGGGTCGGGGAGGTTCAGGTTCGAAACTCGCCAGAAATTCTCTATTCAACCCTATCATAAATGACCCATTGCGGTGTTCGAATAAGAGGCGTCCCTCTCTCAATAGACTGGATTGCCGATGATGGGGAGATCAAGGTTCGAATTCCGGTCGGGTGTACTGAGGCTGGTTTTTCATAAATTGTTTCTCACTCTTTCTCAAGGCAAATGCAGGTACACTTCCCCTAAACTATACCTTCCTTAAATTCTACTTTTGTTCCAGTACCGCGTATTTCTATCCGTTCGTGTCATACGCATCTGCATATTAATTACGCTAATGTGTTAGGGATGATAAAGGTTGAGTTGAGGGAGTGTATCCACATTTGCATGTACAGAGGTGGAAAAGTGTTTAGGAGAAAACACCCTCAATGGTTCCAACTGGGATTCGAGCCCCGATCTTCCCGTCATCGGAAGCCCAGCCGATTGCGGCCACCAAAGCAGGTAAATTCGACTTCATTAGCGTAATTAATACATATTTTTACAAACATAACGGGTAGTGAGACGAAGTGAATTTTTTTTATTAACGGTCACTATTATATCGACGTGATGTGTTGTGTTCCAGTGTCCGCTTCCACTGAGTTGGGCTGGGTTCTCACCCTGGTCATAGTATCCGTGCTATCAGCGGCCATAGGGGCGGTCATCATGGTTACCGTCATGCAGTGTCGCAGGTAGGTAAAATATATCAACTACTAAGCTATGAACCCGCCTCGATGGCGTAGTTAGCTAATGCGCTAGTCGTGATGAGCTAGACTGCCGAGGACAGGAAGATCTAGGTTCGAATCTCGATCTGGTGAACTGGGGAGTTTTTTTTTCTTAAATGGTTTTCCACTCTCCCTCCACAAAAATGTGGCTTAACTTTCTCTAAATTCAACCTTCCCAATTCCTAACCCTTTAGCGTAATTAGTACTTAAGCATATAACCCGAACGGGTAGTAAGACGCGGTGCTAAATAATAATAATATTAATACTAAGCTATGCTGGTAGGCCAATGTGGTGTGACATGGCTCGAGCCGGTATGGACACAAGGATGTGGTTATAAACTGGTGGGAGATCGAATCTTGGTCATAAACACAACTTACTCTTAGTGTGTGGGTAATATAACAAGGGTAACTGTTTAAGTGTCCGCGTGGTCTGAGGCGTCACTCTCGCAATAGACTGGACTGCCGATGACGGGGAGATCGGTTCGAATCCCGGTCGGGTGTATTGAGGGTTGTTTAAAAAAATTGTTTTCCACTCTCCCTCCACGCAAATGCGGGTACACTTTCCCCTAAATTCAACCTTCCTTATATTAAGAGTATAGCCCGGTAGGATAGTAAGGCACGGTACAAATATAAATTAGAGCCAGTGGCGTGTCGTGGTGTGTTGTCATGGGGAGCATAAATAGTTTTAACTGTACTGTAACTATGATTTTTTTTTCCTCATTACTTATATAGTAAGACAATCGTTGTTCAAGTATCAACTGAGATATAATTCAATGTGTGGTAAATAAAGAGTATCCCATGTAGGGGGCCTATGATTGGTCAAATGGGGACTGAGTGGGCAAGAACATTATCATAGGCAAAGTTTTAACAATATCTGCTTACCCTGGTGACACACCACGACACGCCACTGGTTGTCGTTTAAGGTTAAAGCAATTGAGAAGGCATAGTTGTGTTAGTGTGAGGAATAAACAATACATAAATTAAGTGGAATGGTCCGCAATATATTAGACTTCCAATGTCATCGTGGAAATCCGGGTTCGAAACCAGGTCGAGTGTATTGAGGGTTGTTTTTACTAAATTGTTTCCCACTCTCCTTACATGCAAATGCATGGTATATTACTTCTAAAATACATTATTCATAATCCCTATCCCATTAGAATAATTATGATATACGCGTATAACCTGAACAGATAGTAAGACAAGGTGATAAAAAAAAACTACGCAACTGATTATAATTTATCTAAAGTGAAGTGAGGAATGCAGACAACCGCAGTGTAATCAGGAATTCCACTTCCCGGTTAATCTATCTTGAGATGAGTTCCTATGCTCCACAGCCAGAGATGACGTGACGGAAGTTCCTATGAGCGTGGATTATTTAAGGCACAACCTATGATCGAACCAAGGTCCCATCGGACCTATAGGTAGCCTCCTTAACCACTTGGTCATAAACATTAGATCTAACGTTTTGTCGCGGGTTCCCCCCTNGGCCTAAACCTTTGATTTTAATTTTTTGTCCGGGTTTCCCCCTTTCCCCCCCCCCCCACTAGTTTCAAGATGTTTTCTGCTACACGCCTACCAACATTTCATCAATGATAAATATTTCGACCATGCCGGGGATCGAACCCGGGACCCTTAACTCAGACAGACACGCTACTGAATGAACTAGGGTGTGGCTATATTAATAATAAATTCTACCTCCCTTAGCCCTATTCCGTTTGTGTAAATATGCACCTTGATCCAAACTGTGTACTAACTAGTTAATATTATATATTTTCACTATTCACATAGACTAATGGTTTTGTTTCTTATTTTTTGTCTACAGCAGGATGAAAAACGTTGGATCTCGAGGTGAGTTTAGTTTCAAATATTACTGATTAGCGAGTACCGCAAAACCACACTAATTTAGGCCATATCTGGCACCAAACTATTGAACTTAACAAGAGTTCAGGTTGTTTCAGTAAGGCCGGTTACACACATGGCGGATTTTTCCGTTGCGGAGAATTTACCGCGCCGCTTAAAAGAATCGTCCAAGTTTTCACATTTGACGGTAAAATCGCAGTCTCCGTCGTTATGAGAAAAAAAAACCGCTATCGACCCGTTTATAGTATATACTCGATATCTGGAATTGAGGAGTGAAGTGTACTTTTTCTAAGTTTTGATTTTATTACAATTTAATAGTTAAGTTTTAAATTATTTATTGATTAGTATTGTTTGAAATGGACAGATCAGAGAACAAATTCTTGCTCTTAGGTTATAATGTCGCCGAAGAAACAGAAGAAGAAAAATTAGGCTTATTTGGGTTCATCCAATTAATCAAAGGCGAGAGGAGGTTGGAGCTTTTTATACGTTGTTTGAAGAGTTGAGGGAGGATAACACAAAATGGAGCAACACAACAACACAACACTAGAATGATTCTGAACGGCTGAAAATTCGCTGGGTGCATAAGCGTGCATTTGGTCACGTACGCCACTGATTGGACGGCGAAGGCAAAACTACCGTCGATTGTAGTGGCAGTGGGCGGCTGCGCAGCTACCGCCAACGGCAAATTTACCGCGGGTTTATTTTTCCGCCTAATGTGTAAACAACAATGTACCATTTCGCGCCGCTGTTGGAATGGCGGCGACAGTAAATTCTCCGCAACGGAAATATCCGCCATGTGTGTAACCGGCCTTATAGTCATCAATAGTAAATATATTAGCAGTGCAAATTTGTGGGATATAACTGGAGTTGAATCACTGAAAACCATAATGTGCACCCGTCACAATTCACCCACCCTCTACCCCCCACCCCCAAAGCTTTTAACCTCATCATAGAAGATATTTTAACGGCAATTTAAAAAAACACACACATATATATAAGTAGGCCTTTGCTTTAATGACAATGGATTTGTAAGAAACTACTTATAATTTAAGCCTTAACCAAGACTACTTAATAAGAAAAAGGGATCAAAACAATTGTGGAGGGGGGAGGTACCACTCCCAGTGCAACAAAAACTTATCAGTAAAGGTCCATACACTAACAACGGGGTCGCTCATGGACTGTTGCCAAGGAAAGCAATGGTTTAGAGGCGTGCTTCATTACAATCTGTATCAATATTTACCTTTGCTCTACGTTCGCTGTACATTATTTTGTCCGTGGCTATTCAATTGGATAGTTAGGTGGAGTGAACACTATACAATACCCTATCCGACATCTAGAACATTTACTAGAACTACATTCACATAGGCCTATTCATACTTTAGGTCATGCGATATGCGATTGTAACTTTATCAATACCCATAAAATAACAATAATAAAATGTTATTACTTTTGGCCACAAAACCTAATGTTTGTATCTTCTAAAGGGGACTTCCTACGGAAATTGGATTTTATAAAGTTTCTGTCAAGCCTTGATTACCCCAGCAACAATTTCACGAGCTCTTCCATGCGCCGACATCCGTCTTGTTACTTTTGACGCGTCTTCGTGTACTTAAATTAGAATCGGTACCCCTACCCCTCGTAACTATTAAGTTCAGGCAAAAGATGATGATTTAAACAAGCGATAGAAAGATGATTTTGTATCCACAAGTTCAATTTTACTCAGCAAATAGGCCTAATTAGTTAGTATCCTTTAATACCACATTGTTATTTAATATGACAGATTCTTTGGAAATAGTAGCAAATAATAATAATTGAGCCATGAAAAAAATGGATGAATCAAAGGTGGTGTGGTTCTTTAAGTGGAAAAAAACAACTTATAAGAGAGCTTACATTGAAACAAGTATATAGTTACTAAACCTTACCTGTTGTTGATTCTGCTATAATTTAGACAAAAATCTTGAATAAATCACTTCACGAATAAAATTTTGAAAATAGTGATATGAGCACTCGATAAGCTTTAACCGCACATCCTAAGATTAGAGAACCATTTCATTACACAACAATATTTTTACTGAGCTTTTTCATTTGTTTCTTTTTCATAGAGTAATAATTTCGTTTGTCAAGGAAGTCACTGGTTAAGGTTTAATAATGGGGAGAAAAACTATAGCCGCCTAAAACTAAAAGTGATTTATTCAATAAACCAATTTAGATAAAAAATTTATAAATCAAACTAGTAGTTCAGACTGGAAGACCAACATTGTGTCCACTGTCCATACATCTGCAGATTATAGTTATTTCCAACTAATTAACACAATTGCAGCTCTTCAGCTACAGACATAGTTCTCTTAGACTACGCATGAATAGCTAATAAAAAATACGTTAGATCTGATTGTTGGTTAGTTCGGGAAATTGCCGATAACGCGCTATTTATAGTCTCGCCGGACATCATTGAAAGCTCATTCTACAAAAATCGGAAGAACTCTATCTGAAAGCTAGAAAAGTTATATCTTACTATCACTTGTGTATTCATAAGCCAAGTCATGTGAGCTGCATCTAACATATTTGATAAATAACACTAGCAATATAGTTAAATGTTATTTTATCATTAACAGCAAAAAGTTTCTTTACACCAAAATCCTTGCTGGATGAGAACAATCTTTCTTTTTCTAGGTAGGGCTTAGACTAAAGAAAAGGAGGAACTTTTGGCTCTATATGACTGCATGAGTAAAGCAGATCAGAACCGAGGGGATTTCAAATTCTCCCCGAAAGTTAGATCATTATAATAATATGTTAGCATTTATTCTCAGTTTTCAGAGGCTAATGGTTCTGGAATAAATTTCTTCCACCTTTAACTCAATTTTTTTTTTACAAAGAGACATAATCTGACAACAATAAAAAAAACTTCTAGATCAGTAGATCTACCTTGACATATTCTGCCTCAAGTCATGTGATCAGCAACTCTCACTTTTGATGGAGATTATCATTACCCATAAAGTAACACCACCTAATAATCAAGTAAAAATGTTATCAATGTTAACCAGAAAAAAAAATTGTTTGTTTTTTCTAATTTCTCCAAATTTTCATTTGTAAGAAAAGCAATGTATGCAATTTTTGTTGTTAAAACAACTTTATAAAATTTCAAGAGGGATTACATTAAAAAAAAATCCGTCATCTCCTGTTGGGAGACGTTCCCACTATGAGCTAAATCACAGCCCCCGTCCCCCTTAGCCCCACTTTTAAGGGAAACTAACATAATTATATACACTAATTCATTATACACCATTTTGTTTGTTGGTGGTTAAGTGTAAGCCTATAGTGAGAGGGAGGGAAAAGCTTACAAGCCTTGCTTGCCCTGGAAACAACCTCAATAATAGTTAATAATTAATAATAATAATAATAATAATAATAATAATAATAATAATAATCTCAAAATATTAAATCCAGAATTCCGTATGGTATTTAACTGGAAAGTGAAGCTTTCTGGCACGGAAGTTGTGCATGAGCATGAGTTTGAATCTGTTGTACTTGTGTTTAGGTTTATGTTCGTTGTGCTTACGTGGACCCCCAGACTCCACGTCTACTGATATGGCCTCTCGCGAGGACTCTAAGGAACCTACAGCAGTGTTCCACAGTGACAGCAGCCCTCCGGTGGGAGGACGAGTGTGGACATGGCTGACCGCTCGTCGTCCGACTGCTGCACCACCGCAGCTAACTACGAGCTCCGCACCAGCAGAGAACCATTACACCGTAGACGAGGCCTACACAGCCGTTGGGGAGGCGCTATACGCAGAGTTGGACCGGGATTCCAACCACACGCCGGCATACCAGAACACTGCTTACACGGGTTCAGACATAGAGCCCGATGCTCCGGTATCTTCTGCCCCTAGTAGTGCGTATTATTCGGACTTATCGAGCACGACTGTACCTGAAAGGACGTACGAAGCGATAGGCATGGCAAGTTTGATGGAGCCAAGTTGGGACGGGAGTGGGGAAGTGACACACAGAAAACATCCAATGAGCAGGTTAGCTGCCATCACCGAGACTATCACGGTACCATCTGATTATGTGTAGCACTAATTCACTTGTGTTGTGTCAGCTGTCACAAGAAAATCATCACATTGGGCAAAATAGTGATTAATATTTGAAGTAAAGTTTGTACCTATATTACACTTTTATTCATTACATGGGGATTTACCCATTTATTACCATCAGTGGTGAGATGTGCTAATATCCAGTGTTAGCTCTAGTAACATAAAAAGGAGGGAAAATATTCTTTTTAAACTTGAGATAGTCAATTCAAACAATAGAAATATATTCTATACTCACACTTGCCATTCTCTAAACAAAACACATACCAAGTGTTTCCACAAATGAGGCTAGATACAACTCCTTTTAGAAACTCTGGAATGTGCATGAGTGACATTTTGTAATACCCAATGAGAGGGCGAACTAGTAGAAGGTCTGTTTACCTCTATGGAAGGCAACTATGCTGTGCGGTTAATGAGCTACCGTGCACGATAAAACCATTTCCTCCTCTGTCGCATGTTCACTTTGTGTTCTGAGGGAAGGTTACCTTTAAATCCATTCTCTCCCACTAGCTAATGATTACGCTAAAGTATAAATGTATCTATAAAACAAATTTATTACTCAAATTGACAAACAATTACTACTCTTTTATTATGTTTTGTATTTGAACAAATTCTTGTAATTTTCTAGATTTACAAAGGAAAATAATATAATTTTTGGAATCCTTGATCTCTCGAGTATTCGAGATCCATAAAAAATCTCAAAAAAGTATCTCGAAGACAATTTTAAAGACCTTGGCTTCAAATAACAATTTTAAGCAATTGGTAAAAGCCTTGTTTAGTTGTAAGAATAACAAAAATTACAAAAAAAGGGTGAAATTGTATTATTGAAATTAATTCACATAAAAATTGTTCGCTTTGTTGTTAATGATGTAATAGACATGACAAACAAAATTTTATTTGTCAGTGGCACCAAGCCTTGGAGAACCATTTTAAATATTGAATTTGAAATATTCTTACTTTAAATAAAATGGTACATTTTTAAAGATTTGAGGATTCAAATTTGATAAATATAGGATTCGACTCATCTCTAGAATAAATAAAATGAGATGTACAAGTTTTGAAATTTAGGTGAAGTCGGGGCTTTATAGTTTAGATACACCCCAATTTTCTTACATATGGACATATCTGACAGCTAGAAAAAGTTACTAGACCTACTTTCCATTCATACACCAAGTCATGTGATCTGCAGCTGTCATTTTTGATATGCATAGAATAACACTAGTAATAAAGTAAAATGTTATCAATTTAGACTGCATAAATTTACTTGTTTTTACCAAATGGTGCTGCAATTGTCCACTCATAAGAAAACCAAGGTATATCCGACAAACATTTTTTAGAAGGTCATACCTCACCCCTGATTACTTTGACCATTACTTGAGCACATATCTTCAGAATGTATTTATAGAAATAGTTACATTTATTACAGTTTGTATAGTTAATATAGTAAAATCTCATCAATGACCACTATAAAATAAAAAGTTTTTAATTTTTAAGAGGCTCTTCCTTCAGTTTTCTCACCATAACTATGTATGCATATGAAACAAACCACCAAATGCAATTCCCTCCTTCCCATTTTAAGTATTTCAAAAGTTATTTTTAAAAGACCCTTACAAAACATTTAAAACAATTTGTTTCCTAAGCCTACATTCATGTTTTTGTGCTCTAGATGCAGCATTTGCATCCTTATCATGACATTTAAATAATTCTGCAAATGTTTCGTCACATTCGCTAATGATTCAACCGTGTGTATTGCCAAAGTGAGCGACTTTGGTTCAGACTTATATAATGTGGCTTTACTTACTAGCATCCTGTTAGCAGCGACTCGGTCACAAGTATGATCCTGCTATGTTAATATCAAGAAGTGAAAAACTACAGCAACTCATAATAATGAAATAATAGACATTTAAATTGTGACACTAATGTTAAAGAGTGAAATAGAGCAGGAGGGTGATATATACATTCAATACTGTTAGCCTACTCTTTTATTTTGTGACACTAGAGTGTCAGCAAGTGAACTTACTAGTCAAAATAAGTGAAAAGTCCCATAATCAAAGACATTGCATGACAACACATGTATAAAAACTTTTAAGAGTGAAATATAAACACAATTTAATAGTGTGTATCAATTTTAAGATAATAAAATAAACAAAGTACTTCTATTTCAAAGAAGTTCATATTAATTTGTAAATGAGCACTGTGATTAAGAAACCATAGTGATAAAGCACACCTACATCCTTCCTACATCTGATCTACACAATTTTATTCAACTCTTATGGCATGGTCGACCTCGGTGGTATTAGGGTAAAATGCTTGCCTCAGGACCCTATGTTCTTGGGTTCACAGTCAGCCGAGATCAACATTTTTCTTAAGCAATACAAATCTGTAGCACAACTTCCTCAGAAGGGGAAGCAACAGGAAACCAATGTCCTTTCTGAGCTTCCCTAGTACATGGCGTGTTTTCTACCATGTGGTGTGAACAACACTAACCAGCTGAAAGACTGAGTGCATGCCCAGCTCCGGATGGATGGGAAGCGCATCAAACAAACCTTCAGGTTGAAGACTCGTCAATCAATGGCAAAATTATGAAATTGTGTTAAGGAGATATTCAAGGTTTGCTATTAAACTTGTTCTCAAATGACATCATGGCAATGGAAAATAATTTGTTTGGTATAAAATTGACTATATATGAATTTTCTAGTAGTAATACGATTATACAAGTGCAGCTGCCCAAATTGGGTACATAACAAACAAAAAGTAATGTTTATTATTTAATGTGTAGGGGCAGTGATTAGGCATGCACGGTCTTAGTAATAAACAGTATTCAGTGTTACCATTGGTAAGGTTTTTTTACACCACATCTTAATACCTGTTTGGGCTGTACATATATTTGTTAGTTATGTTAACGTGTCAAGGACGAGGAAAGTTGAATCTAACCCTGAACTTGCAGTCACTGACAGTCTAGTCTGTTATGAGTGTGACAGATTGAGAGCATTCGACCAACAAAGTTAATATATATTTTGTTATTATGTGTGTGTGTATATATATATATATATTGTGAGAGTGAGAGAGAGAGAGTGAGAGTGAGAGAGTGAGAGAGAGAGAGAGAAAGAGAGAGAGAATTGTTCTTGCTCACTACAAAAGACGACACTTTACACCGACACAAATAATTTTAACGAAGATACAACTTTGAATGGAAATTGCTACCCCATTCCCTCTACCTTATTCTATATGTACCTCAAAGTGTGAAAAGAGGTTTTCCTGAATTCTTTTTTCTTTTTTGACATTCTCTTACAGTATATTGATCTAGAACAGTATTAAGAGGTATTGAGAGGCAAACCCAATGGGAAGAGACCATTAGGAAGACCTAAACGCAGATGAAAGGATAGCATTAGAATAGACCTGAAAGAGATAGGCTTTAATTAGGTGTAAAGTGAACCCGCATTTGCATGGAGAGAGAGTGGAAAACCATTTAGGAAAAACCATTCCCAGTTCACCCGACCGAGATTCGAACATCTCCCTGTCCTCGGCAGTCTAGCTGAACACAAAACTAGCACGTTAGCTAACCACGTCACCGAGGCGGGTGATTAGATAGAGCTATCTCAGGATGGGGATAGGGTGTAATGGGGTATAATAGATATATATTATTATTAGCACCGCATCTTACTACCTGTTCGCTTTATACGCACCTACGCTAATGTGTAATGGTAGGGTGATTGTGAGATGAAATGGAGGACCTACAGTTTGACGTGGGATCCGAACCACGGTAGAGGCCTGGCATTCCACACATTCACAAGTTGTGATTAATAATATTATTAATAATAGTAGATATATAACTATCTCAAGATAGGGATAGGGTGTAATGAGGTGGACTGGATGGAGCTAGCTCAGGATGGGGATAGGGTGTAATGATGTAATGAGGTAGAATGGATAGAACTAGCTCGAAGATAGGGATAGGGGGTAATAATGTAATCTGAAGAGAACTAGCTTAAGATAGGAATAAGTGGTGTAATTTAGTAAATGCAGCAATGAAATTTCGAGTTCATAATGCCATAGAGCAAGTTAGTATATTAGTCATTACTCTTTCTTTACTATGAAAATATTTTAGTGTGGATATATGTTTTTTACAGAGTTCAGAATATTTTAACTCCTAGATATGAGACAAATGCCTGACCCTTGTCGATTGTAGCATGTAAAAGAACCCTGAATGAGATGGGAAAATACCTTTCCTGGCATTCTAGCTCATAGAAATTCTTGTGTGTTGATATAATCAGTTGGTTCAGAAAGTACATGGTAAATATCTCAAATAAAAATATTATATCAAGTGCACCTCAAATAAATAAATATATTATATCAACATTTAAATTATAAACTAACTTAAAACTAGAACAAAGACAACATCCAGCACCCAGTCATTAATTCATCACTGTGAAAGGGGAAGATTTCAATTTCATTTATGATACTTTTTCAGCCATTCCAGAAATTATACTCAAGACCCTTAGCTCAGTAAGCAGACATGCTACCAATTGAACTGTGTCCAACCAATGCAGACCTTTTAACTGAATTTGCAAATGTAGCCAATGTTTTATTTGTGTTTCCCTTAATATTTTAGAGTACTATGGTATATGGTTAGTAGAAAAAACTTTAAGCTCAAAAAACAAAATCAAAGACAGATCAGAGGGTTGAACTAGAGCTTCCTTTCCCTAATTATTTAAAATAGAGATTTTATAGGGGCGTGTGTTAATACTTTACCGATTTAAATATTTAAAACTTGTGCAACTATATAAAACCTATTTTAAAAGTAAGATTTTTTGTAATCATAATTTTTTTCCCCAAAAAAGTCATTCTTAAAATAATAAAATATGTTTGTATTGATGGTTAAGCATAGAATTATTAAATAGATTTTACTTGAAATATTTACTATAAAAACGGTACTATATTACCAAAACTTTATATATATATATATATATATATTTAAGTAGAGTTTGAATGAATTTTTTTTCATTCAAACTCTACTTGAAGTGAAAAATGCCTACTCAAACAATCCAGTACTTGGCCATTTAATCAGTCATAGGGGCAGGATTCAAATGAGTGAACTGATACCAATATTACAGACACAAACTTGTAACAATTTAATCATTCAAAATTACAACAAAATCCAAGTTATTTGAAACAGGTATTGTGTGACATTTTACACAAAAGATGGCTATAATGTAATTGGACTTTTCAAGAGATATTAGGTATAGATGTAAACACTAAGGGCCTGTTTCATAATCAGACTTAGTATGGCTATTCTAAATAAAAGACAACACATAACTAAACTCGAATGAAAGAGGCTACTTTTGCGTATTAAACTGGCCCATTCAATTCTGGTTTGGATAGGTATCATCCTGTATTTAGTGCCACACTTGATGCGTACTAAGGGCCAGTTTCATAGTCAGATTTAGTACGCCTCAAGTGCAGCGCTATACTAAATACAAGACGTCACCTACCTGAAATTGAATGGAATGGTATGTGAAACTGGCCCATTCCATTTTGGTCTAGGTAGGTGTCGTCCTGTATTTAGTATCGACTCGCACTTTAGGCGTACTAAATCTGACTATGAAACTGGCCCTAAGTCTGACTATGTGACTGGCCCTTTGTATTTACTTATTCCTATTTTAAGTAGGAGTGTATGGAACAAGAGCTAAGGGCACTATTTTTGGAATTTTTATATCAAAACTTTTTTTTTGGTAAAAAGAAATTAGATAATTCTCCAGAAGAAATATAGTTTTAATTTTCTTCACATAGTGATATAGAGATTTCTTGAATATCTGTTATAAAATTTCATGGACTACTTTCTTCATTTAAAAAGTTTCTCATATAGTGAATACAACTATGCTAATGACAGATATCCAACAACTGTTGATTTCACCATGTGAAGAAAATTAAACTCTATGTTTCCAATGGAATAATATTCGATTTATTTTGTCCAAAAAAAGTTTTGATATAAGAAATAAAGCCATTAACTTGCTCTTTATACTCCAACCTTAAAGCTCATATAGCACTTTCATAAAATACCATTTTATAGGGGTGTACCAATGCTTATTAATAACAGAACAGTATAATGTTGAACATTCAAACTTTGTGGTAGGTAGACATTTTGGGATAAAAAATATCTTTGGTGGTTTGGACATTATGAACTGTGGTAGATAACGTGTGGCATAATCCAGTGTACTATCCATTTTAGCTTGGTGATATCCTACTCAAAATATTTTTAAAGACTGGTAGTTGTCATAAGGATGAACAGGATTAGGAATGAAGTTATCCAGGAAAGAGTGGGGGCACAGAACATGAGATAAAGGAAGCAAGGCTGAGATGGTATGGTCTTGTAATGAGGATGGAAAAGAAGAGAATGCCAAAGAGATGAGAGGAGATAAAGTGTGGAAGTAAAAGTAGATGAAAGGAGGAATTGGAGGGGAGAGGGGGTGGGGGGTCGGGAGAGGATGATGGAGACATTTTACTAGATTGACCTGGCCCCACAGGCTGAAAACAGTTTATAATAGTGAGTTTTCAAAGAAACTTTAAAAATCATTATAAAATCTAATGAAACTCTAACCATTATTTCCCTGCTTTAGTAGGCGTTTTTTCAACTGACCTGGTATCAATGTTTATCACTGGAGAATTTTGACTCTCCTGATATCGTGATTGGTTACGAGTGTTTATGACCGAGAACTGTGCACCAATTTCAAAACAGCATGACTCCTTATGTTAGATTTAAACAAGTAAAATTTAATGTAATCAACAGATTTTAACACTTTTATGTAAATTAAAATAGGACAGCAATTACTAGCCAGAAATATATGACAGAAAGTATGTACCTAAGAACTGTGAAGTTCTAAATAATAAAAAAAAGTATTGTATGAGCTAAGCCTATTTATTCTTCATATGTACTTCATGTTTTCGGTAGTTTATTTATGGGAAGATATATTTAGCTTACTTAGTATGTTAAATAAATTTTGTGTCTAGTCAAAATAAGCACCAATCTAAAAAAAATTAAATAGTTAATTTACTGGTTATTTGCATTACATTTAGGTTTATATAAATGAGCCTACCAGTTGTTATATGAACTTTACCCAACTGCCATTTTTGTTTACATAAAAACATACATTTTCGCACTCCACCTTGGTTGAAACCAATTGGCCGATAATACTCGATACCAAAATGTATCCAAGTCAATCGTAAGAAATTTATTGATAGTTATGTTTTTAAAAAAGCACATAACTATTTCACAATTTCAGATCATTCTTTGTGCAAAAAGTGTGATTAGAAATTTAGCATTTCCCCCAATTAATAAATGTGTAATTGTTTATAGAGATGAGTTAAATACAACTTTAAAGAGAAATTCAAATAATTTAATTTACCTTTACAGAATGACTATTGAATTGTAGAGCTTAATTTTCCCCTTCAATCCTGATTTTGTTCACCTTAATTCTTAGCTATAGAGAATTGAGATTGTAGCCAAACCAAAAAACTTTTCTTTAGAATGTGAATTTGAGTTAATTTAAGCGGTGAAGTCTAGTTAAGTTTATCATATAATTTTGTATTAAACTACTAATCATCATCAACTGTTCCCAGCCTGTGGTCCGGTCAGTTTAGTAAAATGCCTCCATTTTCCTCCTTTAATTTCTTCCAGTCTTCTCATCTCACTTGAACACTTTTTATTATCTGCTCTTACCCATCTTTCTTGGCCTCCCCTGCAATCTTTTTCTCACATATTTCATATCCATCACTCTCTTTGGTACCCTCTCCTTTTCCATTCTCATATGACCATACCATCTCAGTTTTGCTTCCTTTACTATCTCATGTAAGCCCACTTTTTCCCATATAACTTCATTCCTAATCTTCTTTCTCCTCGTGACAGCTAGCATGCTCCTAACAAACTTCATCACCATCGCCTCCGCTTTCCTAGTCTCTTTTACATTCATTGTCCATGTTTCTGCTGCATATGTGACAATGGGTACAAAATATTCCCTCTACAACACTTCAAGGGCACTTCTCTTCTCCATACCATGTCTCTTACACACCTTTAGAACTATTAAAATTTATCATAAATTGGTCTGGTCTAGTCTAGTGTCATTCAACCTTTTTTTTGATTGTTTCGTACCATAAGATAAAATTTATCTTCAACTTTGTACAGGGTTCTTACAGACAAATGAAACATAAATTCAAGGAGTTTTCAAGGACTAAGGACATTATGCTAGAATGTATAGTGAATACTTAGTGGACCGATAGTGTGGTCCAGAGCACACTATCGCTCAACCTTTTAACCTATGATGACGCAAGCAAAGCTCTGCTAGTTTCTACAAAGCAATCACTTAGTCAATTTCTTGCATACGTCCTAAAACTGCTAGTTCTTTTACTGCAAAAAGCTAAACACTTCAATAAAAAAATTTATAGACCCTACAAAATTTTAAATAGATAGAAAGTAACAACTTTTCACTTAATTTAATGAACAGATAGGACTATAAAAATATTAATCTAACTTTATTGTCACCTACTTCTCTCTCCTTGGTTTATTGGTTAGTGCAGTCATTCTAGATTCAGTATATATTATAGTATGGCTAGAACAGGAATTTAAGCGCTAAGGTGGATGGGAGATGAACTAATAGCTATCGGTAGGCATTTTAGTTTAAAACTATAATTATAAGTACTTGCAATGTTAATAGGCAGTCAAAAATTTTTAAAGAATTATTACAAATGATGGTTTTAAAGCCACTTAAAAAAAATAGCGAATGCACATGAATTGAGATTTTTAAATATAGGAAATTAAAGAAAACAAAATTGTATTTTATCGAAAATAGCGCTAATAAGTTTGCCAGAGAAGTTAACACTGTTTCCCCTTACCCCTATTGAGATTCCATCCCTTTGAGCTGATTATGTGATAACAAATAAAACAAAAGAAGCGAGAAGAGCAGCTGAGAGTAAATGTAAACAGCAGACAACAGCTAACGCTTAATCAAAGAGGATGAGCTAGATATTTCACACCCCAGTGCATCTTAAATCATGGTCTTTACAGCCATTCTTCACAACAATTTAACAAATAAATACTGAAACCTGAAAATTCCAGGAATTTTCAAGGCCCAGAGCAATTTAAAGGACTTTTCCAGGCCTTGAACAGACACACATTAAATTCCAGGTCTTTCAAGGACCATATGAACCCTGTTTGTACCTCCGAAGTTGTTGGTGCATAATGCAAGATATATATATTTTATAATCTACACCTAAGAGAGGGGAAGTGTGGGGGATAGGGGGGGCGGGGGGTGGCAGAATGAGAGAGAGAAAATGTGGTTTTTAGATCACATGTCCTTACATTTGGGTCTCTTGTAGTAAATCCTAAATTTGGCCCAGATTATTCCATAATTTACTGTATCCTTAAGTATCTTCTAAGATGTATTTGTGCACCCCAGGTTGAACGCCACTTTTTTATTCTACGCAGTCAGATTCAAGATCAGGAACAAAAAAATCTCTAGTGTACTTTTTTTTTCATTTTCTTGGATATCCTTTAAGGGTGTGCGAATTCCACTTTTTCGATTAGAAGTGAAGTTGAATTGAATATTAAGAAATATTCTTAAAGCCGAATTGAGGCTTGAATAATTAAAAAAGAAAACCTTTAATGTTGGATAGAAATATTATACTTTGCATAACAATGTAAATCTAGATATTAAATAAGATTTACAAAATGTTGTATTTCAAAAATAATATATTTTGTCTTAAAATGGTATATTACGTTATTATCACTAAATGTTATTTAATTATTTTAGATTTTTTTCTATGCAAACACTAATTTGTGATGGAAATAAAAGCTGAAATTAAACATAGTCAACATAAAAGTGTTTTTATAGAATTAATATTTTTTTAGGGCGAAGCTTCTTAATTGACAAATTTACAATCTCACTTTCGAATTAAAGATGAAGCGAAACACAACCAAGTCAAAGTTTTCAAATTTTTAAACACCCTTAGGGAGTATTCAGGAATTCTAAGGACACATATCACTAATCATTGTCAGTATTGACTAAATGTAGAGTTAACAGTAGTCATCAGAGGCTAAATGATCAGCATGCTCATCAGTACACCCTTATTAATTGGCCAACTAAAAAAAAGATACATTTTACAGACAGATTTTAAGTGAACTTGACCAGACTTGTACAGTAAGTAAATAAATTTAATATGAGAAAAAGGCAATATTTAGGTCTTTAATGAGTAAAAATTAACCAAAATGTGTCTACATCTAAATGAGTTAAGCGCAGAAGCACATGAAACATTTAAATTACACTGTATTAAAAACACACAAAAATGTTCTTTTTTTTATTCACAATAAATAACCCGACAGATAATACAAGATTAGTTCTTTATACAATGATAATACCGATACTGGCAGTAAGCCATGCATTTGAAATTTCAACATTCAGTTGCTGTAGCAAATTAGATTCATTTATTTTTGCAGCAAATTTCTTTAAAAATTAACAAAAACAAGTTAACAATCATGCTAGCAGAAGCTTCCCGTGAAAACCAAATAACATTTCCACTAGAATAACTTGCCTTAACACTGTTCTTTTCTTGGAACTACAAGGTCAAGAGTTTAAGGCAATAACTGTCACATGAATATGAACATTCACAACCAGGTACATGCTATTCAAGAAACATAACTCTCTGAATAAAACACAAAAGATGTAAGATATTTAATTACTTTGTTTTGCTAACAAGTTAAAAAAAAAACTAGTAGTACTAAATTTTTACCAGCAAAAATTGTAGTTCCCAAAATGTGACAATTACAAATGAGCATAGCATTATAGTTACCAGCTATGAATAAAAGAATATAAAAGATTACAATACAAAGAAAAAAATATTATTTTTTTTTGATAGAATGACATGCTTCAATCAGATTCTTTCCATCTCTTTAATCTCAAAGACATCAAGGAAAAGGTGCGCAACTAATTATGTTGGTCCATGATTGGTTAATCACCTTCTCACAAAGAACAGGACCTTTCTCTTTCTTCCACACAGCTGTGTCTCCAAAAATAACGACATAACGCCAAAACAAAATCAGATTACAAGTTATTTCGCCACTTGAAAATTGTTTGTTTTTCTATACAAATTTCAGTCCACATCTATATCATCGTGTTTTTTTGGAGAGGAGTCCAAATATATTTTGAGAGCACGTTCTTTTCTTGGCGAGTATGTCGAAACTGTGCTGCTGAGCTTACCCATCCGACAACCTTCTTTATTAGCAATTTCCTTGCGTTCTTCGCTTGTCAACTGTTTCACTTCTTCTCTGCTATCTCTGAAAAGGAACAAATTAACACTGTGAAGGTAGGCACAGAAGGGATATACAAATTGCAGGGAGTCTGAATTGGGAGGATAGAAGAAGTGGAAAATTTTACAAGATCATTAAAAGTAGATTTGAATCAGAGATTCATACACATTAGAAATAATGAGAATCTTTTTTTCATTCCCCCATCTCACTACCTGTTCAAGTTATACATTATATGGTAATTACTCTAATGGAGGTGTGGGGGATGAGCAAGGACATATTTTAGATAAGCTACCCATATTTTCATAGAAGCAGAGTGGGAAACCATTTCGGAAAAACAACTTTCAGTAGACCCAACTGGGATTCGAACTCCGATCCATCATCAGCAGGCCGGTCTAACATAGGAGTGATGCCTTAGATCATTCTGCCAATAAAGCAGGTGTGATAAGGAATTAGAGCATGCATCACATGCCCATCAACTCTGTGATATTTTATGCTGAAAGCAATATTATTTACATAAATGAGTTGAATTAGTATTCATTAAAACAAATTAGATTAGGACTGTCTACATCTTTTGTTCATATTGTGTATTTAACTATTTATTAACATATCCTGAGAAAAATCTAATATAAATATGCATAAAACATTTCATGCTTAATTATGTCAAACCCAATCTTAATATCGTTACCTTCGAGTATTACAAATAGCAATATCGAAATAAACGATTTTCAATTTAGGTTTAGACGAAACAATAACACTGAAACACATTTCATAGAAGACTAAACTACTATCAAATAAGGAGAAGGGAATAAAAATAAATAAAATAATTTTGCCAAACAGTATAGCCTGTATCTTGGACCTAGCGTGACATCTTTTAAAGGTTGAAAACAAAGAATAAATCTATACAGATTTAATTATTGTAATGTGTAAAAGTAGGAATAATGATTTTTAATGTTAACTTTAAAAAAACTGATGTTTTATACCTTTTTTTAAAATAAGCAAAAACAGATACTATCCGTAAACGGCAGTCCTAGCATAGCGCTATCGCCAGTGTTGCCTGAAAATTATATTGCATGACGTGGTATTTGCCAAATTACAAAGCTATTGTGTTTAATTATAAAAAAACAACAACTTATATTCATGTAATTCACATTAAAATAGAAAAATATGCACTATTGCAAATGCAAATTTTGCATGTCCCTTATAATAAGCTATCTAGTATTACCATCTGGCCAGGGCACAGATAAGGTATACACCAGACCCACGGCCTACAGCTTAAAATGGCTGCGCTCACTGGGAGAAATTGGGTCCATTAAAACCGGGATCGTAGCGTGCAGTCCCATGTAACTACACCGTTATCAAACACGTATTTATAAAAACAGTTCTCTTAAGATGCTTTTACTAGAGAACAGACAAAGATAATTGTCTTCTAGTGTCAATGAACCAGCTTTCAATAAATCTAGGTTAAAGTAGCGCCCCCCCACCCCTTTTTTCCCATAAACCAACCACCTCCAAACAGGCCTAATCAGACTGCAAATTACTAAGAAAGCGTAGAATTCAATGATCCTTCGAGAAAACGTTTTCAAATTGTCTAGTTATAAACAATCTTCAAATATCATCAACTAGGTACTTGTCTGAAAAGGTATATTCAATGGAAGGAGATAAGGGTGTGAGTTGAGAGGATGGGGGTGGGAAGGGGATTGATGTTACTTGAACTATTGTATTCGGACGCCAACCCTTAACAACAAACAAATGAAAGTGAGTTGTTTCACTAGGAAGTGCTGATTTCACTAAGTACTGCAACTAGCACTCCCCAGTGCCCAAGAACTCAACCTAGCTCAAGGAGCGCAGCGAATCTCCCGTAAGGCTGAGTGTTTGGTGTATACCTTGTCTGTGGCCCAGGATCATACATCCCATTATAGAACCATCATGGATAAATTAGTTACCAAAGCAAGAGCACACAAAATCTAACTTCTCTAATCAAGTAATGTCTGGTCATTTTCTTAAACATTTATTTAGATTATTAAAAAAAATGGTCCAAGTTTCTTGTTTGCCTTTTTTCTTGACCTGCACGAAGAAGATTTTAAAGCTACTGTTGTAGACATTTGCTGAATGTACATAGAACAATAATTATTTCTTGGCCCATATATCTGCATCAACATGCATGTAGGGACTTAGAAAATCAGTATGAGAAGTTAGTAAAGTTACATTATTTTTCTTTGGAAGTAAAAATTATCCAAGCACTTAGCCAATGCCATACATCTCACCTGTACAAAATTACGTGTCCATCCTCGTAGATGTTGAGGGGCCAACTGTCGACTGTCATGGTCTGGGGGGCCCAGTCCAACTCTGTGTGAATACCCAGCACTGACATGTCGCAAGGAAACGAACTCTGGCCTTTAGCTAGCTCTAAGTTTTCAACAGGGATACCACTGAGAGCCGATATCTAAACAAAGATAAAATAAAAATTACTATTAAGAACAAAATATGCATAAAATAAAGTGCCATGAGTATAGGCTGACCATAAGTTCTGTTTTGAATGGGACAGTATTGTTATTTTGCCATGTCGCGGCCATTTCGTCGTTTTAGTAAAAATGCAATTTATGTAGTATTTTATATAAAATTTTAAAATATGCTTAAACATTGCTCCAACATAGTCTGTAATCAAATTTTCATCAATGGCTGGCATTATAGTTTGGGTACCAGCCATTTGTGTAACTATAATTTGATCGAATTGACAATCGCCCGATGAATAAAAAGTTAACTTGAAAGTCAATGTAATTATTCAAGAAAAAAATGTGTGTTGGCAACACTTGTGTATCTGTTTTGTAGCGTTAGTTTTTGTTCTGTCCACATGCACTTGTCGTCTGCAGCATACACATTTCGCCTACTCCTAAATTTTTATTTTATATCTAAAAAAAATTTAAGTTGCAATTAGTATAAGCTTGTGTAGAAATTATATTTTGACTTCGGGACATTTTAAGGCTGGAAAAAACAATTTCCCACAGGAACAGGAATCTTTCTTATAATATTCAATATTCATTATAACATTCATACATTCAGTTAAGCATTAAATTACTAGTCTGGGGCTGGATTTCTAAGTTCACCCTATTATTATAATTGGTTCTGAGCCACCAATAATCAGTATTAGAACTCTAAAACTAATTTCACTCGAAGAATTGAAAACAAAACAATTTTTTTATAAGGATTTGAACCTTGAATCAGAGATTTTCTTGAATCCTCAAATCTCTTTAAGGATTCAAGGGCTCATTTGTTAATTTTTATAATAGTTATAGAACATAGTGGAAAAAGAAAGAGGTTAGAAATAGGTCAAAAAAGTACTTTAGCAACAAATTTTATAATAGTTAGGAGGTGTGAATTTTAATAACTACCTACACAATAAAAAATCAAAATATTTAAACTTAAACTAATCTGAAAAAATAAAAGTGAGCCACAGTCATGTCCATAAAAATACCAAAAATGACCACCGAGCATGATTAAATGCAGTTCGGCTTTACATCAACCTAAAAGTTTTTTTGTGGGTTCTGTGATTGATGTTTGTACATTCAATATGATTATGTAATAAAACATAATTTTTTAAACATCCTATTTTTTAATAAAATATACAATTCTGTCCCAAGCAATTATGGTCAACTTACTAAAGCATGTTATAACATTCACTTCAGTAAACATAATATTCGTATTTTTGTAGGAAATGAAGCACAAATATAAGTAAAAAGCAGTTACACATTTACAATTACAGTATTTAAGCTGAGCTAATCAAAGCTTTTCAATTTTGATACAATTACAAATCTATTTCACGAAAATTTTCGAGCAGGAAACAAAATCTATCAATCTATTCATATACTGAATTTTTTTTGTTTATTTGATTCACACCAATCTTTTTAATTGGTTTAATGAATATAAATGTTCTTAATCTAAAATTATTTATAGAGCGCATTATTTCTAATGTCTCAGTACTGCTCCTAATATTTTGCCCTGTCTCTCGTTCCATCCCTGTCCTACAGTGAAATGATTTTCTTGTCTATCCCTAATCTATTTATTTTGATTCGATACAAATAAAATTTAAAGCCATAAAAAATGTGTCTAACATAGATTATAATTTAAAATTAAATTCTATCATATCCTAATCTGGAATCTATTTGAATTTGAAATTTCAAATCCATTACAAATTTTTCTTATATTAATATTTGGAACTTCGAATCGTACTCAAATCTTGGCTAGAATATTTAAAGCTTCGCACAGATTTACAAATATAGTAATGACCCGAAAATAAGCCGCACCCTAAAATTACAATCACTATGAAAGTGAAAAAAAATAATATGTATTTCTGAAAATGAATCCTTAAGCATTCAATCCCCAAGAGATACTTTCTAATCATGATCAATATACTATATACATATATACATATATACATATATGTATATATATATAATATACTATATACAACAATTTCATTCTGACCTCATAAGTGAGGAAAGTAGGTTGAAAGGTTATGCCTTTTCTTCAGCCCTACATACAATTGTGTCTTGTTTTTTCATTTCATAAAATATGCAAAATAAAGTTGATATTGAATGGCCATGTTTTTATAGCAAAAAAATTAATTAATATTGAAAGTATTTGTTCATGTTTCCAAAAGACTGCAATGAAAAGTCTCTACTAGTAGCTCAGCTATTTTTGACTTTCGACTATTTCATTCTGTCAGCTTTTTGGCTTAAATTTACATTTTTATTATTAGAGTTAAGGTCCACATTTTTAAATACTTTTTGAAGCAGTAAAGAGCACCATCTGTTGTAGAGATTATAAACTATTTTGATATAACTACGTGCAGTCCTCAAAAGGTACAATAATTGTTATGTATTATCTAAGAGTGCAGTTATAGGCCACAATGGACTTTTATAAAGAAAGTTATGGAGAAAAAGTGCAGCTTAATTTTGATTCAAAGCTGTACTTTAATATTTCAATGTTACACGCCATATTCAACAAGAAGTAAAAGACCGAACAACTGACATATGAAATTATGAACTAAATTCCTCACAGAAGCTTGAGCAGACAGCTTTCAAGTGTAAAACATGCACAAAATATAATATTTTAAAACTTACTTTTTCTTTGAGTTCACTAATGGTAGTGCCATCTAAAAGCACCTCATCAAATGGCTTAAGCTCGAGCGTAGAGGGGCACCACTGTCTTACAAACAAAAGAAGTTGTATACTAGATGTGGCAGGTTCAGGTCCTGGTAGCTCCTGAAGGAACATCTCCCAGTTGGCAAAGAGGCTGATATCTTCAAACTTCTGGGAATCAAGGTATACCTTGCCCGGGTTTTTCCAGCTCTTCTTTCGTAATCGACACCTGCCCACAAACAAATGTTACTATCACAATCAAGATTCTTGTTTGGGGGACACTTGCCCACAGACAACATGATACTATCAGGGGAAACTTCAATTTATCTACATCTGTAAGACAATCAGGGGGAACTTTAATTGGTCTACAAGATTATAGCTAATAAGGGGAAGCATCATTTTGTATACAAGAGTATGATACTAACAGAAGAAGAATCATTTTGTATACAACTGTATAATAACAAAGAAAATATGATTCTGTCCACAGCTGTATTATCAGGAAAACGTTTATCAAGCGAGTGGTTTGGAACTTACACTCAATGTAGGAATTTAAATTGATTGAACAAGGGAGAAGGGCAAAATATTTGAGCTTTTTGAAATGAGATATGTCGCACAAAGCCAAAGGTCCAGTGTTTGATTCCTGTGCCCAGGTTGTCATATTAAACTTGAATGAATTAGGTAAGAGAGTTGAGTATTTTAGAATGTTACACTTTAGTTTAAAGATTTAAACTA
>CABFWB010000503.1:197258-209813 GCA_902151455.1 Timema bartmani | reverse complement strand
TTTTTTTTTTTTCAATTTTCACAATGAAAATAAACACATTTAAAAATCCTATATATTATTTCTGTTGTCAACATATCTTTTTCTCAACTAATACAAAGCCTACAGCGATGAATAGTGGATAGGATTTTTACAGACTTCTGACATAGCATACTCAGTTTACGTTAAACCACATTGTTTGTTTGAAATTTAAGTTAAAAGAAAAATAAAACAATATTTTGGTATCAATTACCGAAAATGACAAACAAAAAAATTCAATAGGATTGCATTCCGACATCAAATATTGTATACAAATTGGTATTGTAAATTTTAATAGGGGGAGGGGGGAGGGTGGGGGAGGTTGAATGTGTGAAGTTTCGCAAGGGTTTACTGTTTAATTTTTAAATCAATTTGGGATTAGTAGCTAAAACATTAACCAAGAATCTATTTGATTTCTTTTATGTTCAGTTTAAGAAAACTAAAAAGTGTTCATGAAAATTGGGCTGAGTGTGTAGATTTATCTGTAAGCATTCCTTTAATACCCTGATCATCTGATGTACAGCCGTTTCTTTGAATGAGTAAATATAATAAAACCCTTGTTATCTAAAAACCTTTTGATGGGAATAAAACTAGTCACATATGCAAGTAAATACGATAGTAGTTGTTCTCATAGGTACAACATTTGTTAAAGTAATCTATAAGTCATCATAATCAACTGTTTCCAGTCTGTGGCCGGGTCAGTTTAGTAAAATGGCTCCACATTCCTTTATCCTTCCACCATGATTCCTCCCATTCTTCTTCTCTACCTTGAACATTTTCTGTTATCTGCTCCTCCCATCTCTTTCTTGACCTCCCTTGTGATTTTTTTTTCCCTACATACTTCATTTTCTTTGGCATCCTCCCTTTTACCATCCTCATTACATGCCCATACCATCTCAGTCTTGCATCCTTTACTATCTCATGTACTTCCTGTCCCTCCCTCTTTCCCTATTCTCTGAGTGTATGACTATAACTTAAACTATGGTTTCATAAATGTCAGGTTTGTGTAAGTGATATGGCTATTTTCGAACAGGTGTAGTAAATTTAATCCACTAGATGGCAACCCTCTAGTACATGTTTTAAAGACTTTTGATGTCATCTGTTGGCCACAATTTTTATTCCAAAATAAGAATTTAATTCAAATATTGGTTTAATGCAACATGATCTTTAGCTTTAGGGGTGTGCGAAGCTTCTAAACTTCGACTTGGCTTCAAAACAAACATCAACTTCAACTTCGCTTCGAAACATAATTCCAGCTTCGAAGCCCCACGAATAAAACATAGACAGCTAAGATACTCCATTTATGTTGTTATTGCCATTCTGAGCTCTTGTGTACTTTACAAATTAATATTAATCTGGAATAAATCACAAGTAATTGAATTGCATGTTGTGATAGTAACTTGATTTGTCAGATTAACACGAAATATCACAAACAATTGTGCAATAAAACATTTTACAAGTAATTTTAGTGTATAAAGTTATATAACTAAACACAATATGATATTTTTTAAGCATAAAACAACTAAAGAAAAATATTTGAACTTCAATTCAGTTTCGAGAATATTTCATATATTTGATTCGAGTTTGCTTTGAGAATTGAATAATTGGACTTTGCACACCCTGATTTAGCTTATTGGACAAAATAAGCCCCTCTTGGATATAATAAGAGCAGCAGGAGGAGATGTTCTAAAGAAAAGTGCTCTTGAAGTATGTATAAACTTACTAGATATGGCATACTTTGTTGCCATAGTTACATATGCAGTAGAGACATGAACTTTGGGTTTTATTTATATTTGGAAGAGGGTACAGGCGAGGTGGATGGAAAACATATAAGCAATAAAAATAATACAGTTTAAACTTTACATTGCTGCCACAGAATAAAGGGGTATTGGCCGTCTCTTTAAAAAAAATCAATCGACACCGCTCAATCCCCCAACTTAGGTTTAATTCTATCGGAGCTCATCAGGAAGGAGTGTGAAACGCGCAAAGTAACTTCCTAAAAGAGGAAACAAAAAAAACGCTTTGGGTTTGAAAGACCAGGAAAGTGGAGGCCATGGGAATTAAGTTTTTGAGAAGCATGCTCGCCGTCACAAGAAACAGGCTCAGGAATTATTTAAGTTTTTGAGAAGCATACTAGCTGTCACAAGAAACAGGCTCAGGAATTATTTAAGTTTTTGAGAAGCATACTTAGCTGTCACAAGAAACAGCCTCAGTAAATATTTAAGTTTTTGAGAAGCATACTAGCTGTCACAAGAAACAGCCTCAGTAATTATTTAAGTTTTTGAGAAGCATGCTGTTACAAGAAACAGAATCAGGGAAAATGGGAAAAAATCCAAGGAGAATAACAGAAATAAAGGATTTAGGAAAAAGACACCAAGAAAGAGGTGGGAGGATAAGATAACATCAAGTGTGCAAATGACAAGAAAATAATTAAGTAAATACAGAATAGTGGCACAAGGAAAGAGGAAGTGGGAGACATTTTACTAAAGTGATCCGGCCACAGGCTGGTATGCTAACAGTTGCAGATGATTTAGTTATATATATATATATAAAAAACAACAAAGAAACTATGAGCAATAAGGAAGCAGGAAGGATAGTGTTTATTCTTTTTCTTTTCTTCTTAAAGTGATCTAATAGTACCTAAAAAAGTAATAATCTTTTTTTAGAACAACCTATTTTCAGGCTAGTGTGGTAAGTAAAGAAATGGGGATGGAAAAATTGAATGAGGGAGTAGACAGGAATAAACCGATATAGTTTTGACATGTTAAGAGGATGGAAGATGAAAGTAAGGAATGGAAATGAGAATGATTGTAAAGAGACCCAGGGGAAGACCCAAACTAAGATAGTTGTATTTGATTAAGAACAGTGTGTCCAGATGAAATTTGGAGGGGAAAAGGAGTGGTGGAGGATGAGTGGTAGAGATAGAAGAGGTGGTGGAGATTTACCATTCAAGCGCCAACTTGGTGGAAACCGAATAAGGGGAAATGACGATGATTATGACAAGCTAGAAAATTACTAAATCATATATATTTCCTAAATAAATTATTTATCACTTTGATACAAAAACACTAACTAGTACAGCCCAGCAAAGACTTTGATAGACAAAATATTATGAAAAAAAAAAAAAAACACTTGAAAAATGTCACACCTCCTTAGCGTTGAGCAGTAGCTGATAGACTTTGCCACGATGCTCGCCCTTCCTGAGCGCTCGGCCTAGCCGCACTGTGAGCTTTTCATCATCGCGGAATGTGCTCAGCGTCTCTGTGAGACGGGCACACTCGTACTCTTGTTGATTTGAGTAGAGTCGGTAAATCTTGAAGTATTCCAAAGGAACACCCACATAGGTTTCGAGGTCTTTCTTCAAGGTGCCTAGTATCATCCGCTTGTCTACTAGCACCTTCAACACTGCAACAAAACAAAGGTCACTATTTGGGGCTTGTATATTCGTATATTGTTTTTGTTTGTGCATTTATAACTGTATGTACTGTTCTGTGTGTTTGAGCCAAATAATTATATTTTGTGGTTCTTTTATTGTGTGCGCACTTAAAAAAAAAGTTGTGGTCTGTTTGTTTAGTCTCGATTCACAAGCCTAGTTTTGTTGTTAAATATCGGTCGCAGGGAGCATGTATTTTATTATTGTCCTTGAATAATTGTAGGGCAATTGTAGGGCTCTGTGAGTACTCGTATTTCGAGCTTCTAGCCGAGCTCGTCGCTTGAGTTCGAGATCGAGATCAAAAGTTTTGTAGGCTCATCATTTTCGAACTTCCACTTGATGTACTTAATAATCAATTTTCTAAACACAATAATAAGTATAGTCTATTTAATTGAGATAATATCAGCATTTCCACTTATTGTTAAAAATTAATTTCAATTTTCACATTAATAACGTAGTAAAGCTTTAAAACCACTTTCGACTAGTAAATTTATTCATTATTGTCGTCCATTTTGAATTATGCTTGATTGAAGTTGTTTACTTGTATTGCCATGACAAAGCAATGAAAATAAAAATAGCTAAGAAGATTACTAAATAAATGAATGATTCTTTTTACTATTTTTACCTGGTCCCTTTCTAAAATAATAATTTATGTTAAATTACAAATGTAATATCAAGAATATATTATTGTATTAAGTGTTTTCAAACTTAAGATATTTAAAACTTGTATTAATTGATATGTTTAGCTACAAAACTAGCTCTAATTTAGTTACAGAATTATGTTAGTTAACCTGTTTAAAATCAATGTTGATATTTATTGCAATACATATTTTACCAAATTAACCATATTTATATTAAAAAAATTCTATTTCATATTGTTTGCTAAAAACATTTTATTTGTATTATTTATAATTTTAAGGTATCAGCATCAACTTTCATAAGCATTAAAAATTGAATTGAAGTAAATTTTTCAATAAATAATGTCTAACGAGAGAACATACAACGTGGATGTGCAAATGCGCATTGAGGAATGGAAATGGAACAGAAGACGCGATCATGCACGATTACACTAAGGAATAATAAACGAAATACGAAACATTTCTATTTGTTTATGATTCTTGCGTTTTCTTATAGGGTAAATTAAGTTACTGAAGCATATTTTGAGGAAATATTAGCTTATTAAAACGTCAATTTTATTAACTTTTTATCAAGACAGTTTAGAAACACACTACAATAATGTAAAGTGATAGTGAAGGAAGCCAAACTGAAAGGATAGTTAAGTTAGGCCTAGATATAAACAAACACACTTCTCTATTTTCTTTCTACAATTTTACACTTCCCACTTCCACAGTTGCTCATTGTTTTGAATTTCGGAAATATTTATTTTTCATATGAAGAGACATTAATGAAAAAGTAATATTCCCGAAAATTCAAACTAATGTGCTATTGTGGAAGTTTGAAGAAGTGGAATATGTAAAAGTTTAAGAAGACATGAAGAGAGAGGTGCGTCTCGAACTCGGGAGCTTTTAGAAATACTCGACTCAAATGAAAAAGCCCAAGCTCGCAGATCCCTATAAGTGTGATAAATAAACCATTCTCGTGTTAAATTATCAAAAACAAAATCTGTATGCATACATATCCATTGTGATGCCCATATCCAAACTTTAATATCAAACAATTACCTTAAAAAGTAATTATAAATTTATAATAACGTTATGGTTATTTTTTAACACAGTGATTACCAAGATCATTAGAGGATGTGGGCCAAATATACTATTTTAAAAAGTTTAATCTTCATTATAGCTTTAAATTCCAAATCTCAAATTATAATCTTGGGAAAAAATTATGAGCATAAAAGGAAATAAGAATATTATAAAATAATATAAAATAGAAATAGTAGTTGGATAGTAAATGTTTTGTTAAAATGCATTCATTGTAGCATTCATTCATACATTCAGTTGTGTTATATTATTTTATGAATCTGGATATTAATTTTACCTATGAATCCTAAATCCATGTTTGAATCTTGGAAAAAATGACAAATACAAGAGGAAATAGTAATATATCAGAATAGTTGAAAATATAAACACTAATTAAATGTTAACTTTTTTGCTATAATCCATTCATTATAAGATTCATTCATTCTTTTAAGTGAAAAGTTACTAGTGTGGGGTTTGGTTGTTTGTACTATAATTATGTTGGGTCAGAACCACCAACCATATTAGTGGTATACGACAAATTTCAATTCAAAATTTGAACTAAAAAAAAATCTAATCTTAAATCTTATATATCTTCAAATCTCCTTTATAGTTCAATATATATTTTTAGGATTTGTAAGACCAGCCCTAATCTTCAGCTATGGTAAATACTTTTGTGAGAGTCGTCCTTGTAGGGGGTAGCTCGGAAGTAGTAGTTGCTGGCTCTGCTGGCGGCGTTGTAGGTGTCGGACTCCTCATCGTCCCAGTTCTCCGCAGCTCCAGATGGCTCCTAAAAACAATAGGGAAATGGTTTTAATGGCTCGATGAACTCAATTATGGGTATTTGAAGTTTCAAAAACTTTGACATAGCTCTTATATGCTTCATCTTGGCCAGTAAAAATATTTAAAGTTAGAATAAACACATTTATGTTAAATTCTTATCAATTTGTGCTGTTATTTAGACCACAAATCAATATTCATCAGAAAAAAATCTAGAAAAAATAATTAAATCACTGATTTTGATGGTCACTTAATGTATGCATTAAAACATTTTGTAAATTATATTTAATATATTTTATTTAAGATATTGAATGTGCACTTTCTGAATTGAATGATTATATCAGCACATGACAATTTCTATGAGCAAGATCGAAAGGGCCTATCAATTTTGCCAGGAAAGGTATTTTCACATACCTTCCAGGATTCTTTTACATGCCACAATCAACATGGGTCTGACGGCTTAACTTATGAAGGAAGTTGTGCTACAGAATTTTATCGCTCAAGAAAAATCGGTTGGGTTTGAACCCATGAGCATCGAGTCCTGAGGCAAGTACTTTAACCTAAGACCATCGAGGTAGAAATCTATTTAATATAGTTATATATACAGTAATTTTGGTATAAGGATAAGTTTAGGAAATATACTTTTTTTTAGTGGTGCACATTGCTAGCATTTTACTATTTAATAGATATTATTTTACAGGTATTGATAATATCTATTAAATATACGGTTGTAGATTATATGACTTGATGTATGAATACACTAAAATTGTTTTAGCAGCTTATAAAGATGTCATATACTGTTCTTTCTACTAGAACCCTTCTATAGTTACGACTAGGAGTGCAGAAGTCCACTTTTTCAATTTGAAGCATAGTTGAATATTTTTTTAAAATGTTTAATATTGGATAACAATATTATATCTTGCATAACTATGTAAATTTGGGTATTATATATAATTTCCAGATTGCTATAATTAATATATTTAATCTTATAATAATAAATTAAGCTATCACAAAACATAACACAGTCAACTCTCATTAATTATGACCTTAATTTCTCGGACTTCGGCTGATTCAGACAAATTTTCCCAAAAATTTAATTTTATATTGTAGCAGGCCAGCCGCAGTTTGGCAGAATAAAAATGTTAGAGAAGTAGTGTAATGGAGATCTTGCAACACAGCTCTACTGCCCCTCCCATATCGCTCACCACACATACAGTACAGTATATAGATAATTTACAAATATTATAGGCTTATTGTTATCTCAACCTTTCCCATTTCAGTACCTAACTGTGTATGTGTCTTATCTGATATGTATTGTTTACCTCGTCACATTAAAGTATAATATTACTTTAGATAATTATCCATTTTCATTCCTTAGGCACAACTTTATTTCTCCGCCATAAGACGAACTTTTCGTAAATCAGAGAGACGCCCACCCCCTTTAGTATGAGTTATCGAAAGTTGATTGTATATATTTTATTTAAGATTTTTTTTTACACTAACACTAATTTGTAATGAAAATATCAGAAGAAAATGAAAAGAAATAAACAAAAATGTGTGATTTAACTTTAAATATTTTTTCCCCCAAAGCTTCATAATTGTCAAATTCGGAATTTTACTCTCAAGTCGAAGTCGAGGTGAACGAATATTCAAAGCGAAGGAGTAATTGAAGCTTTGCTCACCCCATGTTATGACACAAATATAATGTTTCTCCCAACATTATAAGCAATGTTTTTTAAAAAAATATTCAAACTTAGATTCCGATTTAGAAATATTTCATACTATTCACGTTGAAAAAGTGAACTCCGCAAGCCCTCTAGGGAAAAACACAATTTAATTCTTACCAACATATGGGAAGAAATGAGTAGTTATCCTTCTCTAGCAAAGGAGTGGTATGTGTAGGTTGACCTATCTTAGCAAAGGAGTTGGTATGTGTAGGTTGACCTACCTTAGTAAAGGAGTGGTATGTGTAGGTTGACCTACCTTAGTAAAGGAGTGGTATGTGTTTGTGTTTCCCTCTTCAGGAGAGGACACGTTTTGTTGGTCCGAGCCGGGCGGAGAGTCGCTGGGACTGGACAACTGGGCCAAACACTCATCAGGGGCGTCTCCAACAATTGTTCTGACAACATTAGGTCACAAATAGTACAACCAAGAGGCTGACAAAATCCTAACAATGGCTCACTGCACTTCGCACAGTTACTTTAATTGACAATATAGAGATATCCCCATAGGAAGAATCTTAATATTTGGTGGATGAAAACATTACTAATATGCTATCATGTATGGAAATGGTGCGAATGTATTGTAAAGTAATGTAATATACAGCTCAATTTTCTTACAAATAAGCATCTTAAAGGCCTTTTTTCTAGGTATCTTTAAGGATTCAGATTTTCAAATACCCAAGTGGAAGGCCATTTTTATAAGAATCTTAAAAGTGTTCAAATTTTTTAGCCAAACTTTAAATAGATGCTCAAATGTTGAGTTTAATATATTTATGGGCTTTCAATTTAAGCACCTTAAAAAGGTTATTTCTTAGGGATGTGCGAGAACCATTTTTTCAATTCGAGACGAGAATGTTAAAAAGTAATGAGATGAGAAAACGTCCTTTTTAAAGTACAAAAATGTAAATTATGTTTATTAAAGTAAATATATAGTTTATCGAGTTCCTTTTTAACATTTGAGCTGGAGCTTGCTTTAGATTGTCTAATAAATAGATCATTCAAACACTTGAAATGAAACTCATACACGTTTTAAATGCAATTAATAAAATGGTGATAGGTAGTTACAATGAACACCATTTATAATTTCATTTTGTAGTGTAACAAATATAGTGTCAAAGTTTGATATTGAAAAACAATATTTACAATGAAAAAATTTCTTAATGAAGCCTGTTTATTGGGGAGGTATGCGCCCTATTTTTGGGTTATGGTATTGTTGGAAATAATAACCGGTTTGGTTTTTTAATTTCTTGGGGCCATTTTTATTTCTTGAATTTTCGAGATTCATTTTTTAGCTTTGGAGATGCGATTGAGATTATTTTTTTCTTGAATTTGAGAGATTTTTGAGTCTCGCACGTCCCTACTATTTCTTTACTTTGCCTTGCATTGTATGTTGGGGGGATGAATGTCTCTTTGTTGACTCTTTTATCTACTTGTGGATGTGGTTTGTGAAATTATGTACAGTTAGAGCGGGGTAGTAGAGGAGCAGCTAGCAGATTATTTAAGTTATGGAAAATTTTTTAAACAAATTTCATTGGAATCCCTTATTTTACGACAAATCTAAATCATCTTTTTATCTTAAAATCCTAAATCTAAGATTTAAATTTGAATATTGCTAGAAGTCATAAATCTAAAGGGAAATAGGAATACAACCAAATAATAGAAAATATAAATAATAACTAAATGTTAATATTGTTGTTGTTGCTAAAATGCATCATTTCAAAATTCATACAATTAAGTTAAGTATTAAATTGATGGTCTGAGGTTTGGTTTTTCAGTTTTTTTTCTATAATTATTTTGAGAATGAACCACCAATAAGCAGTATTAGAGCCCTAAAACAATTATATTTGTTTTAAATCTTGAATCTGATAATTTCTAGAATCCTTGAACCTACAAAGCCTCAGAACTAGCGACAAAATATAATCAAATATACCTTTTTGAATAAAATTTAAAAAAATTTAAATAAATAAAGTTTAGATATGGCCCGAATTCAGTATAAATAAGAGGAAGTGTGTTTTTTACCTGTCACTGTCTGTGAGACTACTGTCTTCACTGGCGCTTTGGTCACTGTGTCCTGTTGCTCCCATACCCTCATCCTCTGTGTCTCCCGGAAGTTGGGGCGAGTTGTCTCGAGCTGTTGCTCCCGCAGCACTACCATCACCCTCTTCTACACCCAGTGTGTCACAGTTTTCACAACTCTTTGGAGAACAGTCACCACTGCCGTTGTGGTTAACGTCGACTATCAGAGGTGGGATCACTAGCTTATCCAAAGTTTCTGGAATTAGAAAAAAAAAACATTATTTTTTATTCTGTTCAGGATATATTAATAAATGAGCAATCATTACATTTAGAGATGGGCCCTTAAAACCTTCAAATTCTTGACAAAATTCAAGAGGTGAGGATTTAAAAATAATTCATTAATATTTAAGATTATAAAAAGGAGAAATTTTACTAAACTGATCTGGCCAGAGCCTAAAAACAGTTTATGATCATATATGACCAAATATAATACCTTTGTCTAGATCAGGTAGCACCAAATGTAGGGTTATGATATGCTCAAATCTGTCTATTATTTTGTGTAGTTTAGAGATAACATAGGGTTTTTCTGGATCTTCATCACAGGAGTTGGCTACAAATATCTGAAATTTAAAATGAAAGTATTAAAAAAATATATACACACTTATATTTGTTAGCTGTCACGAGGAGAAACAGGATAAGGAATGAAGTTATCCTGTAAAGAATGGGAGTAGAGGGAGTACATGAAGTAACAGAGAAAGCAAGACAGATAGGATGAGTATGTAGTGAGGATGGAAAAGGAGAGAATACCAAAGAGTATGATGGAGATGTATGTATGTGGGAAAAATACAGCAAAGGAGGCCAAGAAAGAGATGGGAGGAGCAATTAAAGGTGGAAGAACAGTGGAAGGTCCAAGGAAGATGGAGACATTTTAATAAATTGACCTAGCTATAAGCTGGAAACAATTCATGATAATTATGATGATGATACACTTATAAATATGTTTGAGTAATATGTTGCATTAACATATACAGTGGTGTCTCAATTTTCAGCGTTATGCTCACATGGCGGTTTTCAATTATATGCAGTCATTATATTTGGCCCTTGTTCCGCTCTTTCGGCATGACACACTTGGCAGCAGAGTAAGAGAATGGCTTCGATTGCCATTTTACTATTGGAAATTCAGTCTGTTCACAGCATTATAGCAATTATGACATTCTCTGTATTATGGTCATTTTTAAGACTTTCAAACTCTCTCTATATAAAAGGCTATTTACTGCTTTTCTGCTGGGGTCTAGAACTTAGCCAGCAGCATAAGTGGGGCCCTACTTTACTGTATTCTACCTATAGGCATTAGTTGCTGTGCAGTCTGAAGTGTTAAGATTTAAATGCACTTTTGTCACCATCAGAGGGGAGGTTAAGATTTGAATCCCAGTTAAGTGCATCGAGGGAGGTTTTTTATATCCTCTCTCCAGAATAATAGTAGAATTCCTTTAAACAAACTTCCTCATTCCTAGCTCTGGAATTAAAAACCATTGTTGTAAATACAATTCTTTCTTAATGCTAAATTCTATATGGAAATAAAACTAAATAAATTAAAATTAGAAATGGGGTCAAATTATATATATATCTTTAAAAATGTACAATTTTAGTCAAACAGAAAGTATTTAAAATTTATCTTTAAAAAATTTATGCGTAAGGCTTTGTATTACTAACCAATGATATTTTGTTTGTCATGTCTATTACATCATAAACAAAGAAAACACTTGTTTAGTTAAATTAATTATAGTAGTACATTTTGTCAATATTTGTGATTTTGTTACTCTCTCAAATACACAAATATATATAAGTTCTTTAACCAATTGTTCAGAGGCGTCGGAACATTTGGGCCATAGGGGGGAACAAAACCATCTCTAGACACCCACCCAAATCAAAATTATATATTTTTTGGGTAACATCCTGGTTACCATGAATAATTTACAAAACAGAATACAATAGTGTGTGCCCTGAAACTTTGATATCTATTGCCTGCTTTGTATTAATCTAAGACATTTTACTTTACATCCATTACTACAGGCACGTTACCGATTGAGCTAATGTGTCAGATTGATCTATGACATGAGCTAGTAAAACTATTTTGCCAGTGACATGACACTATCATTTGTAAAAATCATTACTTTTCAGAAAGAAAAAGATTACTGTACAAGACTTTTAATTTATTATAATTCACACAAAATTATACAATGCACTTTGCAAAGGATAACCGATACAGGCAATTTAAATCTATTTTCTCAAGTTACATAGTCAAAAACTAAAAGCTCAGTTAAAAAAACCAATTGAAGCATCATAACAAAAGTTGAGTCAAGATAAAAAAAAAAGTCTTAGGGTTCGGCCAGAATGACAAGCACGCGAGCGAGTGACTGAGCTGCTAAACTGGCGAGCGAGTGCACGATAAGCAGATAGCTCTTGATAGTTGTTGACGAGGAGGCAAAGGTTAGAATCTTGGCTCGGTAAACTAAGGGTGGTTTTTGACAAGTGATTTGTTATGGTTTTCCCATCCTCTCTCAGCGCTAATGGTGATTCTTATTTATAAAGGTATATTTTGATTATAGTATTGAAGTATTTTAACATATAAGTTTTACATATTATAACGTAGTTGATTTTTGGACTGCTCTCATATATTTAAAAAGTCATGGATGAAGGTATTTTTCTTTAAAGTATCGTATGTAAATTATCCTTTTACTTCATCCATGGAGAATCACGCGTTTTCGCAGAATAGTCTGTAAAAGGATTTCACCAGAAAAACTTGTTTATTATTCTCAAAATATAACTCCGCAGTATTTAACAAACTAGCAAGAAAAGCCAGCTCCCTATATCCAATAGGAAGCTAGCTTTC
>CABFWB010000503.1:159542-193706 GCA_902151455.1 Timema bartmani | reverse complement strand
TTTTTTTTAGCAAAACTATTTTTTTTGAACCAAAGTAAATAATATAGTCATATGTTTAGTTTAATTTTCCACATATAGTAATCACAACAGTTCTTGAATATTTGTCGATGGAATCCCAGAATTTGAACAAGACTTTTTCTTCTCGTTTAAAAAGATTTTGTTTAAATGCAGTTATATTCATGCCCAATGACTTGATTTTAATGACCCTAAAAATCATCAAAAAAATTGGCCTAAGCATTCTACTTCAATTCAAAGCAATTACTTCAGATTTTCAAAAGATGATTTAAAATATGAACAAAAACTTGACGAAATTAAACCCATACTTTACAAATGTAAAATGCAGTGAAAAGCCTTTAACAACCAAACTCTTACATTCTGCTAAATATAACATTGATTTATAAATATGTGTTTTATTAGTAATAGTTACCCTCTCCCGAAGCAACCCTCTTCGGCTTAGTTGCAGCGTCTCAGCAGGTGTGTGTATTTTACAACCAAACAAGCAACGAGAACACAAAGTTTATTTCCTACATTCATCTATTTCAACAAATGTGTGTAGAAAAAATATTATTTTTGAGCATTTATGAAATTATAAAATATCGATAGTATTAAAGAATATACTTATTCAAAATTAATGCCTTACTATGACTCTATAATACCAAAAAATGATGCAAACCAAGAAAATATAATATTTAATTCCGAAATAACAAAAATAATGACAAAAAATTACCTATAAAATATACATTTCTACAACACGGGGATCATTAAGAGAATTTGTATATCTATGAGCATTGTATCTATGTGATAAACCAGAAAAAAATATAAGAATAAAAAAGCAGACAATCACCAAATTTTGAGCCCTGCTCATGACAAATATTCAAGAATAGTTGAAATAGCTATGTATAAAATTAAACTAGATGTCCCTAGGGAAGTGGTATTGAAAGAAAAGTATCGATACTGTACTCATTAAAAGTATCGATAGAAAAATATCGATACCGTACTAGTTTCAGAAGAAAAGTATCGATAATAGTAAGTATTGGTATCAAAATTTTAATTTGCAAAAATGTGTTTTTTTAATCTAGTATTAATAATAATCTCTTACCCGCTTCGGTGATCGTGTGGTCTAACGCACTAATCTCGTGTTGGACTAGACTACCGAAGACGGGGCAGTCGGAGTTTGATCCTGGTAGGGTGCACTGAGGGTGGTTTTCCTAAATGGCTTTCCCCTCTCCCTCCACGCAAATACGGGTGGATTGCCTCTATATTAAGCCTACCTAATCCCTAGCCCATTAGTGCCAGACTAAAAAAAAATCTCTACTTTTGCGACTATTGATAAATAAACATGAAAGAACAGCTATAATTTATAAATTATGATGAGCTAAAAGAGATTGAATGCTAGGGTAGCCGAAAATGAGTGAGAATTGAGAAATCATGTCATTTGTTCTTCCTCCCCAGTACACCCTAGTAAACATTTAATCCCAGCATGGGTGGAGATATCAAAAAAGTTATTTCTTCCGATACCGATTCGATACTGGATTGTGAGTACTAATATCAGTAAAAGTATCGAGAAGAAAAATACTAGTATTGAAAGGAAAATAATGATATTAGTAAAGTATCGATACTTTTCTCACATCCCTAGATGTGCGCATTGAAGCAATATTTATTTACTTTGATGAAAAAAGTTTTCTCGGTTACAAAAACTGCAAAAAAATACAGACTTCAATCCCACCTCAAAACATGTCAATTCAACACACAAATCGTCAATTATAAATGTAAATAGGGATGAGACCCTCAAAGCTTTAAGGATATTTGAAATTCAAGGAATCGAGAAAATTTCAGATTCGAGACTTTTTTTTCCAAGTGAAATTTGTTTTGGGGCTCTAATACTGCTTTTTGGTGGTTAAGAACCAATTATAATTATAGGATGAAATTAACAACCAGGCCCCAGATCAGTAACTTAACATTTAACTGAATGTATGAATGTGATAATGAATGGATTATAAGAAAGAATGTTAACACTTAGTTATTATTTGAATTTTATACTATACTATTATATTTATATTTTCACCTTTTCTCATAATTTTTTTCCAAGATTTGGATTCAGATTTGGGATTCAAAGTTAAATTGGAGATTCAGACTAGAAAATTAGTGGATTTGACCCAACACTAATTTCAAGCACTGTGAATATCAATTTTTTTAACAGTTCACAATATATTTGCTCTGAATGCACTCAAAAGTAAGTGAAGGGAATAGACAAGACATATCCGGACAACTTGCCTCCAATTCGATAGACCTCAAAATTTTGATCCTCTCTTCTTGTCTCGAGAAGAAGGTCATACTTGAAGTTACTGCGCAAAATGTATAGAATGTCTCCAATAGGATCCTCTTCGCGACCCTCAAAACTACATTCTATAGTATCCTGAAGATGGTCATAGTTCACAAGTCGACATCTATCCAGAGGGATCACGTCTTCTAGTTTTAGAATCTATAAACAAGAATAGTTCACAAATAAATAAATGTTCCTCTTTTTTCTTCTTCCAATTCCGATTTTTAAAGTTTAACCTAAATTCTGATTCCTTACCATTTAAAAACTGAATCTTTTTCCATGCAGCCACCTTTACATTAAAAACATTTAAATACAATTCTTATTTCGGCTAAACACGGGGGGGAAAAAATCAACTCAAATTTAAGTGGTATAGGAGTGATAGAAAAATTAGTGACATTTCTCATTCTTAAATTTTAAATGTTTGCCTTTGCTCACAAAATAACTGTCATAAAAATCAAATCAAACATATATCATACTTCATTACCAATTGTCTTTGGTTGCGGGAAATAATTTTTTTATAGTGAGCCAGTTTTAATTGTTACAGGAATATAAAGAAGACAAATTTGTAATAGTGTAGATGGAACTATTTTTTCTGGTAATAGAATGCAAAAAAAGCTAAGAAAGATTACATATACTACTTAATAAAATTATATATGGTTTTTATATTGTTAATTCTCATAAAAATTGGTCTAGTTGACGATTATCCATCAAAGACTCAAGCTTAAACTATGATTGAGGAATGACCCTGAACACAGGACCAATACTGGATAGCTCAATGGTAGAGCATTGACATGCTAAATCAAAGGTCACATATTTGATTCCTGTGTCAAGGTGTGATTTTTCAACTAATTTAAATTAACCTAGAATAAAGATGCCATCCCTACCAGGGAAGCATTCTACATGCAGTGACTCTACAAGTGGTAGTGACAGACAGTTTTCATTAACAATAAGTCTCTCTTGAAGCAATTTAAAGTTAATTCAGATATAATTGGGCTTGAAGGTGTTATGAATTCTTTAAGAGTCAAATTAGTAACTAGCTTGGGCATTAAATTTAAAAAAAATACAACATTACTAGGGATCTTAGCTCAGTCGGTAGCGTGTCTGTTTACTGAGCTAAGGGTCCTGGGTTTAATTTACAGCATGGGCGAAAAGTTTCTCATTTGTGAAATATGGGATTACCCTTTCACAGTGATGAATTAACGGCCGAGGACTGGATGTTTGGCCCGTCAAATTCTTAAGTTAGATTATAAGGCATATGAAGCTACGAAAGGCCTAGCAATCTGGTAGTGGAAAATAAATCGCTTGAAAAAAAAATGACCCAGGCTACAGGCTGGAAACAGTAATGGAAGTAAAACAAAATTACAAAGGATCTAGCACAGAGTAAGTAATCAAGTCTTTGTTGAGAGATATGCGCGTGGACACCTACCTTGTAAGCTATAAATGTCACTTCACGAAGAATCGTTTGGTTTTCACACTGGAGCTTTATGTGCGTTACAGTATTTGTAGTAGGATGACGGAAGTACACTTTCAATTTACACATGTCCATCTCTTTCTCCCGCAACAGTCGATCAAACTCTTCTCTTTTCTGGATTTTTAGCAACAACTCCTGACATGATGGAAAAGAGAATTCTTCATTACAAGGTTGATTAAGGAAATCACATTATTAAGTTTAAAGAGTGGTAAAAAGAACAAGGGCTATACAAGACTTTCGCTAGGATATTAATTAACTTGCCATTTTATAGAGGATGGACGAGAGTGTGCAGTTCGCATTTAACCACGATGACAAAGTAATTCACAAAGTGTAAATAGTAAGGGTCTGTGAAGCTTCAATAATATCAATATCAAATTGAATTTTATATTATTCAATTTGATAAATCAAATCAAACCAAACTAGAAAAAAATTGATCAGGTTTTAGACGGTAGCAAAATAAAATCTCACAATATGCTTAAAATATGTCAATATAGTTTTAATAACAATTCTTGTGAGTTAAAAGTAATTGCTTATAAATTATTACCAAAAAATATGGCACACTTATTTTTTTTATAACCAAAACAGCCTTTATAAAACTTTCACATGGCCAATAATCACACCTTTGGATAATGGGTGGCAAATGTGTTCACTTTGAGGACCGAAGCTAAATAGTGAAATAGTTTATAATCCTAACAATAGATTATACTATTTACCCCTAATTAATTGTTCACTCATATGTAGCTGACAATTCATACATGTCCATTAAATTCTGAGATTGACCTTGGGCATGGGATACACCCTGGATAGGTCAGTGGGTTATAGCATTGGTGTACTACGTATAAGGTCCTGGTTTCAATTCCCGTGTCAAGCTGTCATTTTTCAATTAAAAGAATGATATTTAGATGTGGCTCTAACCGTAGTTAAGAAGGTACAATAGCTTGGCTATTTAATCCATTATATAATAGATGTTAGAAAAGGTTATGAGTATTTACCTTGATATGTGGAGGGAATTCCTCAGTTGACATAGCATCACAATTTCTTGTTTTGTCAATTTGTCGATACATCAACATGTATGCATTTGTACTTGAACTGTAGGCACCTGAGTAATAACCTTTCAAAGGTCCACCGCCATATGTTTTCTGGATATCATCTTTAGTAATCTATAAGAAAAAATATTTCATGAGGGCTCTGCAAGTACTCATATCCCGAGCTTCGAGTCAAGCTCATCACTTAAGCTAGAGATCAAAAGTTTTGTAGATTCGTCATTTTCGAGCTTCCTCTAGATGTACTTATTATTCAATTTTTAAAACTCAATAGTAAGCATTGTCTACTTAATTGAGATATATCAGCCTTTCCACTTGTAAATCATTTGGTAACTTGACAAATTGTTAAAAATTAATTTCAATTTTCACATTAATAACGTAATAGAGCTTTAAAACCACTTTTGAACAGTAAATTTATTCATTATTGTCGTCCATTTTAAATTACACTTGATTGAAGTTGTTTACTTGTATTGCCAAGACAAAGCAGTGAAAATAAAAATAGCTAAGAAGATTAAAAATAATTATTGAATTATTCTTTTTACTATTTTTACCTGGACCCTTTCTAAAATAATAACTTATGTTAAATTTAAAATGTAATATCAAGAATATATTATTATGTTAAATGTTTTCAAACTAAGATATTTAAAACTCTTAAATTTCTCAGTAAAATAATGTTTAACGAGAGCCTGTACAACGCGCATGTCCAACTGCGCATAGAAGAATGGAAATGGAACAGAAGACGTGATCATTCATAATTACACTAAGGAATAATAAACGAAATATGAAACACTTAAAATTTCTAATTGTTTATGATTCTTATGTTTTCTTATAGGGTAAATTAAGTTAGTGAAGAATATTTTGGGGAAATATTAGCTTATTAAAACGTCAATTTTATTAACTTTTTATCAAGACAGTGTAGAAGCGCTCTAAAATAATGTAAAGTGATAGTGAAGGAAGCCAACCTGAAAGGATAGTTAGGTTAGGCCTAGATATAAACAAACACACTTCTCTATTTTCTTTATACACTTTTACACTTCCCATTTCTTCAAACTTCCACAGTTGTACATTGTTTTGAATTTTCGGAAATATTTATTTTTCATATGAAGGGACATTAATGAAAAAGTAATATTCCCAAAAATTCAAACTAGTGTGTAACCTATTGGTCACTATTTTCTTACTATGGTTTGAATTAGGAGGGATAGCACACACACTTACCTTGGTGATTCTGGAGTAGAAATTGTTCTGATAAAAAACACACACATTTTTAAGGACAAGCTTTCACTGACAGAGACAGCTTCATCAGGTCAAGAGGAAGCTGTCTGTGACAGTGAAAGCTTGTACTTAAAAATGTGTTTGTGTTTTTTAGTGTTTTATCTAAACAATTTCTACTTCAGTATCACCAAGGTAAGTGTGCTCGCTATCCCTCCTAATTTAAACCATGATTTAGCCTAGTGCTCTATTACGAATAACCTTATTTTCTTATTATAAAATTTCCTGCGTTTTCCAGAAGAAATTCCAATTTTAGCAGATAGCTTAGATTCAAGTATATAGGAATTAAATTTTAATTTTTCATAAAAATTCAATGTTGTGAAATCACATCTTTGCTGTTTAAAAAATAACAATTTAAGCTTGATGAGGAAATATATTGAGCTATTCTGCAACTCAATGCATCAGGAGAGGGGCTAGCACATGTTCGAATCAATGCGAGTTTGCTTTTTTTCTTTCGTGAAAATTTAAAATTTGTTTACAGGAGTGTGCGAAAGAGCATTTTTCCCTTTGAATCAAATTTGAATGAAAACAAAGTGTTTTTTTTTAGTGTGCAACAGTATTTGAAATATTTGAAATATTTCAAATAATATTTTTTAATATATCCTTAAGCCATTTGAAATATTTCAAGTCATATTTTCTTAATATATCCTTAAGCCATACCACAAACATAATTTTTTTTAAATGACATTTTTACACGAAAAGAATTACGAACATATACATTTGAATTCTTAAATAAATTTAATATAGTTGTTTGATTTCTCTAAGGAAAACTTCTTGACTTTTTAAGTGATTTTGTAATATTTGGAAGACAGTATAGAAGATGTGTATGGAAACATAAAATAGGGATGGGACTTCGAATCCTTGTGGATATTCAAAATTTGAGGATTCAAAAAAAATTTCAAATTCGAGGCTCAAATCCTTAATAAAACATTCTTCAAGTAAAATTTGTTTTAGAAATTTAATACTGCTTATTGGTGGTTCAAAACCATTTGTAATTATAGGATGAAGCTAACAACCAGGCCCCAGACCAGTAATTTAACACTTTATTGAATGTATTATGCCAAATTTCTTGTGTTTTACCTGGGGTTTTTTTCCCATGACTATCCTAGTGTAAAGTGGTCGGGGTTTTAGGCACTTAGCTCTAGACAGTTTCTTTTATATAATTAAATTAGTTTGCCATTGTTTACATGTTAATATGATCATACTGAAAGTACTAAATTTATAATACATTTTGGTTTTCCATTCGTCTAATTTAAGCTCTAATTTAGGATCAAATGTTTTAATTACACCTAAGTGTGGGGTTTATTATTAATTATAAGTCGTTTAACTCTTGACCAAAGTTGTAAGCAATATATGTTTTAAATTTCAATTGATTAACTTCATTTTTCGGCCTTTAACTTTTAAATCTAGAAGTTTTCATGTTTGTAAAGTCTTTGTTGGAATTTTAGCTTTATCTAAATTTATTACTTTTACTTTTCACTTTCAAGCATCTTGCTATTTAATCTTATCTGTACCCGGAAGCTGTGAGATACGCCTGTGGCTTCACAGTGGAAAGGGGAGGTTTGGCGCAAACAGCTAGCCAATCAGCACATCCGATTAAGCGTCTGTTTACCCTATGTTAGGGACTTGCAGGTTAGCACGTGAACAGATAAGCCGTATATTCAGAAGTTCTTTTCGTGTTGGTCAAAGCGTGTTTAGAGATGGGTGGGAGGAAATGGAGACCATGTGATTAAATGACCATTTCATTAACTATTTATCTATATTCATGTACTCAGTATTTTGTTTTCTTTACATTAAGTACCACGTGGTGCAAAATGTCTAAAATGTTTATTTAAAATAAAATTCCCGAGATGCTCTACTAAACACACTGGCTGCCACGGACCTATACAAATATGAAGCTGAGAAGGAGACGAAGAGATTAGACTAGTTACACTACTTTTCCAGATATGTTGTAACAAGAGTTTGGTCGAATTCACTATTTTATGAATCCAAATCTCAAATTTACCTTGAATCCCTAATCTTAAATCCAAATCTGGGAAAAGTATATGGCCATAAGAGGAAATATATAAAATACAAATAGTAACTTAATGTTAACATCCTGTCTTATAATCTATTCATTATATTCACACATTCAGTTAAGTGTTAAATTACTGATATGGGGGCTTGTTATCCTATAAATATAATTGGTTCTGAAATCCAAAAAGCAGTATTAGAGCTATAAAACAAATTTCACTCAAAATATTAAAAAAAATTTTTTTTTTTATTTGATGCTCAAATCCAAAATTTTCTCGAAGATATTTAAGATTTCGAAGGTCCTATCGCTAGTTATAAGCTTGTGAACATGAAGACCGATTCAGCATCAGCAAACTTGATTTATGGGCTTAACTTTGACCAAGTATTTCGTCCTATCGTTAAATCTTGGACAAACGCACTAACCCGACTGACAGTCTGGTCATTGAAGCAAAACCACTCTTTGCTCTTGAAGTCCTTGATATAGGCATAATAGTGTCCACCCGAAGCGCTGCCTGAGTGAATCATAATGGAGAAGAGCTCATACATGTAAGGCCCACGCTGCAAAGTGTGGCGCCGGTTCTTCTCATTCTCGTGATGGTTTGGACCATTACTCATGTCAATACCTTCGTCGTCTTCCTGCAAAGGAAGGGCAAGATATTCTATAACTACAAGCTGAAGGGAGCTTCAAACCAAATTAGCATTTTATAAATAGTTGTAATCCATACAAATATTTATTCTTTGAAAATAGGTATAAACTATATTTTTGTTTGAAAGAGGTTTAAAAAAAAAGTAAGGAGGAAATAAGTTAGGATTAAATAAATACATATGTGTATTTAATGTTTAGGTTATCTGTAATAGAGTACAAGGCTAAGTCATAGCTAAGTCATATCCAACAAAATATTAAAAATACTCAAAGTGATACAGATCGTGTACCGATGGACTAATGGTCAAAATGTCCAAAAATACTGATGTGATCTAAATTTTCTGATCACATCATTAAGGTGCGGCAGAAGGGAGTGCGAGTAATCTTACAGTTTTTATAGCATTAATGTTTGTTTGCCAAAATAAATCAAATAATTCTTCAGTAGCAACATAGAGTTTAGTTTTCTGCATCTTCTAGTATCAACAGATCTTGAATATCTGTCAAGGGTGTCCTGGAATTTTGTCAAAACCTTTTCTCTTTATTTAAACAGTTTTGACAAAATTCCAGGACACCGTCGACAGATATTCAAGATCTGTTGATATTAGCATGTGCAAAAAACTAAACTCTATGTTGCTACTGGAGAAATATTTGATTTATTTTGGCCAAAAAATGTCAATTCTATAAAAACTGTAAAAATACTTGCGCTCCCTTCAGCCGCACCTTAACAGCCCATCAGTCTTGCAAATGTTGGGAGAGACTTACAGTAATCCTGAGGGTCTCTGTCTCAGTATTTCTTTCCCTCTTGTGTCCTCATGCAGCTAGTTTCTATCACTGCACACAGTTTTATTTATTATTATTTTTTAGCACTGCATCTTACTACCCATTTGGATTATATGCCTATATACTAATCAAACTAATGGGTTAAAGATGAGTAGGGTTGAATTTATCGAATGTGTACCTGCATTTGTGTGGCGGGAGAGTGTAAAACCATTTTGGAAAAAAAAAACACTTAGTAAGCCCGACTGAGATCCGAACTGCGAACTCTCCATAATCGGTAGGATAGTCTAGTGCGAGAGTGACGCCTTAAATCACGCGACCACCAAAGTAGTTTTTTTTTTATTATTTATGTTTTTGCAATAGTTGCACTTAGACTGATGAAATAATGACCCGAAGACTGATAATGATGCATACTGTCAGTCTAATTTAAGACTGACGTTCTGAATGAATGTGTAGTTAAGTGATAAAAGAATAAACATTTTCTAGATAAAAGTGAAGTTCAACCATAACTCATGAGTTTTTTTAAATTTTATTTTTAGATCTTGAGTTAACTTTCTCAAATCCTCTGATATCTTTATGAATTTAAAGTCCCCAGGGCTATCCAAGCGTAGCCCAAAACTTTACTTAAAAAATGTTAATATAATTGATTATGATGGAAGAAAGCAACACTATAAAATTAAGTATATATGAAGGGCTCGAGGATGAACGATTATAATTAAGGAAATCCGCCACATATTGAGAAATCATACCTAAACACGAGAACTGAGTTTGAATTCATGTGTAGGTGCATTTTAAAACTTATTTTAATTAATTAAATTAAATTAGATTTGAGTCCGACACCTAAGCTCAGTCGGTGGCGTGTTTGCATACTGAGCTCGGGTTTGAATCCCAGCATGACCAAAAATTTATTATTTATAAAAATATGGGTTTATCCTTTCACATTGATAAATTAACGGCGGGAGACTGGATGTTGTGCCTGTCTTAGTCTTAATATAAATGATAAGGCATATGAAGCTACGATTGGCCTAGCTAGCCAGTAGTGGAAAAATAAACAACTTGAATAAAAAACTGACCCAGGCCATAGGCTGAAAACAGTAATGGATGCAAAAAGTAAATTAGATTTGTGTTGTCTAATTGTATATGAGTGTTTATCCTTTGTTCCCATGAATTAAGGCTACAGGAAATATGTTCTGGTTTATTTGCACTGTGAGTGTCGTGTTTACCTGATAGTCTATATCCTGCGTCAGGATGGTCGTGTCGGTACCTTGGCAACTTTCATCATCAAGGGCGGATCCGCTATCCGTGGTGCTACTGTCATCATTCTTGACAGTCATATCCTCTGTGACAGGTTCACTGTCCTCTTTACTCGATGCCGCTGTTAATATGAAACTGTTCAGGTTCAACAAGTCTGGAAAAACCACCCTAAAACACACAAAAAGATAAATCTCATTTCTACGTGGTAAAAAAAACTAATCAATTTTTAGAGGTGTATGAGGACAACTTTTCCAATATGGAGTCGAATCAAAAAATATGAGATATTCCCAAAGTTGATCAAAGTTTAAATATTTAAAAAAATATTTAATGATGGTTTATATCTGTTGGCCGCCTTATTAAGAAAAACATTTTATTATTTTTTGAAACTTTATAAAAAATTGTAAAATGCAATCTATATATGTTAATGGATCATTTTCAAATGCTTTTGTAAACCCCGAAAAAGTGAAATATTTTAAAACAAGGAATGACACACAAGGCTGATTTTCCCAGAAATGCTCTACAGTAGAATGTTATCTGTTTCCTCTCAAGTCTTTTACCCTTTATTTTTCTACTGTGATGGCCTAAAAAAAGCCAACACATCATCCAAGCTTGCGAGACTTTTATTCAAACTTTTTTTTAATCACTGTATCTTACTTTCTGTTCAATTTATATGCATATGTACTAATTATGCGAGTGAGTTAGGGATGATGAGTAAAGTTGAATTTAGTATACCCATATTTTTGTGAAGGGAGAGTGAAAAACCATTTTGGAAAAACCACCCTCAGTAAACCCAACCGAGATTTGAACCCCAATTTCTCTTTCAACAGCAGTCTTGTCTAGCACGTTGACACCTTAGACGATGTGGCCACCGGAGGTGGTTTCAATTTTTTTAATAAAGTGCTGTTCACCGAGTCAAGCTTCTGGTAAAGAGTCCAATTTTCTTTTTCTTTATGCAGGCACTGGTCTGTTGTTTAATCATGGCCCCTCAAATCAATGCATGGCTATAATTAGTTCCAAATCGATTTTTTTTAAAGGTAGTCATAATGTAAGTGATTCACACATTTACAAGGGCTGTTTCAATAATAAAAAAAGAAAAGATTGTACCACTTTAAAGTTTTTCTGGATTACCTATAGTTTGTAAACATTCGGTCAAATTTGCCTATTACATTTATAAATTTATTGTAGAAGGCCAACAATTGAGTTTATACAAAGTAAGGCACCCATTTTCCCCTTTATTAGAGCGTACTTACTCTAATTTAGTGTCAGTATTATGTACCGTAGAAAGAAGGTACACTCTCTCTATATCTTGCCATGTTCAAGTAATTTTATTGTTATTAGCATTCTCCCTGTCAAACTGACACCTTAGCTTGTTGGTAGCATGTCTGCCTACTAAGCTAAGGGTCTCTGGTTCAATTCCCGGCATGGCCGAAAATTTATCATTGATGGAAATATAGGTTACCCTTTCACTTTGATAAGTTAATGGCCGGGGACTGGATGATGTACCTGACCTAGTCATAATATTATATGTGGCAGAAGATAAAGGAAAGGTGGATATAAAGATATAACAGTGGACGAACACAATATGGCTTTTACAATGAAAATAAGAACACATAGGAACGGATAGGGACTGGACGTTGTGCCTATCCTCGTCTTACGTTAGATTATACAGCATGTGAAGCTACGACAGGCCGGTAGTGGAAAATATATGGCTTGAATAAAAAACTAACTCGGACCACAGGCTGGAAACAGTTATGGATGTAAAAAATTCTCTTTTCACGAGCTTACAAGGCTGTATTTAGCAATATTTGACGGGGAAAAAATACAACTTATAGAAGCAAACACTTCTTAATAATGTTACAAATGTCAATAGTTAGCTATTAAACAATTCTTACTAAAATGTAATAGTCGCAGTGTCAGAAAGTTTGAATTCTTAATAATGCAAGCTCTACAAAACTCTTAGCGCACTGTACATAAATGCAAGCACTGCAGCAAAATATTTAAAAATTCTAAAGGGATCCAAGGTTTAGAAGGACCCATTTATAGTTATTAGTATGAATAGTTGATTACTTACTTGTCATTAAGCTTGATCCTATGTAATGTCAGGTAGTCAAAGTCAAAACGTTTGAGGTGCAAAGTGAGGAGGTAAGGAAACTTCGAAAATTTAAGTCCTTTGTGAGCATCACATTTTTTATTGCACTTTTCACAAAAGTACTGATTGTTGCCATCCAAAGTTTCGGGTTGAACAAAAGCCCGCAACGCCTCCTCCTAAAACAAAAAAGTCATGCTGATTAAGATTAGTGGTGAATTTAAGCAAAATAATTTTTTCAAATTCAATTTATATTCACTAAGGGCCCTCAAAAATTAAATAATATCGATATCAATTCAAATTTTATATCATACGATTTGATAACTCAAAACCAAACTAAAAAAAAATCTATATTGTTTATATATTTTTAATAAAAATTCTTGTGAGGTAAAGTTAATGCTTATTAATTAATTCTATATAGACCAGAAAATAAGGTGCCCCCCTTAATGCCCCAAACCCCTTTTTAAAACCAAAAAACAGCCATTATAAAACCATAGCCTATAATCGCACCTTTAAATAATATATAGCATATGTGTTAACTTTGAGGAATGAAAATATATCATAATGAAATGGTTTATAATAGCCACAACAGATGGTGCTCTTTACTAAGTGAATATGTTGAAAAACTTGTAAGACTAGGGTCCAAAACTAACATAATGTTTTTTTTAATGTGTAACTTTTTTTTAACATCTTAACTTTAGCAAATTTAACAAGGATTTGATTCGAAATTAAAAAAATCTGCTTCACATATGTCTAACATGCACTTCAAAACTACTTACAACACTACCATAGGCCACAGTGCTTCCAAAAGGACGAACAGGAAGAGGTATGTCCAAAAATGTGTCTTCTCTAGATTTTTCAGTGCTACAATCTAGACATTTTACATAGTCTATCATTTTACCTGTAAAACAGAAAGACAAAATTTTATTTTTTCACTTATATATTCAATAAGGATTTAAAATATCACCAAATTAAGCCATTCAGTTAAAAATCTAGCAACTTAAGGTGTCAATCCTAACATATTTTATTTTAAATAGAAATTGATAAAAAATAAATAAAGATAATTAGTGAAAATTGAGCTAAGGAAAAAAAAAGAAGTGAAAAGGGAGGTTAGAAAGCTCACCTAGGGAAACTGGAAAGGAATGTTTAAAGGTTAATATAATACAATACACAATGTGAAATTCAGTTACTTGATATTTTTTTCCATATAATTATGAATTTGTAATGTATATAACAGCTCACGATGCCCATAACTGACATAAATAGAGTATTTTAGCTGTCACTATTTTTAGTGGTAGGCCTTAGTAATTATCGTAGCAGAGTAAAAGCTGATATTTGAAGTTTCGAAGCTTCGTACACCCCTATTGCTACTGTACAAAGAGGTGATGGCAGTCTCTTAAATAACATTGATTGTTACAGCCCAATCCCTCTACCTTAGTTTAATTCAATCAGAAATTATCAAAAAGGAGTGTGAAACATATGAATAATCCTTAAAGTAAAATGTTGTGGCCTTGTCAAGATTGTATACCTTCGTAAAGCCTGAGTATGAGGTCTGAATGCTGAGTGTTTTTGAACTTCTGCTCAAGAGCGTCAAACATGACCCTGCACAGCTCCTGGATGTCGTGCTGCTGCCAAGCTTCGTTCGAGTGCCAGCCAAAACTACGGGTCAGTTCGGTGGTCTCCACTGCAGACTTGGCCGATGTCTGGCAACAAACACACACTTTCAGTGGACATATTCTAAACTAAATCCACTTTGAATTTATTAATAAAACAAATAACCAATAACATACTAAAAATTGTGTGTATATAATATTTTTACCTTCAAATCAAATCTCCATTAAATATTTTAAAATGAAAATTTTATGAATAAAATATTTTATTAATACATGTTATCAATCAAATCTAGATTAAATATTCGGATGAATTAAATCTGAGTTTTTTTAGTTTTAAAAAAATTTAGGTAATTTGTATTAGCATCACATCCTACTAATTGTTCAGGTTACACAACTGTGTACTAATTACGCTAATAAGTTAGGGTTGAGAAAGGATGGATTTAGAAGTGCACCCACATTTGCATGGAGAGAGTGGGAAACCATTTTGAAAAACCACCCTCAGGACACCCAACTGTGATTCGAATCCCGATATCCTTGTCATTGGTAGTAAAAACAAATTATTCTAATTAGATTCAAATTTGGAATCAAAGTCCATCACATCAAAATCTGGAATCTATTATAGATAGAAATTTTAAATCAGATTCAAATTTTTCCTAAATCAACCCATATTTCCACAAATTAACTCAAATTTATACACAAGGCTGTTTATGACATTCTTTCTTATTTTATTTTTAGAGCTTTATATAATTTTGCATATTCTATAAAAAAAATTAAATACAAAAGTTGTTTCTTTTGTTCAGTGTCTTCCACTCAAAGATTAAGACACACATATTATGTATTCATGAGTGGATTATTATTATTATAATCCTAGAGGAAATTGAGTGTCCAAAATTCCCCAAAAAAGTGCTAACTTTGGTCATATTTGGTGTCATAAAAAGAGAATAAATAGCTTAGCAGTATTTATCCATAGTGATGTACAGGTATCAACTATGAATTAAAAATAGTTAAAATCGTAAACAAAAAATATAACAATTCATCTGAAAAGGAAAAAGGTTTAATAATTTGCTCGGTAAAATTTTTGTTTTCGAGACATATTTCTCATCTTTAAAACAATATTAGACGAATAAAATGTTGAATAATCTAGTAAATCTGTTAATAATTATAATGAAATTGAATTGTGTTAATTTTACTTACTTACCTGTAGTAGTAGGAACAATTTTTGTAGTTGATATGGTATGGACTTGGCTTCTTCTTGCTCTGTACCGTCGAACTCCCATTTGTACAGAGCATTCCTAAACTCTGGCGTCATGTAGAGAGCTTGCAGCAAACTATTCAGGTAACATGTCATTGCTTGGTTCACCAACCCAACATAGCCTGAACACAACAGTTAATTAGGTGAGAAGGTTTTAAACATGTTTAACCATATGGTTATTTTTAATAAGATATTCCTAACATCAATAAAGTGTATTCATTTAATTTTATCCTAGAGTTAGCAATAAATACAAGTAGAAGGTCTGTATGCACTGCAGATATGTTTCTGAAACATTATGAGCCCATGTTGCTGATGACAGAGAGATTAGGGTTCAAATCCTGGTCGGGTCTATCGAGAGTAGTTTTTTTCCTAGATGGTTTCTCACTCTCCTTTCAAGCAAATGCGGGAAGAGTGCCTCTAACATGCTTCTGTCCTAATTTCTACCCCATTAGAGTAATTATCTATTATATATAGAAGTATGATCTGAACAGCTAGTCAGAGGCAATGACCAAAAAAAATCCCATGTGAAGTTTATTGACTTTTTAAAGTAAAGTCTGTTCTGTTTTGTTTGAAACAAAGCTTTAAAGTTAAAATATTCTTCTTTAAGGAAAACCTCTTTTCCGTTTTTGAGATACATTTTGTTATAATTGGAAGGAGGTATAGGAAATATGAATATAAACATAAGAGTTAACAAACACAATATGGGTTTTATAAATAAACACACTTCACAGAATGGTACCTAGGCCAGGAAGATTGGGTGGTAACAATCAATTTTCTTGAAGAAGCAGCCATTACCTCTTTGTCCAATGGCAGCAATGTAAAGTGTTCTGTGTGTTATTCTTTTAATTGTAAAAGCCATTGTAGCGTAAAATCACATTAACATTAAATTGACAATATGGGAATAAGAATGGGTAGAGGCAACTCGCTGTCAATTTACTTGTCCATTTGGCATGGATCTTGTATTGAATCAGTCACACTTATCAAGAATATGGAGGCCTGAGAACACTTCACTGTTAAAGTTCACGGAACTTCATATCACACACTAGCATCACTACCGAGTCTCAACACACGACTGACAGAGTGCCAAACCGCACCAGCAACACTTGGTGGGAAAACACCTAACACTTGGTGAGAATCTCACCCCGCCAAACTATGATTATACAATATGCCTAAAATGTTCTATGTAGGTCCTTGTTACTCTCAAGATTAAGGAAAGGTAGGGAAGGACAGTAGACAGTATTAACCTCACCTATACAGAAAAAAATACACTAACAGTCATTTTGTGTTTGTTCCCCTTATGTTTCTATCCAGCTTTCCTGTGCCTTTTTCTAAATATAAATATTAAAATATTAATGGATATATACATAAATACCTAAACACACAACTGTGAGAAAATGTGAATATAGCTCAAAAAACAACAACTTTGTACTTAATCCATCCTCACCAATTATCTCCACACTTCCCCTTATCGTTGCATACTCCCTTCGCTTTAACAACATCCATACACCGAGTCATACATGCTCTTTTATTCTTAAAACTGTTAATGTTTCTTTTTTTCATAGATTCATTTACAAGATTCAACCAAGTCTTAGCTGACCTACTCCTTCCCTTTGATAGTAATGATAACCCTTTTAAAAAGTTTTATATTTAATTTAGTAAAAACTAAACTTGTAAAATTACAGTCCGCTTTAGATTTAAATCAATTTAATTTAAACAGTGTTATGGAATAATGGATAAGTGGTATCGTTTCATATTTGAAATTTACTAAGTCAATAATAAAGAGTTTCACAGATAAAATGAGACAAAAATGAGTTTGTAAGAGTTTGTTGGAATGGAGTAACAACAAATTGAGAATTTCAAAACAAATATTGTTAAGAAGTATCTATTTTGCTATGTTCTCATCAAATGATGTTTATTTATTTTAACACGTGTCTTACTACCCATTTAGGTTATATGCTTATGTACTAATCACACTAATGTGTTAAGGATGAGGAGGGTTGATTTTTAAATATGTGTACTTGCATTTGCATGGAGAAAGAGAAAGAGTGGGAAACTATTAATTAATAAAAACTATTCTTAGTAGACCCGACCAGGGTTGAACCATAGTTTCCCCATCAGCATGCCTGGTCTACTGCGAGAGTGATGCCTTAGACCATGCGGCCACTAAAGCGGGTACTAAATGATGATGTATTTTGAGTGATATATTTTTACTGTTGGTAGTAAATCACAGTTTTAAATATATTCCAGCGAAGAAAAAAACATTAAATAACTTTTTGAAATACCTTCCCCTACCTCTTAAATATATTTTAGAATCAAATAGCCGAAGCTGTTATTTATGCTTTTTAGTGAGGAATTCTCCATCAAGATATCATATTCTGAAAATTGAAAAATGACACCTGGACACGGGAATCGAACCAGGGACCTTTGGCTTAGTACGCCAAAGGTCCCAGGTTCGAGTCCTTTGTCCAGGTGTCATTTTTCAGAATAAAATATATTTTACTATAACCTACTTTAGTGGTTCAATGGTCTAAGAGTTCCCTCCTGTGAAATAATGGACTACCAGTGACAGGGAGAATGGGGTTGGAATCTCGGTCGGGTGTAGTGAGGGTTGTTTTTCTTAAATAATTGTTCACTCTCCCTTCACACTAATACAGGTACACTTCCTCTAAATTAAACCGTCCTCATCCCTAATACTTTAGCATGATTAGTTATTATGCATACAACCAAAACATGTAGTGAGAAAAAGTGGATATTTTTATATATTTACTATGAAAACATTATGTTTAGTTCTCCTTTCGCAGAATACAGCCCCTAAGTGAATCAAGAGCTGGGCATGTTATCAGAGTTGCCTCTATTTTCTAACTACCAAATTCCTTGCGTTTTCCAGGTTGAATGACCATTTTTACAGGCAGTTTTGAAGCACAGAGAACTAAAATTTAATTTTTAATCAAACTGACTAGTGTGAAGTCATGTACTTTATATTTAAAACAGGGTGATTTAAGATTGATGGGAAAATCCATCTTCTTTTGTTTAAGTGATAGTACGATATGTTTGAGTCGGCATGCTTAATTCTTCAGTTCACATTTTCATCTATCCATAGACCAAATATTTTAAGCCTCCATTTAAATGTCCCCAGCTTTTCCCAAACATAAAAAATGTCCTGTGTTTTCCCAGCTCTTGCTTTTCCAGGTGTGTGTTCCACCCTGATTATAGAGATATATTTAAATATTTGCCCATATAAATCATACTTCTAATTTTGTTTCACTACCTGCTTAAATTTAAAATTATTTGAAGATCTATTCAACACAAACACAGAAACCATCTTAGAAAACTTAATTAAACAAAATCAAAACTATTAACAACCAATCCAAGACTCAAACCCGAGTCCTTGGCAATAAGTCATATTTCACCTGTGTCAGGCTTGATGATTGCCGAAGTGTAGGTGTATTCGGTGCTGCTGCTCACTATGGGGGGTGGTGGAGGGGCGGGGGAAGAGTGGGTGTAGTCTCCCCCTGCCGTGGGGCTGGCCGACGCCCCCAGTAACATGTCGTCTTCCCCCGCATCTGTAGTCGTCACCTTGCGCAGGGTTGTCCCGGGCAGGTCAGTAATTATGAACATGTTGCGTGTGCCAGATTCAAAGTTCACACCGATCGCTTCGATAGACTTCTCTCTGTGCTCGTTCAGGACTATCTGAAAACAACCGATCAATGTCGAGTTAAAATCCAGGACCAGTGCAAGAATGTTATTGTATCCGGGTGAACTTTTATTTTGATGCGCCCCTCCTTTCTTCATAGCATGACAGGTGTTTGAAGTTAGGGAACAAGTATACCAAGTGTATATGGCATAATAGTCCTAACAATGACAATCATTCTGAAACGTTAAAATAATTAGTTCAATATAAATTTACCTAAACAATTAATGCCTTAAAAAAGTGTCAATTGTTATCTAATTGAGCTTAAAGGAAGTACAATTGCACCCCAAATAGAGCCCGGTTTGAAGAGTTCAATCAAGTTTGTATGATTAGTGTGCTGTGAAGGGGTAGAATATGGTTTGCAGTCCAGGCCTGTGTAGTCTGAGGCAGTTTTTGGTGGAGTCGGAATCATTAAAAACATACCAACTCCAGCTTCAAATTAAAACTTATAATATTATTACAATATAAGCTATTTATATCATTTTAATTTTATAGGTTTTTTTATTTTTAGAACCAATATTTGTAGTTTTTACTGACAAATTAATTAAAATATAAATTCACAATTTCAGGTGAACATGTATAGGCAAAATAACATTTATTCTTACGGTGAAACAACTTTCCAAAAACTGACTTTCTCAATAACTAAAGTGGACACTTCCAAAAATTCATATTCAAGAATAAAAATCTCCAAAAATCAGGAAAAAAAATAATTGAAAACACCAGTCCACGGTATTTTATTAGGAATGCTACTGTCTCATGCGAAGTGTAAACAGTTCTGCCTTCCCCTATAGGGAAAGTTACTGAAATAGCCTATGTAGTAATTACTTTGTTACTTCAAGGTCATGCCTCCTCCCCTTCCCGAGCCTTCAGCGGGGGTTGTTCCATCAGTTTAGTCTGTGCTCGTGCAAACATATAGACCTACAGTACAGAAGGTCTGCTGTTCAAATTTCATTTTATTTGTGTATTGTTTTGGGTGTAACGCAACCTATACTTAGTACAGGATGACCATTAAGTCCATTCCATAGAGCTATCTTGTTAACCGGTGTTCTGCTCCAAGTCGTCACTCCTGAAATAGTCTGAACTACCGATAAGAGGGAGGTCGAGGTTTACATCATGGTCTAGTGTACTGAGGGTGTTTTTCATAAATGGCTTTTTGTTCAACTTCCACGCAAATGCCACTATAGTGGTTTAGTCCTGTGAAATGGGACTTAATGGTAATCAATATTTACCATATTTATTCACTTGTCGTATTATTATCCTACATACAATACTGCACAGTGCAGTAAATAGATTGTTGTAGTTAATTATTCACTATATATATATTTTTAGCACCACATCTTACTAGCTGTTCAAGTTATACGCATATGTACTAATATCGCTAATGAGTTGTGTGGAGGGAGAATGGAAAACCATTTTGGAAAAACCACACTCAGTACACCCGTCCGATATTCTAAGTTCCCCAGTTTTCTAAATAAAATAGCACTTCAATGGGGTCGCACCTACAAAAAGGTTGCGCAACACTGCTATAAAGCACTGGTCCCCAAACTATGGGCCATAAGCCAATTTTTAGTGGGTCATGAAATATTTTCATAACATAAAATATTGAAAAGAAAAATTAAAATTAAAACAGGAGAAAAAATAAGACATAATATAGGTAGAGATTATATATATTTTTAAAACATAAGTAAAACAATTACACTAAAAAATCTCTCTTTGTGTCCATGGTAATGGGCCCCCAAAGTTCTTGGTTCTAAAAATGGGTTGCAGTCCTAAGAAATTTGGGAACAGTGCTATATAATGTGCTGTATGTAGACTACTGGATTTGATGTAGGATTGAAATTCCATTTTGCTTTTATTAAGTGTATTTTATTGTGATTTCATTTATTAAAAGAAATTAGAAGAGATTTTTTATTATTTTCAGTGTTGTAATTTATTTTTTTAACAATATAAATTTGGAAATGTGCCCTTTACACAGTCATAATTTCATGTAAATATTAATGTGAGCAACTAATCAAAGCTTCCAAATGTCATAATGGTCGTCGGGATATTACAAATGGTATAGTAAAAAGAGAACACTTTTTGGCATCAAAGGCTGGCAAAAGTTACAAGATTTGAAGAGTAATGGTTTCAGTACATATACACTCTTCCCTTTACACTACTTTTTTTTCAGCCTCAATAGCATGATTATAATATTTAGTTTCTTATAATTAGAAGATATTTGTAAACTAAGAAATAACTATATCTATCTTCTCTGAACTAGTTATATCTGGTTTACTACCATCGTATGTATAGGGAATGAATCACAAGAAAGATGTCTAAATTAGCTACTACGCACAAAAAGTATAATCCTGCAAAATACTAAATGTTGCATTTAGACTCACAAACAATGATGTAATGATGGAAATCCTTTTTTAGCACTGAGTCTTACTACCTGTTCGGGTTTTATCCTTATGTACTTATTATGGTAATGGGTTAGGGTTGAGGAAGGTTGAATTTAGAGGAAGTGTAACCACATTTGTGTGGAAGAAGAGTAGAAAAACATTTAGGAAAATACCCCTTCAGTACACTCGACCGAGATCAAACCACAATCTCCCCATCATCAGCAATGTATTACATTGTGAGTGTGAAACGTCCTAGACTATGCAGCCAACAAAACGGTTTACAGCAATTGTGTAGTAAATACTTAATTTCCCTTCAGCGTTATTAACATGCCAGACTCAAACATTTGAAAACATAACCTATAAAACAGAATTTAAAAATGTTATTGGTTTAACTTTTAATCTTCTAGTTGAGCATAGCACAAGATAATCAAGTAATTAATGTACAATTCCAATTTTAAAAAGTTTGTTTTTATTGTGAAATTCCCAGTTTACACTAAGAATGATAAGTTTAGTTCAAGCCATATAGCTACAAATTTTAAGAAACTAAAAGTAACAGAGAATGTTTTTTCATTAAAATTTTAGAACCCATGATTTCAAAATATTTATTCAGATTAAAATGCAAAAATATAAATAATAATGTTTATATTGGAACTTGAAAATTAAAAATTTTGGAAAAAATTGTTGCATTTTAATGATTTTGCTTATAATGGATATCTGGCTAATGATTCACATGATAACACTGCTGTATAATTGTTTTTCAAGTTAAGATTTCTTTTAAGGGCAGTTTACTGATAAATAGTTTTGTTTGAAAATGCTCCTTACGATTTAGTTTAAAACAATAAGTAAAAATAGTGTTTTTTTTACATTTGCATTGCATGTGTATACAGACATTGGTCAACTGGTACTTTCAGAATATTTATGCTTTATATCTACTTACAAGATTGTACTGTAGAGCATATAATTAATTTGTAATATACCTAGGTCATATCAAAGTTGGTCTGTATTATTCTATACACAGCAGAACCTTGATAATCCAAACTAATTGGAACCGGGGATGGTTCGAATTAGCAAGAATTTATTTTATTTTATAAACAAGACAAATATACCCATCACCCAAATCCAGTTTGGACGCATATTGCATTAAAGTCTTATTTGTTTTTTAATTTTTAAATCACTTATTGTGGCTTTCCCTATTCCGTACATCATGGCTAAAATTGTCACCCTCTCCCTTTTTCAAGTCCTTTTATAATATAGATTTTTGTCTCAATTGTTTCAATTGTTAAAGTATTGTGTTTTCTCTTACAAGATGCTGATATACTTTTACTCTGTCAGCGTATTTAAACTACAGTACTGTATTAACGAATAAGCAACACATACACAAATTGATTAAAAACAATGAGACCGTCGAAACACGAAATATCACACCGCTCACAGTGGCAGACAAAGCCAGACGGATTGAGAAACAATAACTAGAGCATCAAGGTTACGGCTAGATTACTGTTCTCCCCATTCATGCCATGTAAAGTGTAGACGTCACAGTGGTCTCACACTCTTTACTCGCTAAAATGTTCCTTTTAAATAGAGTTGCTTCCTGTTTTCTACATTTCATACATCTGTATTTTGGCCTATTTTATTTAAGGTGCGTTCGTAGTTCCAAATGTTTAGACTATCAAGGTTCTACTGTAATAGTGTTTCCCAAATGGTATTCTGTGAGATTAAATTAAGGGTTTCGCAAAGAAATAAGAAAATTCAAAAGACTATACCAATTAGTATACTAGACTAATAATAATAAAAAACAAAGAATCTGATACTATAATTATCATTTAACTAAGAGTAAAACCTTATTTATTTTCTGACAGACACATATTGACAAGGTGGCTGCATTTATTTATGGGACATGAAAGAGGACGAAACGTTTAGTTGCCTTCCCCGTTGGAAAAATGTAACTTTCAATTTTAAGGTATTTGACTTTGAACCAAGAAAACTTTTCATCCGTGGCACATTTTTTTGCGGGGGAGGGGCCATGCTTAATATATTTAAGGGGTTCTGTTTTGTTGTAAAAACTATAAAAAGGTTCTGTGACTAAATTTTATTGGGAAATGCTGCTAAAGAAGATTTAAAAGACATTGATATTAACAAATTCTTGTCTCATTGAAAATCTTTAATAATGGTAATTCATTCTACAAGGTTCCAAAACCAACAAAAATAGTTTTGTATAATGTTTGCATTACATTATTACTTAACCATTTAGAGCAGAGGTCCCCAAACTTTTTGTACCTTAGAGCACATTCAAAACTAATGGTAGTGCGGCGGGCATCAATCACTTTATCAACTAAATTTATAGCCTAACATAATTCATATTGCAAATAACACACAAACAAAAATACATATTATTTTTTAAAAAATAGTGAGTTTAAGATTTAAAAGAATATTTTTTTTAATTTGCATATAGAATAATGTAAATAGTACAAACACAAATGAAGTCCAAAACCAGTTAAAACAATTGAAACAATTTTCATCAAACCAAAAGTCAATGTCTATAAATAAAAACATACTGCTTTGTTTACGATTTTAACAAGGTCAAATAAATAAACAAGGAAATATTTAACTACTCACCAGCATTTTGGTGCTTAGGTACATTTTAAAAATATATATTTATTCTGTGTTTATTCAGGCACCGAAGCTGGGTAGACCCATGCCAAGATATTTACAAAGGAAATAGGAAGTATTATGGTATTAGTGAGTAGAATAATAGTTCCGAGTATAAAGTACACTTTGAAAATGAGCCGGCAAAGAAAGAGAAATGAGAGGAATGGATTGGAAAGAGGGGGCTTTCAATCACCAACTTCTTGAGGACAGATTACCTGGAATTAAGCACAAACTTGATTTTTGTCGAACAACTGACAGATTACAATTATTAGTCAAGAACTTTTCAGCAGCGGTCAAAAAGTGGCGGGCAGACGCAAAAGATTCGGCGGTCGCAATGGCACCTGCGGGCATAGGGTTGGGGACCCCTGATTTAGATTTATCATTTATACTAATTAGAATTTCAATTTACAATGGCTCATTCAATAAATGAAAATGAGATTAGAATATCTAACAAGGTCAAATTCCTACTTAACAATTTTTTTCACAACAGTCCTGGTTGGAGGGGGAACTTTCAGATAAGAAATTATCAGTGGCATTCTCAATACTGATTGGTAGGACGACAAAGACCATAGTAGAAGCTGAACGCTACAAAAACACTAGTATACTACATGTGTTTCAAACAGCATTAGGTGTAGATTCATGTATTGCAAAACTATTTGATGTTTCTAAATGTATTAGAACCTTGAAATCTGTCAATGTATCATAAACAGAAAAAAAATAATAAAAAAATAAAGAAGTACCGGTAATAAACTAAATTTTTGTAGTGTAAATATATATAACTGTTTCCAAAGTAACAAATAATATTTAGTGTTTAGTAAAGATACTAAACATTTTGGTTTTATGTAGGCTTAAAGGCTGTACCCAAAAACGGAAATAGTGAGAAGTGATTAAGAAGTGAGTCCAAATGATTTGCTTGCTATGAAAATAGCATGGAAGAAATGATATCATCTGATGAGTAAAAACATGAAAGCAGTCCCGAACAAGATTTTGCTTTACTTCATCCTCAATCTTTAAAGATGTATCATCAGTACTATCAGTGTTTTTTTTTTGTTTTTTTTTTGCTTTGTAAACATGGCACATTTGCAAGCGAATCAACACCCCTCACTTCTTACTCGCCCTTCACTTTTATTCATTTTATTCTTCCACACGGCCTTAAGGTTAAGCGTACAGTGATAAGAGGGAAAGGGAAGAGTAGCTCCAGCTCTAGGCAAGTGCTGTGAAGTATGAGTGTACATATTGGAAGAAAACAAGACGCAAGATAGTAATTGTGTAATAAACATCCTGAACAGTCAGTCAACACGTGCCAAACAGGGAGGGGGCAGGCCAGGCAAAGAACTGCACTTCTACCACAAATTGAAGAAGGCCTAGCCTGCCCTGCTTTGTAATGTACACACTACCATTCAATAACACTAGTTATCAAAACATGCCCTAATCTGTATCGTCTCTCCTATGTTGCCCACCCCTCAAAGTGAGCTTAGTCTAATGTAAGATTGTAGTTGTAACATCTTTTAACAAATTTGAAGAGTCCTTACCATGTTTGAATCTGATGAGCGTTGCAGCAGAAGCTCAAAGCTGTCTGAATCATACTGGTACTTGCGCCCGACCTCTTGTAACAGCTCGTGGACTGTGGTGGATGCCGGTACGATGATATTGATCTTGTTGACTGACTCATTCCTGCCCGTGGTTTGATCTCGCACGATGCACAGAGCGTTACCTTCCTCCAGTACACACACCATACCCTGTAGGCACATAGTCTTAGATTCACACGATGGTAAAAACCCTCACTTCACCGGACTAAGGGCACAACAGTTTACCAATGCACCCAGAATTACACACACAAGAGTAGATCCTTTGTATTCTATCACCAAAAATTGTGTATATATAAAAAAATTGTTCAAAGGAAAACGTTACTCTTCACTAGCCCCCATAGTGCAACTGAGAATGCTTTCAGAATGCCAAGTTTTATTTCTAGAATCTCAGTCACAGACTGGAACCAAATGTGAGAATTATTTTTAAAAAAAGATTGATAAACAAAATGTACCTTGAAACTTTTATCAAGTCAATTCAAATGATTAAAATGGTTTCTAAGGCTGGTAATCACAATATGTGTAAGAAATTAAAAAATAAGAGAGAAGGGGAGAAAATAAGGAAATAAATCCAAAGTGTAGCAACTGTTGTTTTTTTTAGTTGAAGGTTTAGGCCCTCTCCGGTGGCAGGTTGCCAAGAAGCTTTGGATACCCCTTGAAGAGGGCAGTTTGCGGAAGGTTTGGAAGCCACCCAGGCTATATATAACTTGTACAGATTAACAGAAAGGCTACTTTACACTTTGCTGCCACAACAGTTCTGATAAATTGTGATGTTGGTTTTGAGCTCAACATAAAAGATTATTTTCATTACAGTTGCACTCAATGAATAGATATATTAATTATCTTAACAAAATGGAACAATGTTATCAATGTACATTTTGACTGAGAATGAATAAATTGTGACTAAGCACACTTTTTTTAGCACCACATCTTACTGCCTGTTCAGGCATTAACTACGCTAATGGTTTTTATGGGTGAGGAAGTGTACTTGCATTTGCATGGAGGGATTGTGTAAAACCTTTTTGGAAAAACCGCCCTCAGTACACCTGACCAATTTAAACCTTTATCTCCCCATCATTGGCAGTCTACTCTATTGTGAAAGTAGCACCTTGGACCATGCGACCACCGAGGCAGGTAACACAAATATTGTTTGGGGGATTTGAAGTGTAATCTTCTAATTTGTGTCCCATGAGACACTATAAAGTTTTAACGATTGAAATCACAAAATGATCTTATTCTAATCCTTATAAATAAATACATGAATCGGAATTGTTTCATTAAAATGGGAACAAAACATTTTTACCAGAACATGGCAAGATTTGTAAAGGATAGTAATGGATGTTATAACAATAAACAAATGTTATATTTGCTGTTGCTGTTAGCTTGTGTGCATTTTGACAAAGCTTGATGCATGTTGGTCTGCATGGGGACACCTTCAGTTTATTCATAATTATCTTAAAACCCTTGAACTATTTAGAAGTCAAGTTAGATGACTTACTTTAAAAAAAAGATTACTATTTTGGTTATACTTAGCGATAATAAAAAACAATGAACTAGCCTGTGTTTGTTTAAGGCTGTATACTGATATCCAATAGGCTTCACAGTTAAGAAAGTGATCAAATAGTATTGAATAGCGATGTAAAAATATTTTTTTTAAGTACTGTACTGGTTTCGACAAATTGGAGCCAAATTTGCTTAAGACATAGTTCTGTAAGTACAAGGCTAACTGGATTGAACACATCCTTAGGAGTCTTCTGCTCGACATCATAGAAGGAAAGGTTGAGAGAAAGAAGAAAATTCTGGGAGCTGAAGGAGGCATTGGTGGTATAAGTTTACTGACAAAAGGAATGGATATGTCATAAGACAGAACACATAATAATAACAATAATTTTAAGAGTAGATTTGAATAGAAGAGAGATCATAGTTTGCAGTGAGCTAATTATTTGTTTATTACAACCAAAATGAAGGAGTTTACCAAATTATCTCCAGACAAATAAAGTTAAAGCTGATATGAGATTACAATTTATTAATTTATATGAAAAAGGGCACACAATAATGAGCACTGTACGAAATATGTGATTTTCATTAAAATTGTTTCTAACAGTAGATACAGTAATTTAATTACATTTTTTATTCAGGTTGTGACTAATTTTTTTAACTTTGAGATTACCTAAAATTTCCAAGTTCCCAGTTAAAGATGTTGGTTTTCCCGGCAACACCTGAAAAGGGTTATTGACAACAGTCTTTTTTAATCAGACAAAATAATTGTCAGAGCTGCACAGTACTTTAGTAGGTCCCTATCATATTTCACCTAATTTTTTTATTTGCACTCAAGGAGCTTTATTTTAACATTTAAAGTAAGTCCAGAGTAAATTCATGTAACAAATTTAAAAAATCACTTAATAAGGAAAACTACTCAACTCATAAATTAAATAAACTTAGTGATTTATATTAATTTATTGTGTGTGTTTTCACAAAGAGCTTTGTGTGCTAGGAGAATTTTATTTATAAAAATAATTGGGTTAATTTAATGAGTCAATACCATTGAAGAAGAACCTTTCAAAATTAAATTGAAAATACTTGGGCTTAGTTCTACTTATTCATGGTAACATTTAAGTTTATCTGGCCATAAAAGTTTCCAACTAAGTTACACAAAAGAATTTAAAAATGTTTTAAATGATGAGTTACAATTTAATAATTGTAAAATAAGTTATCCTTAAGTTATTACACTCTAGTTTAACCACAATTACCTACCAACTTTTTAAGGTTGTTACTCAAAAACTTGACATGTGCGAAAAATTTGTGTCTGGTTGACTAAAACATCACTGTACCAAAGGTAGGACATAAACAAAATATAATTTATAGTTATAAAAGTTTACTTTAAAATAACATAATATATTGTTAGATCTTTAATCTAGAGCAGTGATTCCAAACCAGGGTTCCCTGGAATACTAAGGTTCCGCGAGCCATGAGGATTAACAAAAGCTTGCTTTTTATTGGTTTGCCCATAATTTTTGGATAGTGTGGAAATATGTTAAAAGAATTCGTGGGCCGAAAGAAGATGAAGATAAGAGTGCTGGTAACGTTAAAATTGACATTAAAAGAATATTTCTAAGCCAAGTTAATATAACGAAGGCCAGTAACAAGTAAATATAAGTCAATAAATGCATTTAAAATATTTTATTCAAAAGTAAAGAGTTAATTATTATTTACCAACCCTACTGGTTTACACATTTATTTTGTTATTTATCCCTGTCGAACATTAAATGTATCAGCCAAGAAGGGGTGCTCCAGGAATTTACGAAACATTTTAAGGGTTCCTACAAACAAAAAAAGGTTGGGGATCCCTGATCTAAAGTGAGGCAAATAGGCCTATGATATGCCATGTAAACAACTTGTCCGCTTAGTTTGTGAAGACTGGCAGCTTCACATATAGGGCCACTTTAAATCAAAATATCAGTAAACTTAGTGAAATTCCCTAATTTTTCCCTTATACATTAAATTCCCTGGCATACCCTGTTTTTCCAGAGGCATACCAGTTCTGTTATTCCTTTGATTGATTACGATAATACTAGTAAATGTTTGTCGAGAGTTACAGCAGAAACCCAACAAGGTATTTTTAAAGCTGAGAACTTTACAGTGATCAATTTTTTATACTGGTATCACAAGCAAAATATTTTCTGAAATGAGTGTGTGTGAAGAGCAAGATTTAGAGGATAGCAATAAAAATAGTTTAAAAATAAGTGTGTGGCGATGGAGGATGGGACAATATGTCACACAACATGTGCGCCAAGGACTAGCAAAGGGCCTTAACTCACACAAAATGTAGGTCTAGTCTGACTAGTGTAATATGAACTTGGCAGTCTGAATGCTATTTCAGCCCACATCAACGACCAGCCGGACTAGACATATGATTTCTTTCCTACACAAAATTGTAGCAGAACTCGGTAAACAATTGATAGAAACTCTATATTTGTTTAGCATAGCCTGCAATACAATACCACGAGCACTTAAAATCTATACAGTATGATTAACACTTTAAATTTACTCAATGTCACGCTGATAAATAATTTATAAATTCATAAGGACCAATGATAAGAAATGCATTTATTTTAACGTGTCTGAATGTAGTCTAAATACAGGGTTCCTAAAGTATTTGTAAAAAAATTCTCCCCAACTATTTTCCCCAAGTTCCCTGACCAACTTCTCATAAAATTTCCACTATAATTTTATGGTACTATTCATGTGAAAATATTAATTTAATTACATTTATTTCGGCCTCCTCCTCCCCTTCAGCCGACCTTGCCTCACCTCTCATGGAAGAATAAGAAAGCAGATGTCTTGCCAGTCATTTCAGGGAAAATGATAGAAAAATAACAAAATGTATCAAACCCTATCAAAAAGGAAAGGCTGAAATCCATCTGCAATTGTTTTGCAGAAAGCTAGTATACACTTCAGGAATTGATCATAGGCTGCTCTTTTCAGTATCCCTTAGGGTTTTGTTTTAGGAAGCTTTTCTTCTTTGAGAAACTTAACTTGGTCCCGAATTTGTAATGCCCTGGAATAAGTTTGTTTTTTTTGTGAACTGCATCTTACTACTCTTTCGGGTTATAAATCTATGTACTAGTTACAATAATGTGTTAGGGATTAGGAGGGTTGAATTTGGAGGAAGTGTACCTACAATTGTGTGGAGGGTGACTGGTAAACAATTTAGGACCTACCACTCTCAGTACACCTGGTAGGGATCGAGCCACGATATTGCGAGATTAGTGTCTCAGATCATGCGACCACCAAAGCGGGTATCATCAGTTTAATTTTAATGGTTTTATTTATTTTCAAAATAATTATTTTTCAGTTTTGTTGCATTGTTTAAAATATGGTAAAACAGTTTCACTGGCCTCAATCCCAACGCTTTATAAAGGGGATTAAAGAAAACCACACCATGATGAAACACCTGGTTTGGACAGTATTATCTACATAAGTCAGGTGCTATTCCCGAGGAGTGAGGAGAAACCGGATTTAATAAATTAATTTATTCTACAGTTTTTAATCACTGCATTTTACTGCCTATTCAGGTTGTATACATTATAATTACACAAATACCTGCTTCAGTGGCCGCATGGTATAAGGCGTCACTCTAGTTTTAGACTAGACTGCCAATGAAAGGGATATTGGGGCTTGAATCCCAGTTGGTTGTGCTGAGGGTGTTTATTTCTAAGTGGTTTTTTCCACTTTCCCTCCACGAAAATTTGGGTACCCTTTCTATAAAATGCAGCCATCCTTATTCCTAGTTCATTAGTGGAATATACACATGCGTATAACCTGAAAAGGTAGAAAGAAGCGGTACTAAAAAAAATTACTCTAATGGAGCAGGAATGAGGAAGGAAGCATTTTAGAGGTAAGCTACCCACATTTGTGCGGAAGAGTGGAAAATCATTTAGGGAAAAATCAATGTCAGTAGACCCGACCGGGGTTCGAGCCCTAATCTGTCCATCTTCCAACAGGCCAGTCTATAACACGAGAATGATGTCTTGAACCATTCAGCCAGTGAAGACGAGTAGTTTTTTGTTTGGCGTGGTATTAAACTGTAGTATTATTACAACTATAAACTGAAACCAGTAAGCCCTTCAAAAAGTTAGTAAAATATGTTTGACCTATTGTTTTACAAGGTAGTAAAATATCAAAACTTTATGCATATTATTAAATCATGATATAAAATGGTGGTGGATTTTACAGAACTTCTAATAAGGCACTTAAGATAAAAGGAAACCTGGTATTCAAGCTACTTGGTTTGTTATGTTTTATTTTGTAAACAATTATTAAAAAAATTCGACTTTTTGAAAAATTTGTTTCTTTAATATAAACAATTTCTTGACTAGTTCAAACAATGTATATTTAAATACTAAGTTTGTTATTTTAATTTATAGCTTCAAAACGTGGGTTTTTGATTGATTAATTAATTTTGGTGGTAAGAGATAACAAAAGTAGTTTTAAAGGTAATGCCTTCGCAATTAGCTCAGTCAGTAGCACTTCTTAATGTGCTACGAGTCCTGGGTTTGATTCTTGACAGGGCAGTAAAATGTGAGCTATCATTGTAGAAATTGGGTATTACCCTTTCACAGTGCTTTAGTGATGGGCAGGAGACTGAATTTTGTCTGTTAGCTATAGAATTAATTAGTTTATAACTGCTTTAGTGGCTGCATGGTCTAAGGTCTTACAATAGACTAGACTTCTGATGACAGGAAGATCTAGGTTCATATTCTGGTAGGGTGTGCTGAGGTGTGTTTTTTTTCCATAATTATTTTTTGCCCTGCCTCCATGCAAATTTGGGTACACTTCATCTAAATGTAACCTTCCTGATCTCTAGCTCATTGGCGTAATAATTAGTACATATGCACATTCAACCTAAACAGATAGTGAGACAAAGTGTTTTAAAAAAAAGCATTTAGTAAGTTGTGCGCTGTGTTATCAATTGGGGAAAAGCCACAGTGATAGTTCATGAGGAAAATAGCCTTTACAGGGTTCTTATAGACATAAATTTAAGGACTTTTCAAGGACTTTTTAAGGACTAAAACAGTTATTTCTCATACTGCCTGAAGCTAAACACGTCAATAAAACATAATTATAAACCATATCAAATTTTAAATAGATGGAAAACACTAACTTTTCTCTAAATTTAATGAACAGATAGGATTATAAAAATAGTAATCTATCTTTTGTGTCATATCACTCTACTTGGTTTATTAGTTAGTTCAGTCATTCTAGATTCAATATATATTGTAGTACGGCTAGAACAGTAATATGAGCGCTAAGGTGGATGGGAGATGAACTAATAGCTATCGGCGGTCATTTTAGTTCAAAGCTGTAATTATAAGTACTTAAAGTGTTGATAGGTAGTCAAATATCTTAAAAGAATTATTACGACGGTTTTAGAGCAAATTATAAAAAAAAAATTCCGAAGGCACATGAATTGAAACCTGGAAGTTCCAGGACTTTTCAAGACCCACAGCAATTTAAGGACTTTCCCAGGCCTTGAACAAAGACACATTAAATTCCAGGTCTTTCAAGGACTGTATGAACTCTGCCTTTAGTCAACCAAACAATAGAAATAAAACAAATTAAATCAGAAAGTTTTCCAGTAAAAAATGTTGGGGGATCAATAATCTCATTACCGATAGGCCTACTATTATGAATAAAATGAATGTTTGCAATATTGCTCATCCATTGCCTGTCTGCAACATTTAGCAAATAGGTACCTTGACACAATTCCTTAATTTACGGTTAAAAAAAAACTCTGGTGGCTGCATGGTCTAAGGCACACTTAGTTTTAGAACAGATATGACATTCAAGCTACCAGCCATTAAATTCATCTCTGTGGAAAGGTCCAAATACAATTTCAACCCTCATAAATTTTTCAACCTGGCTTAGAGTTAAACCTGGTTCTCTTAGATCACCACCGAGTAAACTAAGCCGCCGAGCTCCAAAGTTATTAAAATATATATATTTTATAAATGATAAATTAGAAAACTATAGCCTACAAATGGTAGGTATTCCAACATACACTCGATTTATTAAGACACTCGCATGAAAGTATGCACACACAATTCAAACCCAAATTAATAGTATTTGTTGACACAATATCGGTTTTTGTTAGTTGTTCATAGAATGTTTTAAAAACCAATAACTTTTTTTTGTGTGTTTTTGTTTCCATGTTTCACCATAAGTACCTGTTCGGGTTATACATAGGGGTGTGCAAATAGGCATTTTAAATGAAAATAAACTTTTTTTCGAGTTCAAGTAATCTAAATAAATATTTGTACTAAAATTATTTCAAGTTGAAGATCCATTTATACCTATATTATTAGTACAAACATAGATTTTTTAGAATGAATTTTTTTTTGGTGTAAAATAGTTTTAATCACACTAATTCTGGTTTTTAAATACACCTTATATTTAATATATGCCCTTACTAATTTTTTTAACCAGACAAAAGAAAAAATATTGAGGAATTCTAATTGCTATGAAATAATTTCTTAAAATTGAGTAAAATTAATGAAATTCTGGGAATTCTTGAGAAAAAATTGAAAATTCTGAGTTAACTAATTTTTTTTTT
>CABFWB010000503.1:137493-159371 GCA_902151455.1 Timema bartmani | reverse complement strand
TGGAAGCCGACTTACACTAGACAAGGATTCGAACCCCAATCTCCAAGTCATTGACAGGCCAATCTACTGTGAATGCACCTAACACCTTACAGCACTCAACCAAAGACGCGGGGTGAAATTAGTTTTTAATTGGGTTTAAAATTTCATCTGCAATCTAGTTAGTATTTATAATATAAAATATCAGTGCAGTGATCAAGTTATATCTCCTAATTTCAAGAAATCACTAACCTCAATAGAATGAAGTGCACTGACCTTTATAAGATTATAAACACTAATGTGCAGTAAGACCTTTATTTTAAGGCAAGTGTGTACACTGGGCGCAGTAAAGCTACCTGAAAATAAGACAAAAATTGGAAAATTAATATTATGTGGTAAAAATTATGTTAAACTTCAATGTTATACTCTAGTGTGAGGAAGTTAACTTTATATCAACATTTGAACAAGTACTCATAGATGCTTCCAGAGCCGACGGGTGCAGCCTAGCGAGGTAGAAAACCTTTGAGAACATTTGTGGTGAACTTTTAATAATGATTATGTCACAGAGATTTCTCTGGCTCACATTCAAGCCTTCTTGTCCTACCATTGATTCCTTTCCTACTTGTCACCATTTGTTATATGTGCTAGGATACATAGTTCATGTGAAAGGATACATAGTTCACCATTATTCAGCATGACATTAAGAACTTTTAGTCGACTTTACTCTAGGAAGGTTGTAATAGGAGAATGTAAGAAATTTTTTTTTAAACATATATTTTCATGATGTTTTTCAAAATTATTGTTTTGGCATGCATGTTTGGTTATTTATTTATTTATTTATAAAGCTTTATATATGAAGTGAATTGCTTATTTTGGCTCACATGCTTATTCTATTTATGTTTTATTCAGTTTATTCGCCAATCTAATATTTGATATGTTTTTAATTCTTTAACTTGTAATTTTTAATATTAATGTATTTGTTACTTTTGTTATAATTTTAATATTTTAAATGTATTTTACCCCATTCAATTGTCCTATTTTATATTTACTCCATTTCACTTTCATAAAATATAACTGATTCTATTATCAATTTTTATAATACTTTATTCAATATGTGGTCTTACAAAATGATGTGTTATACTTATTCTCTGACAATTTTTATTTAAACTCTTTATTATCTATATTTTTAAGGTTCTTGGCTTCAATTCACCATATAACCTAGGTAATCTCATATGTTTTCTAGTTTTACTGTATAAGTATTTACTTGATTTTCTAAATTCATTTAAACCTCTTTATAACTTATTCTTAGACGTTCCTTTCAATTAATTAATATCATAACTCTCCTTAATAAATCACCATGAATTTAATTAATATTATTATATGTAGTTTGATATTTCGTTGAGTATAATCTATACACAGATAAATGTTAGAACTACATATATGACACCACTTTAGTAAAAAAAATAGCTATTAATGTCACTTCTCCTAACCATTAATAAAAAATTAGCTTTAAATTGATTTTTGATTGATTTTTTAATGATTCAACTCTAATGTTGCATTTAAATATGCGTTGAGTTAACTGGCTTAGCTTGTGAAATATCAATTCCTGAAATGTTGACTTTTTTTAAGATATTTTGTGGCTCATCTATTCCTTGTAATTGAATGGGGTTAATAAGTAGCTGCCCAAAAGTTAACAATATGGCTAGAGGCTGTGAATAATTAACGCAATTCATTTAGTGTGACAATGTGGTTTTATGACTCGGACCGGATAAAATTATTATTTAGACATCACATTTTTATCAGGTAGTTTTAAGTAGCCTACCCGATAACGTTTATTAAAGAGTAAAAATGGATGTTTCTACAATGACACTCTACAATTTGTATTATTGAAAAGAGCAAACTTACTTTTTTTTTAAATCACTTCATCTTACTACCTGTTCAGTCTATAAATGTTTAGGATAATTTTTCTACTGAGACAGGGATGAGGAATAAAGCATTTTAGAGGTAAAATACCAGAATTTGCGTGGAAGTGGGAAACCATTTAAGGAAAACCACCCTCAGTAAACCTGACTGTGATTTTAATCCCGATCTACCCGTCATTAGCAGGCCAGTCTAACACAAGAATGGCACCTTAGACCACTCACCCAGTGAAGCCGGTGCGCGCGCGCGCGCATACTTGCTGTCGATGTTAGATGACAGTGACAATTCTAGGGATAAATGTTTAATTAATGTGGCATTAAGAGGCAGGATTGCAATTATATATATAGACCAAGAGAAGACTACTTTACAAAATGGAATGATGTAGAATTTTTCATATGAGGTTTCACTTCACAAAGTAAACTGTTTTACAGCTTTTGAACCTGGAGACATCATCGAATCATTTAATAAAAGTAAAAGTAAGTAAAAGTACATAAATCCATTTAGTGCTAAGTACACAGACAACTTGGTAGTCAGATTTAGCAGCTTGACAGTCAGAAGTCATATACAGAATATATGCTTCTTACTATATCAGATGAATGTCAATACAGTTTTGAGTATGCTAGACCTAGTCTTACTTAGATTTAGCCTATCCTCAAGACTAGGCCTACCAATAAATGTTTGTGAGTAGGGCTTACTTAGTTTATTCTGGCAGCCTGCACACACACCGACTCAACAATTTTATGGTCTCTGTACCCTGTTAATATCAGCAGGGGACTTTTCTGATTTACATAAAGAGTCCAGCAGGTGTAGTATTTAAAAAAAAAGTAGGCCTACTGTAAATCATTGCAAACCTCAAGAATACTTTACTATTATTTATTTGAGGTACCAGTATTTAACAAGCATTTTCTAAACCAAGATTAAATCAGCACACGAGAATGTCTATGAGTGAGAGCAAAAGGGCCTATCAATTTTGCCGGGAAGGTATTTTCACATAGCTTCCAAGGTTCTTTTACATGCCACAATCAACATGGAACCGATGGCTTTACTTCCCCGCACCCCCAACCCCTTCCCCGCGCAAGGTGAGTTACCTACAGATTGTTATCACTCAATAAAAATTTGTCAACCCGGGCTGAGTTTGAACCTACAAACATCGGGTCTTGAGGCAAGCACTTTACCCCCAAGATCATGGAGGTCGAAAGAGAAGATATGAGAAGATGGTAACTTTATTGAATAAACTGTCTTCAATCAGTGTCTTTTTTTAGGTTAGAATCTTGTTTCACATGTTTAGTAGGCATAGGCCCATGCTCTACCCCTAGCCTACCTATCTAAAGGCCTATAATTGGTATACGACCAAAATTAGTACACCTCAAGTCAATTTACCTTCTACACCTATGTGACACCATCTGTTTAATTGTTTTCAATTGCATTAGCAAATTGTTTAAAGTAACAATTTAGTAGTTAAGTAAATACATTATTTGGCAGAGAAATTGCTTCCTTGCACTCGTTTGGTTACCATACTTGACAAATGTAGCAATGTAGCAAGGTAGTGGTAGCAACATGGTTGATATGCGTTCACACATTAGTTGGTTACCAACCTTACATTACATGCTCTTCATGAAAATATATTTATCCCGCCTATGGCTATCCAGCAGATAAATCAGTTCGTAATGAGCATAAAATATTAAAATGGCAAATAACGTTTATCTGGTCGATAATTGTAACCTCCTGATATGATAGCAATATTTATTTGGTAGTCATAAGATCGGTTGAATCAAAGAGTTTATCATATATAGTCACATATATCCTAAGACGTTATCATATAGGTTAAACAGTAAAAAAATGCATTATTAATCGACACAGCAAGAATACTGATTCAAAAATACTGACATTAACACTGTCTGTAGTTATTCTGGTATTAGAAAATAGAAAAATGTATTGACTTAGGTTGTCACAGATAAATGTTTTGCCATGTTGTGTAACATTCAATCAAACAATTTGGATAAATGTCCATCCACCAAAGCCTACAAATTAACCTCAAAACATGATATAATTATTTTAAATGGCATCAAAAGTATTTTAGCATACAAAAGAAAAGTTTGTTTACTTTTATAACCTTATAAGCATCAATCTGACAAAGTTGGGATGTGTAATATTGTTAACATAAACTAAGCCCCTATTTAATGTTTTTGAAAATATTTATAGGCTGTGTCTGAATAGTCCTTAACCTGCGCTCTTTACTTGCACACCTTAATAAAACATGTTTCTGGCACCCTAAAGTACATATATGGTGCACAATACTTTTCAGACAACATAGTACACTTAGAGCTACCTGGTGGCCACTTATGAAAGTAATGTTTCCATGGCAACAAGATCAATTCTTGATAGTGTTTTGTTCCCTATGCGCACCCTATAGTGGTGTTAAAAATGTAAATTGTTATTTTCCTGTTATTAAACTTCTTATATCAGTAAAAAATAATTCTTAAACTATTATTTATAGTTAAAAAATATTTTTAAACTAAAACATTTACTAAAAAAAAAAATTTTATGCTACATAAAGAATTTTAGCCTATTGACAAATGTAAATGAATAAATTACACAGCATTACAAATTATTCATTTAACAGTTTAAGTGTATTTATTCCATTTGAAACATTATTTTGATTAAAGTGAGCGATAAGGGGCACATTGAATGTGCCCTTTAGTAAAGTGTGCTGTAAGGGGTGCATCAGAACAATTTAAGAGAATTCAGACATCATCAAAAATGACTTACAGCAAGTCGACACCATTACAATTTTCAAGTAAAGTGCGCAAGTACACAAGGACAGACTATTCAAACACAGCCTATAGTGATGAAACTTGTAATTTAGGTCATACATAATAGAATAGGAATAAAAGATTACTGGTACTTACCAAGATATTTTGAAAGCAAACAGTTCATAGATTTAAAAAAAGATTTTTAAAAAAGTATGTCTGTATTTTAGGGGTTTAGATTATTAATCCTAATTTAGGGCCTACCTATTTTAATGCTATATAAAATGAAAATAATCTTTCTTTCAAACAAAGTAGCCATGCAATAACCAACAAAGTTGGACTTGTGAAGTTGTGAGTCTGTGAGCCCCGCATTCATATAGTATTTAAGCCAAAAATGATCATTAGAAATAGAAATTGCATATACACATTACACAGCCTGTATCCTTAATCAGATGACCATGACAACCCATGCAAAAATCTGAAATTGTGTTCAATTAACCTCTTCAAAAGAAAACAGTCTAGAACAAAGCAACGCTACCTTTCTGAGAGCTTGTTTTCTCAGAAAACTGTTTTCGCGATACCACAGATCTAGTTTTTTTTAAATAACTTCATGCATAAAACTATAATTTCATTTTAAATTTGTTTCCATCTCATATGGGCTCCTTTTGATGTCATTGGTACTTTAATTTTGATGTATATGCACATATTTAGGCTAGTTTGCTGCGATTGGTAGTCCTTAACAGTCTGTATCGACAGTCCTTGGAACTCATACAAAGTGATAAGGACTAAGGTCTTAATGATCAGGATTATGTACACAGGGCTTTTGGTTCTATTGAATGAGAAATTAGATTATCATTAAATTGTCATAAATTGCAACAATTTTGTGTGCCTTTTTTGACTATTTTAAATTAAAATATTACTTGATTTTGATAAGCTTAGCAAGTGTTAATCATTTCGAAAATAAAATTCATTGTTGGATTATGTTTTCAACATATCACCGTTATGCAGATTCCATAGACCCCCCCCATCTAAAAATATGAATTAATAGAAAATGGGTGTGGCTTCTTTAAACAATGTAATATATACAATACAACCATTAAAGAAATAATATAAATACATTACTACTGACATTGTAGCAAGAATATTTGACATAAGTAATAAAAAATTATATGCATACAAACATGACCAGTAATCATTCACTTTCACTCACGTCAAATGTTTACGTCATTTAGGCAGAGATAAAATATCAAGGGTTCCAAATTCAACAAATAAATATTTTTAACAAGGATCTCAATTTGAATATAATTTGATGTAATAAATCAAGCAACAAATCACAGTTGATTTAACATTATAATAAAAACACAGCTTACCTTGCAGAATAATACAACATGTGATATTAAACCGTGAAACTAACTACTACTTCGCCATTTTGAAATAGCTCACCAACAGGGTTGTCAAATCAGTCTATGGAATTTACTGATATAGCCAAAGAACCAAAGTATTGTACATTAAGGTAATTCAAAAAGCAAAGCTATGAGCACAAAGAAAGGGAAGGTACCAGAATAATCCACTTTTAGGATAGTGGAATAAAAAAAATTTTCTATGGATAATTATATGTATTTTTCATGATTTTTAAGGATTATGTATTAATTTGAGTAGAATTATAAGTAAATGAGAATGCAAGAAATAACTCTGGCAAATTATTATGCTACAATACACAGCAAATGAAAAATATATTTTGTATTTTTATGAGTCTAAAAAAGCATACAAGCCAATTAGTATTTAAGTGGAATGTAAGCCCCAGAATATAAGTTAAAGAACAAGAAATCAAGAGGGTACCCAATCCAAAAGTAAACTACAAACTAAAGGAACACGAACCAGCCAAATCGACATTCATTAAAGCAGAAACCATCATCAAACGGGGAAGTGATTATTTAATATTATTTTTCAATTCGAAGATTGTATACTGGTCTATGGAGAAAATGTAAACAGCAATTTTTACATTGATGTAATGGAGAGTGTTACACCTTCAGATGCTTAAAATAGAATGATTGTCTACAGAGTGGTATCAAAAAATCTGACTTTCTGGTAAATTGATTTTGTGATGCTCTAAAATTAGTGACACCATTTTGAGCTTGTCTTGTATATATTGAAGGGTTCCTGCCTACCGGCTTACTGTAAGATAGTGCCATGTGTCTGAAACGGGAGCCGTTTCTGGTCAGGTCGGCTCGTAGACCCGTGGATTCCTAGATTCGTTTATGGCGGCGATAAATCCGTGTGACCCATTGTGCTAGTTATCACGTCTTCTTGTTATGTGGACACAAGTCTCATTATTGGTGCTTTATGCCTTGGTTGAAATCTTCCAAGTTGGCAGAAATTAGTTTGCAATAGTTTTAGACAGGTGTTGTAAAGTATGATTTTGGTAGGAAGAAAAGTAGAATTAAGTTACTAAAGTTAATAAAACCATTTAAATTTATTCATACATTAGGTCCTGTTATCTGCAATTGCCACTTTTGATAGATCTTATCAATATTTCTAGCATGACAAAAATAATGTAGTAACATGTTATGAAAGTTGGCCGCAAAGAAATAGGTTTGCATTTTTTCTGCTGTTCTTCCAACCAAAATCAGGGTATAGACGGTTGCCTGTAAGCAGTTGTTTTAGAGAGTTTCGGGAAGATGTGTGGCAGTTGTCCGAGAGTATGTTAGTTTTATAGAAAGTCATCTACAGGCACTTGCCACGTGCGTGTTTACAAAGTGTTGGATCTGGGATACCTTACTAGAGGACTTGTGGACTTGGATTAAAACTATGAACGTAGCACGAACTTGTAAGCAACTGGATGACAGCCGATTCCCAACCCCACTTCACGATGATGACCATTGTATTGGTTCACTTCTCTTTAATAAACGTGATTGTAGTAATCGTTGGGTCATTCATTTAACCTATCCTAGACGAGCCCTACACATTACATGGCATAAGTGTGATGAATACTTAAGTTACTATTGTCCACATTACATAAAAGTACTCGCAATCACAATTTTATTATTTATTGTTGATTAATTATATATAGGATATAACCATATTTTCGGCTAACTGAAAGAGTTTAAGTTTGTGTTCATCAGCTAATTATTTGGAAGCTAGATTCTTTGGACAAGGAATTTGTGGAGCAATATTATCAGGAACCTCGTTTAGAATAGAAAGTCTAAATAAATAAACACTTTTTTAGTTATTGCAATATATAATAAGAGGACAGTTATAAAATATAATGGATCAAGAAAAAGGGGGCGATGCCTGCTCCAAACAAATATTTGAAAATTAAATGCCTTTAGAAGCTATTCGAAGGAATATTTCTTTGGAATATTCTCCAAATTTAGATACAACTTAAAGTTAATTGGAATGATCCACTTCTGGAAAACATGTGAAAACTATATGCCTCTATAGATTATTTGATACACAGGGCCGGATTTGCGTATGTGGGGGCCCCCGTAAACCCATGTAAATTACACCATAGCATGTCCGAGGAAAGGTAACAAGTAAGCAACTTTTGTGTATGGCCAGACTGGGCGAGTGAGCGAGCGACTGAAAAATAATATATAACACATGTGTTCTAATGAGAGGTGGCCAGAGTGGAGCAGAGCGCGAGCGACTCTCTTGATAGATAGAACTGGTTCTATTTTTCAAGCACGTCGCTCGAGCCGGAACAGTCTAGTTTACAGGCGCTGGACAGTTGTTTCTATTTTGGTCAAGTGCGTGTCAGGCAAAATTTCTCAATTTGGCATGATAAATGACTTTTATTACTATTGATACGCTTACCGCACTTATATATATATTGGCCTTACCAATTAGATTAGGCCGTTAGTAGCAAGAAAGGCTTGTATAACCCGAACAGGTAGTAATACGTAATACTAAAAATAAAAGAAATGAAAAAGTAGCAAGAACCGATGTGTTAATATTTCAATATTATAATTGCAAATAAGGGTTGCAAGATCTTAATAGTCTTTTTTTGACTTTGCGAGCTGTCTTACTTAAAAATTAAAGGTCTTAAGATGAGGCTGTGTTTGCTATCGATTTGAGATAGGTGTGCATTTAAGGCTCTTATTAGTTACAAATTAAGTTATTAATTTGCTCAATGTATTCAATTTTTGACATTTTATTTTAACATTTTTGAACACAAATTTACTGCAAAATGGTTTGTTTACAGTTCATCCAGAAAGATAAAAATCTTATCCTGATTGATGCCACAATTTTTCTTTTTATATGGAAAGTCAATAATGTGGTGTATCAAAGAAAGAATGCTAGATTTCAGGTTAAACTCTAGTGTATTATACATATTAGAAACAGAAAATATACAACAATATAAAACCACAAAAATTAACATTTTACTATCAGAAAAACTGATTGGTATTTTTTTATAAACTATTATATATTCTGTGAACAATTACTGTTTCATTTAATGAAGTTGAATTTAGCTGTCACTTCTTCTTTTTTTAGATTATTCTTGGTTTAGATTGCCGATGCTAGTGTAGGGAGTGTTTTGCTATTGTCTTTCTATTGGTAGTTCTTTTTGTTTTGATTAAAAGGGGAATATGTTTTATTTATGGTGGCTGCGTAAACTTAGTAAGCGTCGTTTTCTGATCTACTTAATAAATATTTTTGTTAAGTTAATTTCCAAACAATGAGTAAAAAGACAGATTCTAAAACATCTTCAGTAAATGCAGCTGGAGAATCAGAAACAGAAGAAGAATATTCTGTTGAGAAAATTTTGGACCGTCGAGTAAAAAATGGTATGTTTAAATACTGCTGAAGTAGCACTTTATTATTCCCTCCTTTTTGATATGCGCCTTTAACTATATGGAATTTATCATTAAAAATGTGATATCTAGAAATACATTGCAGTCTTGATGAATTTAGTTGTGTTATCTAAATATATATTACAATCTTAATTAACTTGGTTAAACTAATATATTAGGCTTACATTAAATTTATTATTTTTGATAGCTTGCAATAAGGCTATGCACCAGTTAAACGCGTCAAACTACTATAACTGATTAAATAATCAAATTTAATTTGATTTAACACTTGCCTATAGATAAATAACGTATAGTTCTTAATACCGGTTGGTCTACCAAACAAATTCATATTTCATGCTTTGGCATTATAGTGGTTGCCTATTTCCTTGATCTTGAAATAAGCTAGGTTAACTAAGAAGTAATTTATTTATTATTTTGATCATGTATCTTTTGATGTGATTTGTATTCAAATTAAACTCATGTTTTGAATTTTATGCATAGTATAACCTTTGTGGGAATAGAACACAAAGAGGGCAGAATTCTTTATAGAATTTCTATGGCAGTATAAAATTGTCTCAAGTAGGTTTATTAGAAGATCCTTGAATTATAAACGTGATAAATTCACACTATCCAGACATTCTATCGAAGACTGCGTCAGCCGATTCGAACAGCAACGAGCCTCACTTCATCAGGGACAGCAATGTTACTAGCTACCAATAATCTTAGAAACTTATGTCAAACACCATCTATCAGACCTTTACAAATATTAAATCATTCTAATAAACGAGTTGATAAGCCTATTGGTGATAATAAATAGTAGACGTGGATTGATTAATAAACTTTTCGAGATAACCTACTTATTAATACTATAAAACATGTCTGCTTTAGTAACATGTACGATTTAAAATGGTGGTAAGTGTAAAGTTCTCAGCTCCAGCAGAGGGAAAGAGAATAATAAAACAGTTGGGAGTCAAACACGGATAGTGATATAAAATTGTTACAGAGAAGCGGGCCAAATGTGGCCTGTGGTCTATGTGATTGTGGACCCTGGTCAAAGGCGTCACACTCAAAATATACTCAACTTCTGAGTGATGGGAAAATGGGGTTTGAATCCCAGCTGACATACTGGAGTTTTTTTTAGCTAGTTTTGTCTGGAGGAATGAAAGTAGAAAGCCATTTAGTAAAAATCCCCTTCATTTCACTTGACCAAGATGAAACCTAGATTTCTTTGTCTTTAGAATTTTATTCTATTGCAAGAGTAGCGTCCAGACCATGCGGGTTGCTTCTTTCTTATTCCAGGGATCACTGCTGGCCAGGCACATGCATGTTTTTCCTACCTCATCCCTTCTCTAGGTCAATGCTGGTTCACCCGCTTCATTGGTGTTACGCTCGTGTTATACTTGCCTGTTGATAACAGCAGGGTTCGAATCCCCACCAGGTCTACTAAGGGTGTTTTTTCCTAATTGGTTTCCCACTATCCTTCCATGCAAATGCGAGTAAATTACCTCTAAAATCATATTTGGTTCCTTCTTCATCCTTACTCCATTAGAATAATTATATATATTTGTATAACCTGAACGAGTAGTAAGACACACTGATAAAAAGGAAAAAAAGACTGGCTCATTTTCTTACAAGACACCATTATCATCTTCCTATGGATCAGATTATTATTATTTATTATTATTATTGTGTATTCTTTCCTACGACAGGTCTGTTCCTTTTGTCGGTGAACTCAGACCGCCAATGCCTCCTTCAGCTCCAGAAATTCTCTTATTTCCTTCAAGTCATCCAATAAATCCTCCGTCTTCCTAAGCTCTTCTTTCCCTCGCCCTTGCCTTCTATGATATTGTGCAGAAGACAGTTTCCCCTAAGGATGTGTCTGACCCAGTTTGCTTTGTAAGCTCTCCAAGTTATTATTTTCCATTTTCCCGCGAGTCCAAGTTTTTGCTCCATACACAGCTCTAAATTTAGCATTTCATTAGTTTTTTCCTCAGTTCTAAACTTAACTTGGATCAGATTTGGTAGTTTAGTTTGCTGATAGCTATATACAGCCAACAAGAATGAAGATGGTTTATTTTTCTTTTTTAAAAAAATATACTTAATTTTTATGCAAGGTAATTGAGTAAATTGAGTAAGAATGGACAAAAGTGAAAAGTCCCTATCAAAGCATCTTTCAAACCATGTTTCATAAAAATTTAAGCAATTTGAATCTTTGTTGTATCCATAGGCTAGCTAATAATCATCTTTGTCCTTAGCGAGCTTTGTGTAAAGGCTGTAGAAAAGAAAGGGGTGAATACATTAATAGCCAAACAATAATGGTCATTTTCTCAAACTCATTGAAACAATCAATGCATTATTTTCCATTTTATAAGAAGTATTATTAAACCAAAATATATGGTAATTGACTGAATTAATTTTTGTACAAATTTAATTTGACTTTTTTTTTTTTAAATTTAATGGGACCGTCCTTACTACCCACCATTTTCACCTCTGATGATGGTTGTGTGAACTTTTTTTATATAATATATTCTAAGATCATCTACCGTACTTGGCACATAGCCGTGCTGTAAACTGTACAATTCTTTTACTTCCCTTCGACCCCTTGGAGAGAGAAGTATTGTAAATGTAAAAAAAAATTGAAATTGAGATTTTGATCAATGTTGACGGTTCATGATCCCAGAAATTAAAAAAGTTGTTTTCGTGATGCTGTTTGTCTTTATCTGTATCGAACTAAAACTGGATATCTAGGGTTTTTCATAAAGTTCACCCGAGGAGTTTTTGGAATTAGATAACCAAGGTTGGTTTACTGAAAGGCAAAAAGTGAACAAATCAATTTACTCAAAATCCGCTATACCTAGCGATTTTGATTGAAATTTGTATCTAAACATTGTTTAACATTACAAACAAAAATGAAAATTCTCACTTGCCCATATATTTCATCTATGGGTGACCTGGTGGTCTAGGGGTAAGGTGTCAGACTTCTGTGCTAGGGGTCCGGGGTTCAATCCTCGGTCCCGGCACAGATTTATCTGATTGCCAAACCCTTCCTTCACCTCTGACAAGACGTGTATTAATCACAACTTGTGAATGTGAGGAATGCCAGGCCTCCACCATGGTCCGGATTCCACGTTAAACTGTAGGTCCTCCATTTCATCTCACAATCACCCTACCATTGCACATTAGCGTAAGTGTGTATAACCCGAACGGGTAGTAAGACGCGGTGCTAATAGTAATAATAATATTTCATCTATGCTATCTGGTGGAATGGTTCTACAAGATTGTACTTTTTTTGGTTTCACAAATATTAGGAGTTTGTAATAATCAATCTTAAGATAAAAGAAAAAGTCTGTGCAGTGCACTGTACTGTTTATTTACTTTTGGCAAACACACATTTTAGTTGTTGGTCAAACAGGACTGTGGAGTCTGTACGCCAAGCCTTCGACTCTGACTCTCCTATTTTTCTATTGTCTGACTCTTGACTCCTTAAATGGTTAAAGTATATTAATTAGTAATAACAAATTTACTGCAGTAAAATGTTCCAATACAGATTACTTCATGGGAAGCTTCTTTGGCTCTGTGAATTTACATTTGAATAAATTTGTCAGTTCCTATCACAAATATTGGTCTTAAAAAATAAAAAAGTACAAAATTAAAATGATATATTTACCATATATTGTTATAATATTAAAAGTTTTTATTTTGAAGCCTGACTCGGGAGTCTCTACATTCTTTCCGACTCCACAGCCTTGGTTAAAAGCATGCATATGTACCACATTTTGTGAAATAATGTTCATTGTTCTGTATCTTAGGTAAGGTAGAGTATTTCCTTAAGTGGAAAGGATACTCAGATGAAGACAATACCTGGGAGCCTGAAGATAATCTAGATTGCCCGGAGTTGATTAATGCTTATGAAGAGAACCGAAAGAAGAAAGAGAACATTAAGAAAGATGACCCAAAGAAGAGGAAATCTGGCCCTTCTAGCGAAAAACCTTTAAAATCCATCAAGAAAGAAGAGCAGCAGAAACCAAAAGGTTTCCAGCGCGGTTTGGAACCAGAGCGAATCATTGGTGCCACAGATTCGAGCGGCGAGCTCATGTTTCTGATGAAGTGGGCCGGAACGGACGAAGCGGACCTCGTTCCTGCCAAGGAAGCCAATGTGAAGTGCCCTCAGATTGTGATAGAATTCTATCAGGATCGCCTAACCTGGCACAATTCCAGTACAGATGAAGATGTTACTACCCAGAGTAAGGCCTAACATGCCTAAATGTGTCCTGTACAAACACATTCTTCTATATTTTTTACTTGATGTTGGCAACAATGTCCAGGTTAAATGTTCATCAAGATGGATTCATTCGTTAAGGATGACATTAAACTGATTGAAGAACTGTTTGCTGTTATTGTTAATACATTGTGGCCGAATTAAATCTCTAGGCCTGGAACTTGATGAGAAAAATAAAGTTAAAAAAAAAACCTAAAACTTTTTTTCACTGGGTCTTATTAAATTATATTTTTGAGATTATTTCATGTCTGCATTTTCAAAATTTAAAGTTCTTTAGTTTTGTTAGTTTTAAGTTCACTGTTGACTTTTTCTTACCATTATGTTAGGCCTATATAAATCTCTAAGTGTTTAAGTCTTTATATAATATTTTTAATCCATGTTTTCTTAAAAAGTAAAGTATAAAATAAAATCTTTGTATGTGAACAAAACTCCAAAGTTAAATTTTATTATTTTGACTATATATAATCGAATGTAAATTGTTTGTAGTAAAAGAATGTTGTAGAATGTAAAATAGCATCTGAAATTTGACAGTATCACTTAATTTTAAATCTAAAATAGACTTATATTTGCAGCATTTTGATTTACACAAGTAGATATATTTGATTTTAGTTGTATAATTCTCGTTTATGATCAAGATGCGTGGTTTTAGTCCAATGCTAATGTTTCATTTTTAATATAGTATTTGAAACAGACACAAAATAGTAACTTAAGTATGAAAGTATCAATAATTCATCTTGTACATTTAATTATTGAAAATTATGTAATTACATATTTCCATTTATAGAATGAAATTATTACCACTTAATACAAAAAGTGCTAGTTAGGTCAATAAACAATTTATGTACAATTAATTAATTAAATAATGTAAGATATTTAGGACATAACTAATAAATCATATTATATGAATAAAAATGTTCATTTGTTATACACGCCAATATTAATTATGAAAAATGAGGGATGTGGTTGCATTGCATATTTCATTCTATTGTGTGTATGTAAACACAGATAAACCCAAGTTTTATAAATACTCTGCACTAAACCAGTTTTTTCAAAGTATGGTCCGCGGTGGCCTATTAAGTGGTCTGCAGGGTCCCAGGAAGTTTGATAAATAAAACAAATGGAAGAATGTTGATCACATATAATATAAAAACTTGAAATTCAAAAGATTAAATATGAAATATCCATAAGTTTATAATGTCATTGGGGTTGTGGAACTCTGGTGGCATCACCCATGACCTATGTAAACAATCCTGTTTCAACATGTTGTGCCACCAAACTGGTGCCAGGGTTGCTCTAGTTCTTTCCTCGGTGGACACAAGTCACATAGAAAATAAAATCTGTGCCAACCTTAAATCAACAAACTGAACAATTATTTATAAAAAAAAATGAGGTTTAGAATGCTAGGAAAAAAAACCAACTTATTAGTTACTAATGCAATGCATTTATATGATATTTTGTTTCAACATTTCATTAATTAATTTATCTTTTATTTATAATTTCCAAAATGGAATTGCATAAAAATGTTTTTCCTGCATAACTTTAAACCCCATCCCCCCCTTCATTTCTCTCAAGGACCCGATGGTCCTTCAGTGCGCATAGCTTCCATTTTGGGGTCGTCCTCCATTAACAAATCTTTAAAACATTGCCCTAAATGATGGATAAAATAAAAGCATTATTTTAGGGGAAGTAAATGGAGTTTGAGGGAGGGTTCTAAACAGGCGCGTATTTGACAAAGTGCATTTAGCTTTTCTCTTGGTGTTGGGGGTACACCATTTACACTGAAAGGTAGCAAGCTTACCATGCATGTTTTGACTATGGCACAGCTTACAATATAGGGTAAAACTTGCTATCTACTTTTACGGGGAATAAAGTGTACACGCAATGGCAATAAATAATTTTAACACAAGAGCAATATGAATGAAGTTGGAATGAGATAGCTAAGAAATTAATGGTTGCTGAAGGAGTGCATTTTGAAAGGGAATCCAAAAGGTAAATGTGGACGAGGCGTCTTATGTTGGTTGGTTTGGGCATGTTGAGAGGATGAGTGTGGATTGAGGGAAGAAGTAAATAATATATGAAGGTAAAGTGTGTGGTTCAAAAGGAAGGGGTAAGCCATGTAAGATGTAGCTAACTGTTGTAGATGAATGTGTGAAAAAGATAAAACATTAAGTGTTTTAAGAATAAAAGAGACCCCTGTTAGAAAAAATATTCATACTGAAAATTATTATTTCACAAGAAAATCAATACAACATTTTCTTATCGCTTACCTATTTCTCTAATTTTCTGGATAGTTTTTTTTACAAATATTTTAAAATTTCCATCATAAGTATAATTTGAACCTTTGGTTAGATACACTTTTTTCCCCACACAATTCTGAACTTTGTAAACAATAAACTCTCACACTAAAGTGTTTCTATATACAAGATAGCTATGGGCAAGAGTGGCAGCCATTCTAACGGCCATAGTACTGCAATGTGGAAGGCAAGGGGAAACTACCACATTACAATCTCAAGAACCTGCGGCAATATTTTATGGTTTGATAAAATAAATTTAGTGACTTTTCTTTATTTAGAGCAGTGGTTCCCAACCTAAGTGGGTGCGTGGAGCAATTAGGAAATAACATTAAAAATTATTTTAAGTACAAACACAAAGTGTATTTGTACTTAATCTATTAGGTGAGTAGCTGAACCTAAGATGATTGTGTTTAATCTATTAGGTGAGTAGCTGAACCTAAGATGATTGTGTGCATGCATTTGTTTATTTTCAAGCCTGCAAGCCTTGGATTTGCCCCAAACTCTCCCCTAAATCCACTCCCCCTCTCAGTTACCATTGTAGCCATGTGCAACAGTGACGTTTCAACTTGGACTCTCCTAAAAACACATACATTTACACTTCAGAAGCTTTTTTTTAAAGAACAAATAACACTTAAAAAAATCACCAGTAACAACTGATTTAAAGTAGAGAATCTATCAAATCTCGTATTCAATATTCAAAATAATAATAAAAAAATATCTCAAATTCAAATATAAATCTCTTGACTAGAAATCCCATTTTAATAAAATTGTGGTAGTCAATTATATAGATGTATGCAATTGTAAAACGCTTGTTATTTTTTCTTCAGATAAAAAATAAACATACAAAATTGTATTAAGAGTGCCCACCACCTATACACTGATTTTAATAGGAAGGCTTACCTGAAAGGCACTTTTCCTTAGGTCTTTCAGACAGACATCCCTACAAATATCAGTGTATATTAATTAAATTGTTATATTTGAAAGAAAGTATATTTAAAGGTATTTCTTATGCGAAAGGGAGTTTTTAAGCTTCAAAATCATTAAAACAAGCTTTAGTTAAATAAATTGAAAAATAATACCTGGACATGGGAGCATTTTCATCTTGAAGTGGAAAGTGGTTTGCAGTGTGCATTGTCAAACATCAAACCCAATATTCAAGAACTGATGAAAACAAAACAATGCCAATCATTACACTAATTTCCAGTCATTCTTTGATCTACCAAAAAAAAGTTGGGAACCAGTGATTTAGAGAATACACTTATGTAGCTCAATACACATAATGAGGTTAAATATAGTATTTTAATAAAAATTTAAACAAAACAATCTTTTTTAGGTGCACACAAATCAGACAATTCCATACCTGACCAATGAAAGAAGATTTAGTTTTTTCTATGCTTTAACTTTATTTGATTCGCCATACATTCCACACCAGTTCTATAAAAAATACAGATATCAAAATATTTAGTAAGTAGAGCACAAATTAGTGGTACTAGTAAAAGGGAACAGTTTTATAACCTCACTCCATCTTTCCATTTTTTAAAAAATAATGAATCCACACATATACACACACATAGTGAACTTGAAATAATTTACACCTCATCTACTTTGTCATAAGTCAACACTAAATTTTGACCTAATAGGGATTTAAGCTAGTTTCATATAAATTATTGGTCATCATCTGAAAATTCAATTTTCTCTACCCCAACCAAGCTATAAAATATTAATATTAACTTGCATACATCTTCTATTCTATACCAAACAATGGGGCCCACCTAACAGTTTTTATCACACAGCATGCTTTACAAATTAACACACAGAAAAATAAGACAAAAACACTTATTTTTGTTTTATTTTGATAAACAATATGGCAATAATAACAACAACAACAATATAACCAGTTGTAGCATAAAATAGGTATTAGTTTTAAAGCTGCAAAAATTATCTATTTAATAGTAACAACATAATAAAAATTTATAATGAAAACATTTGATTACTTCTGAAGTATAAGTTTACATGGAAGAAACTCCACGGGGTCAGTCCACAATAAACATATACTGACCGTCGTTTGTTGGCAAAGAGTGATAGTGACAACTTCCACAGATAGAAGATGTCATGTGGCCAGCACAATGAAACCTCTGGCCATTAATCTCAGTTTTCTAGACCAGAGCCACTACTTTTCCCATTCAAGTATCTATTGATTTGTAGAGATACAGGAAAGCGCAATAGAAAAAAAAATTGAAGTATAAGCACAAAGTGAGAAGTTAAAACAGTTCACAATGTACACTTCATTTAACCTGAATGATACCGGCAGCTGTTTTACCATGACCGATTACAGTGGCCCTAAGCCTCACCATAGTGTAGCCCGTCAAGGTATGACTGCTACCTTTGAGGGTTAACAAAGTGAACACTTCAAAAATTAGACAATTAAGTATTGATTCTATGTCAATTGGTAGGTGGGTAGAGCGTTAACAATTTCCTGAGCTTTTCACTATGAAATCTTTTTTGAATATCCACTTATATTTGTTCATATTATGCTTTCCTATGCTTGTAATTTTTTAAAATATATATAGCCTTCATCCTTTTATATAAATAATATGATATAATAAATTATACAAAATTAATATTATGTTTTACATATAATAGACAACAATTGTATAACCCGACCGGGTAGTTAGACACGATGCTTAAAAAATAGTTAATAACAATAATAATAATTCAGTATATATTATATTCAAATAAATATACAAAATAAATATGGTTAATCATAGCAAATTATAATTATTTCATCTAATAACATTTTGAAACAAATTAATGCACACATAAATGTAACTATCTGAAATGTACACATAAATGTAGTTATCTGAAATAGGACAACCACCAAATAATTAAAGTTTCTTAATTGCAATGTAACACATTCCCCATTGACTGGATACCAAAGCCAAATAAATGTGTTCCAAGGAAGAAACTCTAAAAAAGAAATATCAATGATTCTCTAAATTTCACAGCCCAAGGATACCATAAATAGACAGTAAACAATCATAAAAATAAAGCCCTATTCAATGAAAAGATTAAAAAGGAAATAACCTTCCAAAGACACATCGGTCACTCACTACGCACCACTTCAAAGGAACAGACAAACTTTGATTTGTCCTAAATAAAGACTACAATAGCCTAACTTTATGCCCTCTCATATGGAAGCTTCTCAACTGGACTCCAAGCATCACATTATATATTATATATTTAGCACCGCGTCTTACTACCCGTTCGGGTTATACGCTTTAGTACTAATTACCCTAATGGATTAGGAATTGGGAGGGTTGAATTTAGAGGAAGTGAACCCGCATTTGTGTGGAGGGAGAATGGAAAACCATTTAGGAAAAACCACTCTCAGTTCACCCGACCGAGATTTGAACCTCGATCTCCCCGTCCTCGGCGGTCGAGCTCAACACAACTAGTGCGTTAGCCAACTACGCCACCGAGGCGGGTAGCATCACATTAAAACACCCCCCTAATCTCTTATAACACTATGGTAACCCAACACAGCCACCAACAGCGACAAGGATCACACTGAAGGTTTATAACTATGAAACCAGCCAAGATGCACCACTGTAAAGATTCTTTAACTTTCCACATAATTCAAGAGGAGAGATCCAGTGGAACAGCTCCTTATGAAAAGTGATAATGACAGCTCCAATATCAAGTCTAATTTACTAATTATAATGCAACTACTCCATTAGTAAATACATCGGTCTAGCCATAGAAACACACAAACGATGAATGAGTGGTCATTGTTTTCATATCAACCATGCTAATCCAAACAAACCTGAAGCACTTCATGCCCATACAGATAGTGTACATTTTCACTCATCTAGTGGTCTAGTAATTAACCCCTCCCCAACAGTTGCAATGCTTCCCAATTTCATTGGTAGGAACTTGCACAAGAATAACAAAATTTAAACACCCCAATCTGAGATAACCCCCACTTACTCCTTCCCAAGCTTAGGCCCAGTGAAAGGGGGGAATTATAGGTACACCTGTACCCCACTTACAAAGACATATATGGGAATAACCAATAGTGGTAAAAAGACTAAAATATAAATGAATATATTATTGATTACATATCCAAGGTAAGGTAAGGTTTCAAATATGGCGTCGACTTTTAAATCACAAAATTAATTTAAATAATGATGTAAAAGACTTTGCTGCCATGAAAGTGAGAATACTCTAATAATAATTTGCGGTGTAAAGTGTGAAATTTGTGTTCATATTTAGTGTTGATAAAATTTTGAGAAAACTGACCGATACACGAATAATAATAAAATAATAATTTCTTACAGGAATAATTTAATGGGGGATGATTTATTACATGAATGATAATGATTTGTTTTATTTTCTTAATATTTTCTTAATTGCATCTCTGTGCCTGTCTGTAGAAGGGGCCCCAAAGCCATCAGTGTATTAGGCTCCAAAGTTTATGTCGCTGGGCCAGCCAAGTCATCTTGATTCACCATACACTACATGTGATATATTTATACTTGTCCTTTCATAGTTGTTAGCAGTTTGAAAATCTATCTATAGTCAAAAATCAGGTTCAAGCAACACTAACAACCTCTAGCTATAGTCCAGTCAATGTTCTACTCACTTAGGCTGATGTGTCCCAAACATTACTGTGATTTGTTTAGATGCATTTAAAAATTAATTTTTTGGAACTATATTTTTCTAGTAAGTGTGTAACACGTAACCTTCCATCCTATTTTAATGTTTATTGCATCCAGCCATTTGAAAATAATCTTTCTACGACTAACAGTAAAAAGTAATAAATTAAAAATGTATATGAAGCAATTTCTTAAACATTTTTATCTACCTAGTGCTCCTCACCAGGGCCACCCTTAGGTGTGTGCAAACAGTGTGGCTGCACAGGACCCTGCGATTTGGGAGGCCCCGCTTAGGTGACAGAGGGGAAAAAACAAGTTGGGTTAATACATTTTTATTTTTTCACTCATATAATTGGATTTAGGAAGATATATGTTTCAGGATCATTTTAGTGTTGTCTATTGCTACACCGCGTGGAAGACTGTTATCAAGAAGAGCGGTTCTCACTCTGATAAGCTGACAATGAGCTATGAATGTAGGCATGAGGGGAGAGGGGTTTCCATCCCTAGTATAACCTTGAAACACACAAACAAATTATGACTAGTTTAAGTAGACTCCCTGTATAGGTAATATATCAAATAGAGTATAAAAACAAATAAAAACATAATCGTGTGGTTTGGTTTATTGAACGAGTGAATCAAGTTCGCAATTTTAACTCCACCAATTTGCATTTGTCTGTCTGTTTATGGTGGATATGTCTCATGATAACCTTTTAACACATTGACTGATTTAGTTCAAACTTTATGGTTACCTGGCAGTCTAGGGGTAAGGTGTCAAACTTCTGTGCTGGGGGTCCGGGGCTCAATCCTTGGTCCCGGCACAGATTTATCTGATTGCCAAACCCTTCCTTCACCTCTGACAAGACGTGTATTAATCACAACTTGTGAATGTGAGGAATGCCAGGCCTCCACCGTGGTTCGGATTCCACGTTAAACTGTAGGTCCTCTATTTAATCTTACAAACACCCTACCATTACACCTTAGCGTAAGTGCGTACAATCCGAACGGTTAGTAAGACGCGGTGTTTATAATAATAATAATTCACAATTGGCACAGTTGTTCTTTGAACCTCTAAACAGATCAAGTTCTTCGGGGGAAAAAAAACAGGACCAAGGGTTGGGGAGAACTCAACCCTCATATGTATAAAAACACGGGTTCTAGCACACGCACACGCACACGCATGCATGCGCGCACACACACACACACACACACACACA
>CABFWB010000503.1:112724-130865 GCA_902151455.1 Timema bartmani | reverse complement strand
TAAAAAAATTATCCTAGAACCCGATTGCAGCGCCACCTACCGGGTCCAATTGTAAATCTAAACCATCCACGGACCCACTCAAACAAACACACAAAATTTCATCAAAATTGGTCCAGTCGTTTAGGAGGAGTTCAGTGACATACACACGTACAGAAGAATTATATATATTAAGAATATATTCAATAAACTAAACATTTAACTTATTTTTAAAGTTTAAAGAGTTCACACTTTAAATCAATGTCAGTGGACAAAGAGGTAATGGTTGCCTTTTGAATGAAATTGATCGTTACCACCCAATTCCTTGACCTAAGTAGGTTTAATACTATCGGAACTCAACAGAAGGGAATGTGAAATGTGCAACACAATCAAATATTATAAAAGGGAGATAAAGGAGACTTAGTAAAAAATGATAGGACACTTAGATTACCGCCACCATAACCATCATCTTCATCAGTTTCCAGCCTGTGGCCAGGTCAGTTTCGTAAAATGCCTCCATCTTTCTTTAAGATAGAAACCATTATTTATTTAGTCCATATATTCCAATATATACCTCAAAAAATTAAAAATACTTTACCTTAAAGAAATATATTTTGTAGTTAATATTTTGGAGAGTAATAACATTACAAATTAATTAAATTATCAAAATATGAATACTAACATAAACTTTACAAAACAACATTTGTTTCGAAATTTTTAAAAACTACAATTATTATTATTGGAACACTCACCTATCAGAATCCATGATAGTGCGTACTCTATGAGCTATGGTTATGACTGTACTTTGTCTAAATGATGAGCGAAGAGTTTGTTGAATATAGCCATCTGTTTCTTGATCTACATTTGCTGTTGCTTCGTCAATACACAGAATCTGTAAAGTGAAACATCTACATATTATTCTCCTAGCCAGTACCAACTAGATCCACAACAACAAAAGAGATGACATACACAAGCGCAATAATGGTGGGTTATAATTTATAGTAATATAATGATGCTCATTGCTCATGCTTGTTGATCCTGTACTCGTAATCCTCAGAATCAATTGTTTACAGCCTGTGGCTGGGTCGGTTTAATAAATGCCTCCATATTCCTCTGTCATTCCATCCGTTATTTGTTCTCCCTTGCAGTATTTTCCCTCCAAACTTCTACTCCATCATTCTCCTTGGATTATTTCCGTTTACATAGTTCTCATTATGTTTCCATAACACCTCACCTTTGCTTCCTTTATCTCATTTGCCGCCTCTAGTCCAACACTTGCCTTGCGCTCAATTAATTCTAAATAGAGGTTATTAAAAGAAAATTCTGTTACTGTCGTTTTATGTGAACTATTTATAAGGGAAATGTGAAAATTACTACTACAATCCAATCTAGGTAGACTGGAGTTTTTTAACAGTTATAAAAAGTTCTAATTTTAATATATTTATATTTATACATTAAATTATATGATCTGAAATTGTTAGTTTTCATAGATAATATTAATACCTATGAAATAATACTTTTTTTTTGAGCACCGTGTTTTACTATCAGTTTGGGTTATATACTTCTGTAATAATTACACTGATGATTTTAGGGATTAGGAAGGTTATATTGAAAGGAAATGTACCCGCATCTGCGTGGAGGAAGAGTGGAAAACAATTTATTGGGAAAAGCACCCCCAGTACACCCAACAGAGATTCAAACCGCAATCCCTTCATCAGAAGTCTAGTCTACTGCAAGAGTAGTGCTTTAGACAATGTGGCCACCAAAGTGGGTAATACTACTATTAATAATAAAGTAAGTTGTTATCAATGTAGACTCCAAACAAATTTAATTGTATTTCCTAAAAGTAACTTCCTGTCAGAATCCTAATATACTAACTGCACTAACATTCAAGATAGACCCAAAAATGAACTAAAAGGACTAGAGATGGATTTAATCTTATATTTTTTGAACCCAAATTTTGAATTTAAATCTTATATTTTATTTCAAATCTTGAATTTAAATCGAATCCTCGAATCTTCAAAAGTGTATAGTTTAAAATAAAGTGAAAATATTTCAAATGTAATTTCAAAAAGTTGTTAAAGTTTTGGTGTCACTGAAAACTGATATTTTGTTTGTTATGTCATAAACATTAAAGAGAATACCGTTAAGGAAACTTAATTACATTAACAAAATTTTGTCCTTTTATGTGATTTCGTTACTCTCCAAAATACACAAGTTTATTTAATTAATCTTACCATTGTTTGAAATTGTTATTTAAAATCAAGGTATTTATAATTTTATTTGAGATGATTTTTCGAGATTTTTACAAATCTCGAATTTTTCAAATATTATAGGATTCAAGCATGCCATCCATCTCTAATAAGGAAGTTTAAATGACCTAGATATGGCCGCCGCCACCACCACCATTCTCTTTACCGTTCACCAGTCACTCATATTTAACACCAGGAAACGCTGGATCATGATAATGTTCGCAAATCTATTTGATCAACATTAATGAGGAGGTTCAGGTTTTAATCTTCTCTGGAGATGGTTTTCCAAACATGACCATCCCTGTAGCTTTCCCGCCCTTTATCCAAGCTAATAAGGATACGTTTGTAAACTACCCTCTTCATCTCTAACACTTGAATGAAGGTTTAGATGATTTGTGTGTTAACCATACAACTAAAATAAAAACATCGTTTACTACCACATATGAAGGAGGGTACACTGTTCTCCCCTCCCCCCCTGTAACTTACCATGTTAGCTATTCAACCCCAAACACACATCACATAATTCGATTTTCTTATCTACATATTGTCAATTCCAACTACTCAGCTGGTCCGTTTTAAACACGGATCAGGGGCCTACCTATCTTTTCATAATTTGCTGCTCCTAAAATACCTAGCATGCCTAGCACCTGGTTCCACAATTAACATGTGTAGTCAAGTCACCCTACACATAAAACCAATACAATTTCACCATAATTCTATCCAAAACAGAAGAGAGGCTACAAAATTAACAACGACCAACAATTTTCAGATGTACCCATCACTACACAAAGAGCTTCGATTGGCATCGGCCAAATTACTATCATTAGTTTTATTAAGTTTTTAATTTTGTTCACATTAATTCTTTAGATGCTTTAGATTTCTTTTTTATATTGTTTGAAGGTCAAGTCAGATTTTTTTATAATTCTCAAAACGCAAGTTGAGTACGAGTTTAGCAAATTTAATTTACTTTAAAGGTCTTGTTTGTACTTATGGTTTATGTATAGATCTATTAAAAAAAAATCAACTCAAAATATTTCTACTACCCATATTGCTCTATTTGCCTCCAACTAAAAAAAAAAACTCAATATTTTCAATCAAACCCGATTCGAACTCGACCCAACGTGAAAAATGAGCGCTCGCACGACCCTATTATACATAATCTATATAACCAATATATGAGTTGCCGGGGCAGAACCAAATAAATCACCTTTGCATTATGCAGAACAGCTCTGACCAAACATATGAGCTGGCGTTGTCCAACTGACAGGTGACTGCCCCCGGGCCCCACAGGAGCCTGCAAACCTCCCAGCTTCCTGACTGCAGCAACTAGATGACAGCGTTGCAGCGCGTCCCACAATTGCGGGTCCTGGTGCTCTTCCAGAGGGTCCAGGTTCTCTCGGACCGTCCCAGAAAACAGGAATGGGTCCTGTGGGATTATGGCTAGCTTGGACCTGAGGAAACACATTTCAGTGCTTTAAGCCTAGTCCACAATGACATACGTTTACCCACAAACGGGTGAGCAGGTATATAAAAACTATTTAAATACTGTTTGAAAACGGCTTTAGGCATCTGCCCGCAAACATATGTCTGTTTGCAGGCAAGTATTTGTGTCCATTTGTATTCTGTCAAAGATGGAAAACACACATACATGCATAGTAACACGCCAGCGTGGATGGTTGTGGTAGGTTGAAGTATGTTCAATGAAAAAACATGCCACCCTCTTTAATCTAAATCAATTTTGCTAGAAGGGGCTGAGTGACACTCTACACTGACATACAGATAAAGAGAAATGGTATGAATTTCCTTTTGGGCGTATTAAAAGTGTGCATCACATGGCCATCAACTCTATGATAAAGTCGGCTCGAAATTGTAAATTTACACAAATACTATTGCACTTGGGTAATTTCTGATTACACATTAATGGAGATAAAGAGTTAATAGAAGTACTTAATACAGAATATTGTTGAAATATTAAGTGATATTTGGATAAAAACTACATTGAAAAGGCCGTTTTTGACCATTTTAGAATGGCCTCATAGCTAAGCATTGTGCACATTTTATTCTGTCTTAATAGGAACATACTGTAGTTATTGACAAGAAACCTTGTCGCTTTGTCCCCCATCGTTACCATGAAAATTTTCGAGTAATCATTCAAATACAAATGCACCCCACACATTTCTGGCATATCTTGGTCTTTTTTTTCCCCTTTAACTTCCATACTTCGAACCGAGCTGGGAGCTGAGTTGGGCCTGCTATAATGAACGCTCTTAACAAAAAAATAAATTGATAAAAGCTAGCCTAGTTGATGTTGACTATTCATGGCCACTCCTCCCTCCCTCTCCCCAGTCTACCCTTCTGACAAGATGCTATATATAGACTTGAAAAATCTGATTAATTTTCAAATACACATTATTGTAAAATTACCTTATTGTAAAATCATGAAAATAAAAAGTTGATGAAATAAACATGAGATAAAACTACTGAATTGATGGGTGTCATCCGCATGAAATTACTAAATTCAGCTAAGTCTTCAAATTTCAAGTTTTTTAGGAGATTTTAGGCATACTCAATCCTTCTGAAAACTATTTACGGCTCCTCACCACCTTCACTTACTTCCACTGAGGTTAAATATATGTAACTGGTCTAGGCTCAAACAGCTACCTCGCTCGGAGAAATTTCAACGCACTATGTTTTTTCAGTGTGGACAATGCAGCCCACATACAATTGCCCGAGATATTTGTATGCAGCTCTTGCAAATACAAGTGCAGTTATCTAGTGCATTTGTTTGCGGACATTTGTATATGGGTAGTGTTTGTCAGTCTGGACTAGGCTTTACAAAACAATGTAGTAACTTGAAAAAAAAAATTAACATCGGATATTCTTTTAAATGTATTGTTAATTCTGGTTCTGCGCATTTATGCTTTATTTGTGATTTTAAATTAACTTTGTATAATTTGTTGCTGTAAAGAATATTTACAGTTTGAAATAATAGTTCATTTTTTCCTAAAGTCTTATAAAAGGTACTTACTGTAAAAACTATAGCGATTGTATTCTCTTTATTAAGGACGTGAATCTCAAATTTTTAAGCGTATTTGTGATTTGAGATTAGGAAATTAATAAATTATTTAAAAAAAAATTCTAAATTGGAATTTGTTTTAGAACTCTTACTACTGCTTAGAGGTCATCCATAAACCACGTAATGTTGAGATGGGAAGTTAGGGAGATCTTTAACGTCTACAGGATGTTACATTGGTGGTGGAGGGGGCAAGGTGGGTATATCGGAGCGTTACATAAAACAGATCTTATACTTCTTTCTCTTCATTTTGACCTTGATTTTATTATTAAACATGCATAGTGATTCCTGTATTCTGGCCAGTACACTTATAGCATGCTACAAAATATACCTATGTAGGAATATGCTTTTTTTTCAGTGTAAAATAATAGGCTGCACGTAAGATACAAGTACAATTTTTGGAAAGACATTTTTAAGAGAAAAATATCGCACTATATTCAGGCCAATAGAGTAAATGACGCTTTCAAAGTATTCACAGCCCAAGTTCACAGTTTCATATTGTTGTCTTGAGAGAAGATACCTCGACCTACCTCAATGCTGTGAGACCAATGTGTGCGATGTTGACTGTATCTATGAATATCTCGCCACTGTCAATCTCGCACATTCTGAAGAGCGCCACTAGTAAGGTGCTCTTGCCCGCCCCAGTTCGACCAACCACACCGATCTTCTCTGCTGGTCGAGTCTCGAAAGTCACATCATCCAAAGAGGGTATAAGGTGTTCTCTGTCGAGGAAACACAACTGAATAATATCAACCAGAGGTTTAACATTTTCTTTGGACATATTAATCTGAATGAATATCCCACATTAAGCAAATAATAAAGAGCCAGGAGTATTTTCTTCTAAAACCTAAGCAGCATTATTTAACCAATAGGGCTGTGTGAAGGTCACTTTTTAAATGTGAAGCAAAGCTTAAAACATTCAAAGAAAAAAAAATGAAGTCAAAGTTGAAGTTAATGTTTTTGTTCATTTCACATTTCTAATTCTAAAACTACCCACTTTGGTGGTGACATGATCTACGGCACTACTCTCACAATAGACTAGACTGCAGATGACGGGAAGATTGTGGTTTGATATCGGTTGGTTGTACTGAGGGTGGTTTTTCATAAATGGTTTCTTCACTTCCTCTAAATTCAACCTTCCTAATCCCTTACCCATTAGCGTAATTATTACATAAGCGTATAACCCAAATGGGTAGTAAGTCACGGTGCTATAACAAAATATACAACTATCCATTAAGTGCATCTAGGTAAAGAGAAAGGTTTGAAGGAAAAAAACCACACACACTATATTATATTACGTTGATATATTTGAATTTACCTATGTTTACATTTTAGTTTTAATTTAATCACTAGTTGGTATTTAGATACAATTTACTCATCATCATCATGAACTGTTTTAAAACCACATTTAGTGTGGTATTTAAAATTTGTTCATTGCATGTTATTCTTATAGGAGTGAAGAATGAGCCTGAGCATGGGATGAATCCTGGGTAACTCAGTGGTTGAGCATCAGCGCGCTAAGCCAAGGATGATTTGCCCATTCAGGTGTAATTTTCAATTTACAAATATAATACTTGATACGGTTATATATGTAACCTAAAGGTCATTTTGATCTTACAAGCTTCATACAATGTTTGCATCCTTCCACAGTAATAATTCACATAACGGTTACCTGTACTTCAAGAAAACGTTTTTGAAGACAACGACTCCTTGACTGGGCCACCCATAAGGGGGCGAGCACAGCTCTCTCGAATGTTCTGGCTCCACCTCGGTCACGTACTGGCTTACCCTTTCCACCGCGATCATCTCCTTCTCAGTTTCTGTGAAGGCGTTCACTAGCCCATTTAAGGAGCCCGTCATAGACAATGCGTATGAGATGGCCAAGCCAATAAGTCCTACACAAAGTAATATTATTCAGATAAAAATAAATCAAGCCTACTTTTAACCAAAATAAATTTGCCTGTAAAGCAAATATTTTCATGAAAATACTGTGTTTTTTATGTTAAAATATCTCAAATTATTCAAAAACCACATTTTGAAAAACAAAATTTTATACTTTCAAACTATTTACTTTATCAAATCAAACCAAAAGTGTTTCAATATTTGCGTGTCCTTTTTTATACTATAGAACAGGGACAACCAACACGTTGATCGTGGCATTATTTTCGATCGATCACTAGGTCATTAACGTTTCATGAGCGAATTGTTTTACCACTCGCCCGATAGAGGTCAGATTGAGACTAGGGCTCTAATAAAGTGTCTCCTACAACTGCGTCACACCTCCCACCTGCCAGTACCGTTCATTATTTGTGAGAGACAAAACATTAGTATACTAAAGAAGGGGAATTTGTAGCGGCACTTCAATATTGTCCACTTATACACCAGACTTTTTAGCCTTGGCGGAAGAGATGAAGGTACAAACTCCAAATTAATTGTGTCAATTAGGTTAATAACTTTTGAATTAGTTTTAACATTCAATAAAAATCATAACGTTATTCAAATTGTATCATATAACTCAAACACATGCAGAGAATCCACAGGTTCTACCTACAGGAAATCAACAAAAGGTTTTAAAATGATGATTTAAAATTGTTGGAGGAATACAATTGAATTATAAGGTCGATCCCTAGGAGTCGAGGGGAAAAAAAATAGATCTCAGTTCCAATCAAGTTGGTCACCCATGCTATAGAAGACATAAAAAAGGAAAATGTCTCCTTTGTGCAATGGAATCCAACCACATTTTTTCCCTTTTCCTTAAGGGGGCTTTACTAAATTTTCACTCATTAGTTTATTTTTATCAACTTCAATTTATTAGAATATTTATTACTACTCACCCCCCTAATTGTTAAACATAATTTGTAACAAGGCTATTTTGGAAAATATAATAAATATAAAGAAACATTTAAGAAAATGATTTAGTCAACTTTCCAGGTATTTTAAACAAATGAATTTACACACACAGTTTAAAAAAAATCTAATTGAGATATTTAACGTGCACTTTATCAACCGAGTGATTATATCGGCACAAAAAAATTGCAATGAGAGAAAGCGAAAGGGGCAACCAATTTTGCCAGGAAAGGTATTTTAACATACCTTACAGGATTCTTTTACAAACCGCAATCAACATTGGACCGATGACTTTACTTCTCCTCCGAAGGAAGTTGTGCTACGGATTTTTATCGCCCAAGAAAAATCTGTCAACCCTGACTTGGTTTGAACCCACGAACATCGGGTCTTGAGATGAGCGAGTACTTTACTCTAAGACCACCAAGGTCAACCACAAAAACAAAAAAGTTTTGAAATGGCCAAAAATATATTATATTAGACATGTAATCTATCTTTAAAATCAGTCAAAAAGGCTGAAAATAAATGTTATACACACTTCTAGTATTTTAATGGTGTTAGTGATAGAATGAGCACACCATAAAAGCAAGCCTAGCAATAAGACCATAGTGCAGTATGAGCGTGGATTCACACGTTCGCCGAACAACTAGCGCAGAACAGGAACATGGTCCCGTGATGAGCTCTAGGCCAATCACAAGATTTCCACCTTATCGGCGTGAAGTGTTCCGCTCAAGTTCAACTCATTTCTACTGAGATCTTCGGCACAGGATAACCAATCAAATCTCAAAACCCCCCATTCCAAATCAGTGCACATATGCATATGACAATGTATGCGCTGTAGAGCTGAGAGCAAGCAGACAGCTTCGTTGGCCGTTGTGAGGAGATTTGAAATAATCATTCAATATAAAGTGTGTATATAGATGTATTGGATTGTGCCACGACACAAAATTATAAGTTGAAAGCATTCATCGGGAGAATTATCTAAAATATATGTCCATCCACTAGAAAATAGAACATGTTGTTAATCAGCTGTTTTAAGTTTGCGTTGCAATGCATCATGGGCCAACACACAACATATGAATTGTTGAGCTACTCAAGCCGATTCTGCTTTCTATTTTCGGGAACACATGAATTAAGCTTTAGTGTTTGAGAAGTTAACTTTTTTGGTTTAAAGCAAAGTCAATTCAAATATATGAAATATTCCCGAATATGAATCGAGGTTTAAATATTTTGTGCATATTTATATAACTTAAGATACTTAACATTTACAAAATTAGTTTGTTGAAAAATGGTCGATTTTGTCCAAAACTGATATATTACTTTTCTATGTAAATATTACAAATTGTTAATCAATTACTACAAATATTTGTTATTTACATAGCTATACCCACCTTGGTAGCGTAATTAGGAAACATGATAGTTTCGTGTAGAGCTTGACTGCCGAGAACAAGGACATTGAGGTTCGAATCTCACTTGGGTGAAATGGAGTGGTTTTTCCTAATTGATTTTACACTTTCTCTCCACGCAAATGTGGGCTCACTTCCTATATATTCAACCTTCCCAATTCCTAACTCACTAGCGTAATAAGTACTTAGGTGTATAACCCAAACAGGTAGTAAGACGCAGTGCTAAAAAAATAATATACATAGTTAAAAAGACTGAAAAATGAAACATATCTGTGTATTTTGGTTGTTAATATTTTATTGATAAAGCTTAGTAATTGCTGAATATGAAATTTTGTTTTGAAGTCAAGACAAAGTGGACAAATATTTGAAGCAAACGAGGCTTTGTCATCAAAGTGGCTCATACTAACCTGGGTTAGCCACATCAAACTGGTGTTGTAGCACGGCAATGACGCCTACGCCCGTTATCATGGCAACACCAATAAACTGCAAACGTAGCCCCAACCATTGACCAGCAGCCTGGCTGGCATATTGGCACTTTTGGTTCAACTCTAGGTGGTATTCGTTCTCACGCTTGAATCTGGCGGAAAGACACAAGACTCAACACCTACCAATAACACTATTATGTAGGCATCACACTACAAAAATAGACCGATAGTCGGCTAAGGTCCAAACCCATAAATATGAGTTGGATTTTACATTTATTTGGAAACCTCCCCCTGTTAGTTTTAGGTGGAGAGCTGGCGACATTTTAGCCCAATCCCTTTCATAAAGAGAAATAGTGTTCAGGATATCCATATGTACAAACAACCCTTCTTTGAAAAGCCGTGGATCTGGCACACCACCCTTCTTACTTTCAGGGGTTATTGAATATGTGAGGGTCATGAAAAAGTAGGGTATTTACAACAAAGTACTAAAGTAAAAGTTTTTTTAGTATAATTTATTGATGTTCCAAACCTATAAAATAATATTGCCAGATCAGTAGTGTCTGTATAACATAAAGTCAGAGCTAATTATAAATATGGAGCTATTATAAAAATTCAACGAGAAATATTACAAGTACAAATATTGTTTCATATTACTCGAACTTTAGTAAAACTCTTATATTTTCATCCAAATTTGATTCAAATCTAACTTGAAATAAAAATTGGTATCTCGCAAATCCCTAATAAAAATAAAATCTGACTCGGAATGAAAACTGGTGTCTTGCAAATCCCTAATAAAAATAAAAACCAAGTTCTCCATCTTACCTACTTCAATAGCTGAATGATCAAAGGCATCAAACTCGTGTTAGACTGGCCTGTTGATGACGGAGAGATAAAGGTTCAAATCCTGTTCAGGTATACTGAGGGTGGTTTTCCTAAATGATTTCCCACTCTCCTTCTATATAAATGGAGGTAAATTACCTTTAAAATGCTTCTATCCTCATCCCTACTCTATTAGAGTAATTTTCATACACGCGTGTAATCCGAATAGGTAGTATGACGCGATAATAAAAAAAAAGTTCTCCATCTTGAACTGACCGTGAAGTAGCTCGGAACGACCTGACTGTAGTGATACCCGCCAGAGTCTCACTGAAGTGGCTATACATCGGCGAGAGTGTGGTACTAGAGAGTCTCTTAAGTTCCCTGGACGTGAGCCTGTAGTGGTTCTGAAGCCAGTGATAGATGGGAACCAGGGGAGCCAATATCAGAACCAGCCATGGAAGACCATAGATGATGATAAATACCGTACCTGCGAGAAAACACTCACACTCAATCATCATGTCAGGGTCCAGCTTTATCATTGGTCAAATCGTAAGCCTGTGTGAATCTTCAAAATTTTGAATCCAAATCTAATTCTTGGTAGGATGTATATTTGATTAAAAAATTCTAAATCTTAATAAATGAAAGATTCAAAATTTCAATTTCTAATAGATCCCAGCTTTGAATTTGATGGCAATTAATTTGAATTTTGAATCTAAAAGTTAAAAGAATAATTTAACTATTTAAAGTTAGTCAAAGTCTATTATTTGACAAAAACCAAAGAAACAAAGGTAGCGAGGGCTGTGCGAAGCTTCGAAAATTTAAAATTTAGCTTTGAATATTCGTTCACTTGGACTTGGGTTCAAAAATAAAATTCCAAATCAGAAAATTATGAAGCTTTGCTAAAATAAAATATTTAAAGTTGAAGCAAACATTTTTGTATGTATGTATATTATATATTTTTTGTTTTCTGCTGTTATTTCCATCACAAATTAGTGTTCACATAAGAAATATCCAAAATAATTAAATTATATTTTGTTATAATAGTTTAATTTATTATGTTAAGATAGAATTATTATATTTGAAATGTAACATTTTGTAAACTCAATTTTATTATTAAATTTTGATAGCTATGCAAATTATAATATTTTCATCCAACATCATTTAAAAAAAAAATGCATACTTTGATTTAGCTTCAGGGATATCTCATAATATTCGATTCGGCTTTGCTTTGAATTAAAAAAGTGGACTTCGCATACTCCTATGAGGTGGCAATATCCTAAACAATCATGGGCATTCAATTTTTCTTATCTTATTAATAGAGATGGGTTGTTTGAATCCTTGATTCCTATAATATTTGAGAAACACGAGATGTGAAAGGATCTAAAAAAAAATCTTGAAAACAATTATAAAGACCTTGATTTGATATAACAATTTTAAGCAATTGGTAAAAGAAATTATATAGACTTGTGTAGTTTGGAGATTAAGAAACTCAGAAAAACGGACAAACTTGTCTTAATATTATTAATTTCTAAAAAGGTATTTACTTTGTTGTTTATGACATAATAAACATTACAAATAAAATAACATTTGCCAATGGCACCAAGCCTTGGAACAACTTAAAAAAAAATAATTCTTAATATATTTACTTTAATTAAAATTGTATATTTTTAAAGTTTTGAGGATTCAAATTTGGATTCAAAATTCGAAAGAAAACTTAAGATTCGGATTCGAGAACTATGGGAATTGATACATCTCTTAATTATTAATAACTTTTTATGGAAGGGATATTGAAAAATACATTTTTAGGCTGAAACGACTCATCATTGACCTTCAACTCTTTTGAAGAGAACATATTTGACTCCTCATTCATCAAAGTATGTAATGTTTTACTGAAAAGCTCACCTATGACACTGAAGAACTGTGCAAACAGAATGTTCATGATGAAAGGAAGAGAGTCATCAACAGTGTACGTGTCCGAGGAAAATCTGTTGAGGATACGACCAAGAGGTGACAGATCAAAGAAGAGAATACGTGCCTGAAACCAAGTAGTGTGTTGTGACATTCTATTACAAGTTCATTTTTTTCCTACTCTAACCTAAGTTTCAATGACACTTAAAAAACGACTAGTAATAAAATGACCCTATGGCAGGGATGGCGAAAATTTTCTGGCTGGTGTGCCAGCGTACTTAAAAATAAAGCTTGTTTAATATTATGGATCGCTCAAATCAAATTGTAACTATTTTAATAATGCCTAAATTTTAAAAGAGCAAGATTTAACAAATTGTCAAAGTGAGTTTCTTAAAACATTATTACTGTCAATAACTTAAAGTAAAAACCTTAAAAGTAACAACGTCAATAAAAAAACTACAATACAGTGATATATATTATAGTAAAATAAAAAAACTTACATTATCGTTTAAAAGTTAGTATGAAACATATTTTATTTTGCCAGTCAAGATATTTATGTAAAAAGTAACTCTATACAACTAAGTATATATGAATGGCAAAGCTTGGCGCTTGGGTGATGAATGCTTATTATCACAGAAATGAGCCGTATCTCAATCAAAATCGAATAGATTGAAAAATGACACCTGGACATAGGAATAGAACCAGGTACCTTTAGTTTCGCGTGCCACTGAGCTATTGAGGGATTTTCCCACTCTTTCATATTTTACTTAAAGTGAAGAATGAACCTGAACATGGGACGATCCCTGGATCACCTAGTGGTAAAGCATTGGCAAGCTAAGCCAAGGATCTTGGGTTCAATTCTCATGTCCAGGTGTCATTTTTCAATTTAGTCGATCAAGATATTTATGTTCGGTTCATAGTTTGCCTTCAATCACACACAAGATACACTTTAAGTATGAGCCAAGACAATTTCTAACCATTGACTTTATAAAATTCACTAAGACATGATATTGAAAGACATTAATGTAAAAATATTCTTGATTTCAGATAATTATACCATGTTGGGAAAATTTTTATTTAATTTTTTTTTCACATTGTTGTCTCACCTAAATCATGTCCGCATGTCACCCAGTGCCATGTGTGTCATATGTTTGCCATCCCTAACCTACAGTTTTGTTTAATTTGAAGTGTGAACTATAGATACACTATTTTAAACAAACAATGTTAATAGGGATTAAAAAATTGTTTTCTTGCTTTAAATTTATTATTTTACTTTTAGAGAAATGTTTAGTATTAGTATTTAGTTCTTGAAGAGATTCTAGACCCAATTATAATTATTTCTATGTGGTGGTATTCAATGGCTGATTTATTTAATTGCGCACACACTTGGGCATGGAGAATAGGTTATCGTTTAATGTTTAATTGTGTAACCGGATCAACCATGGGTTTGTCTTAATGCCCTAAAAAAATATTTAAGTGACAATATCTCAAGTGCTTTCTCCGTGCAAACCCCCTCAATAATGCTTTGTTGTGACCCGCCCCAAGTTTGGGTCGCAAACCTCTAATTAACGGTATTGGTGTCAACGGGTGCAAACATGGGCTGTCTCCACGAGTAGTAAAAGGGTCCACAAGAAGTGTGTGCACATATGCATTTGCTCACACTAATCCTTTGTAGAAGACAGTTCAAACATTTTTATTCATATCTTTTTCTTATACAAATGATCTTTGGTTGAGGGAAAATAAATTTCCAAAGAATTGAGGAAACTTTTATTGGTTATTGGAAATTTAATAAGAAAATTGTAACAATGCAGTTGGGTCTTTTTTCCCCTGAAATCTCAGGCGACAAAGAACAATGATGTCTGGTACTAATAAAAATAGATATAGTTTTGATATGGCTAATTTGCATTTAAATCAACAAAATTGACCATAGTTCTCACTTAAAGAGTCAAGTGATCCATAGTGTGAAAATAATTTAATACAAGTGGACCATCACACATGTCCAGGAGAGCACCTTCTCCGATATAACAGATCTATTTTATTTTGCCGATGCATTGTAAATTTAAATGTGCTTTAATGAACTTTAAATATGCATTGATAATCATTTTAATGTACTAAGTAAATAATGTAAAATTTTAGTGTCTCTAGCTATACGCTATTAAAAAAATCATAACTATTTTATTATTTTAACTGTGTAAGCCACATTATTTTTCCATTCCATCTTTTATTGTATATTATTTCCTCCATTTTCATGTTTTCAACATAAAAATTAAAAGTGGGCTTCTTTAATAAGTTTTATACAAAAAAAAGAAAAAAAAAGAAAAGAAATTAAAACAAATTTATTTTTAAGTATGTTTAGAGTGTTTATTTAAGATATATGTCTATAAGACCTATCAACTTTGTTCTTGTTGAAGGTATCACTCTCGCCATATACTGGACTCCCGATGCGAGGAGATCGAAGTTCAAATCCTTGTCGGGTGTACTGAGAATGTTTTTTCTAAGCGGTTTTCCACTATTTCTCTCTTGATGTAATATGATCCACTTCCTCTAAATTTAACCTTCCTCTTCCCTAAATCATTAGTGTAATCAGTAGAGATGGCACTATACCTGTTTGTCTCTATTCCAATTTTCAAGTTCAAACTCGATTTTTGAACATTTCCTATTTCATTATTTTTCCAAGCATCCAACGTCATATAGAAACATATTTATTCAACTTCATAGCATACCAAAAAAAAATTCATTTTAACAAGTATTAAAGCATATTATACATGATTAGTAAAATAATTTGAAATTACAATAGTAAGCATGTATTTTTACCTACAAATAAAGCCTCAATGATTCAAACATTTATGAAATTAAAAAAAAATTATAATAAACAATTGGCATGGACACATGTCTTTTAAATTCACCAGAGGGTCGCTAGGCAACACAAAATATAAGCGAAAATAACAGCAAATAAACTAATATGAGAGATAATCAATTATTACTCATTCTGAATTCTGACCTTTTTACTTGATTACCAATACATTCATTGAGAGCAACGAATCGAGAATAGTAATATTATTTTTGATTCTTGATTCTTTCAATACCACTTAGAATTGTGGAGTCGAATTTGATATCCCTCTTAATTAGTACAATTGTGTACAACCTGAAGTGGTAGTAAGACGCAATGCTTGAAATAAAAAACCTTTGTGGTTTCCAATTATCCTCTAATGGATGTAAAGTGAATGAGAGCATAGTCCACTTACCCGCATTATACTGTTGAGCAACAGTTTGTGGATTGTGGTAGCTGCATGAAGCCCTGCGTACGCAAACAGGAACGCTCTCAGCAGGGTAAATACAGAGTTAAGACCAGCAAGGATACCATACACGGTGAGATAATACTTTGTGTCATCTTCTACAGCGCCATAACTGACATTTGATAAGGTGGAGTTAGCATGAGTCACCTAGTGATTACAAACAATATAAATACAATTAAGTTTTAATAGAAATGGCCTTATAACTAGAGTAAAAAAATTTACTAGATATACTTTAATGTATTTATCTGGCATGTCATGTTATCTTTTGATTGATATTATCAATACCCATAAAATAACCCTAGTAATATAGTAAAATGTTATCAATGTTGGTCAAACAAAATATATTTTTGTTTTGTAAATGTTTATTCCTAACAAAATCCAACTATAACTAAGATTCAATTTGGACTCTGTACATAACAACAACAAAGGGCCAGTTTCAGAGTCAGGCTTTGTACGCCTCAAGTACAGCGTTATACTAAACGTAAGTCAACACCTTACTAGGATAGGATGGGCCAGTTTTGAGGCATTCTCAGTCCATGAAACTGACCTGTAGACATGATATCTGTGTTACTAACTTGGATCTTGACCAAGGGATGTTGATAGGAATGTAATGAGTCCAATTTTAGTAGAAGTACAAACTTGAGAATTTTTCCCCCAAAATTTGAAAAATCCAATTATTCGGAATTTGATTTTAGAAATTGATTGATATGATTCATTTTTTAAGATATTATATCATAAGAAACTGACTCCCTCAATATTTTCTTTATTTTAATTTAAAATGACTATTACTTCTACAATGTCATTACATTTATTTAAAATCCAAATTTGTATGATCGCAACTTTTTTTCATAAAAATTTTTTCATTCTTTAAAATTTATATTTGTGTTTATGGTTTATGCATATATTTATTACATTAGTTAGATATGACGTATTTGTAGCACAATTATTGCTCTATTTTAATCAAACTCAAATAAAGCTATTTGTTTTCATTCAAACTATGCACCGAGTGAAAAATGCCTATTCTTACACTCTTAAGTGATAATCGATTGAGCGTCAATCAGTGAATACCATGCTATGTTTTTTTTTTTAAATTCTAATGCTCTTAACACAAGTATTAATTTATGTGTCTGACAATGCCCTGTTCTGAAACACTCGTAGCTTGCCCAAAACAAAATATGATTATTCCTTTGTCCCCAAAGGTTTTCAAACATAACTCTCTCTCAATTAGTTGTTTTTTTGTTCAAGCAAAATTTATAAGAAATGGTCAATGTTAAGTATATATAAAAATACTAATAAAATAGATCTTATAGAATGTATTCAAAATAAGGTGTCTGTAAGCTAAAGGATTTTATATTAGAGTTTGACTCGAATGAGGTTCTTATAAATCTATTGAATAAAGAGTTAAATCTTTAAGTTCAAGAAATATATAGGGGCATAAGTCTAAAACTTAACTATATAACTAAAAAAAAGTATTTATTAAAATGGTGAAAAAAAATCTTTTGAATGAAACAGCATGGATAATTTTACAATGAAAATAAAATGGTTTGAAGATTAAAATCACTTCTTTTTAAAAAACTAATGATTTATAATAAATAGGATTAAATTGTTAAATAAGCTTGTGATAGTTATTAACAGAAAAAAATCATTATGATTCAATTTTATATTATTTTAGTACATTAAACTTGAGAGCAGCTGTTTATTTGGTGCTGACCTTGACACTGCTCCAGAGAGAAACAATCATCTTTCTACTATCAGTGGTATTTTCAAGATGTGCATACACGCTTCAGTGGACACATGATCTAAGGCGTCACTATCACAATAAATTATTTTCTCTCTCCCTTCATAGAAATGAGGATACACTTCCTCTTAATACAACCGTCATCATCCCTAGTATACGCCATTCACGACCTAAGTTTACTTGGATGACAGCTCAAAAAGTAACTAGAAAATAGTTCCTAAAATATCACTACGCCAACAGCTGATAACTGCCACTGTCACTTGGGACAGCTGTTATGAAAACATATGGTTATGTAGAGTAATGTGATAGTTAACCACAGTAATTTAGGCCAATATTATGCCTCAAAGAATTTTGAAATTGAAATTTTTTAATGACTTGGTGATCTGTAACTTCTCTTCTTTTTT